>CAHIKZ030004333.1:1207500-1515000 GCA_903632075.3 Acanthosepion pharaonis | reverse complement strand
CATTTTACCATAATTTCAAAGATTTATGACATTGAAAGATTTTTGGTCAATTCAACTTTTGAAAACTACATAGTCACTGAAATTAAATAGATTGTGATAAAATTGACACAGTCTAAGTAAACTTCCACATTGACTACAATTACCAGTAGTTGGTTGTGTTTAATAACTGAAACTTATAAGGAAAGTTACTTAAAAATCAACCCACAATTGTCTAATTTTATTTGATGTTCTGAAGATCACTAAAATAATCATAGGATGCATTATTTTTTTGTTTTGGCGAAAATATTTTAAAAAATAAAACAAACAGAAAAATGAAGAGAAAGGAACCTGAGGTATTCCTTGAAATAAGGAGGGAGAGATATGCAGATATCTATAATTTGTATGCAAGTCAGACAACAGCTGCTTTCCAAGTAACTGAATAACCTCAATATGATCATTTGATAAAAATTAAAGCTTGACTTAAGGAATAATTAAAATATTACTCTATATCCAAATATGCTAGCCTGACAATTATGTATTGATGCAATGTCAACATAGATTTACCAGATATAGTTATTAAATATACAAAGAATTTGGCAACAGAATAATGAAAAGAATGCCAAATGGATTTCATGATGCAGCAGATATAATTGAAAGCTATTTTGGTTTTTACCAAGTAAGCAAGAAAAAATAAATCATGCAAGTGATAAGCTCATCAAGACCAGTGATTTGTAGTGCATGAATGCAAATTTAAGTTAACTGGGAAATAAATGTTTTGATATTTTTAATTCAGAGCAACCACAGGAAAATGTTATGACTCTACAAGCAAGTAGCTCACCATTCTGAACATGACATTAAGCTGTTAAAGCAAGGGTTTCACATTCAATGGGATTAGTAAGTTTTGATTCATAGACCATTATTGATATAGCAAGCGAAATAACTGGTAAAGAAAAGAGAGAAATAGAAGGGGAGGAGAGAGTGAAAAAGACACTTAAAAAAAAAAAAAGAAAGTAATCATTTTCTTTTGTTTCAGTTTTGTCTATAGACCATAATTATATTTGACTGCAGCATAACCTACTCTCAGTACTCCCCTGCAGATAGACAAGCAAGTAAATTGTATGGTCATTATAAAATATTGCCATTTCTTTAATGATTATTGCTAGTGTTTCTATCATAAAAAAAAAACCAATTTTGAGATTGCATAACACCCAAATGATTACAATTCTGTTAATTCTGGGTTGTTGACTGAAGATATATATAGTTGTCTACAGAAGGTTATGGGCTTAAATTGAGAAATAGTTTAAAGCTAAGAAATTTAAAAAAAAATTGTTATTGCCTTTACATATGTAAAACAAATATAAATAATTTTACATGTTCATTTGAAAGTTAGTTACAAGATATGGAATTTTCACAGCCATACACATGTAAGCAGTTTGAGAGACATGAAGCTGTTAAATTTTTCTTTCTTGTCTTCTACTTTATTGCTCAACCCAGTGTAGTGTTTGCCCAAACTGATTGATTCATTTTTTATGGCTTATCAACTCTTTGCAGATTATTTAAAGCCAGAAAATATTTTTAGATTGTAAGAATTTTTTTTTTTGGGGGGGAATAAAGATTTACTGATACAAACCTTACTAATTAATCCAGGGTTAGGGGTTTGGAAGAGGTGGAGTAATACCTTTCCCAAGTGAATATAATGAACCCAACTGTAATTGAAACTCTACTCTCTGATTAACAATTGCAAGCCATTATCCATTACAACACTTGTACATCCAAGCTTACAGCACCTGGTATTCCCAAGTGGTCTCCCATCTAGGTATTGACCAGGCTTAACATTGCCTAACTTTGGTGATTGTATGGAAACTGGTGTTTCAGTGTCATGTGGCTATAAGTCTGTCCAAACTGAGTGGGAGGGCAATATATTGTTCCAATGTCTTATTTCAAACTCAGTCAAATTGTGTTTGCATGTGTGTATACTCTTGTATGCATTAAATGACACAAACACATGTCACATATATGGACAGTGTGTGTATGAGACAGAGAATCAACTCTTTTATAATATAAATGACAATGAAATTAAAAAAACAAAAAAACAATAGAAAACCACCAATTGCTTATAAAATGTATTACACTTGACACTTTATGCTAAACAGTTTAAGGACACACAAGTTAATTTACCAGTTAATGTTAAAAGAAAAATTTTTTTCATTTTATCTATGATAATTAAAAAAGGTGAAGATCTGTACTGTTTGTAAATAGCAAAAACAAACAATCTGTTTTGTATCAAAACAAAGATACATTAAAAATTAGATAACACCATTTATTGACAAAACAAACAAAAATAACTTGTTGTTTTTAATATTACTTGCAAATATAACAAAAAACACTGAAAAATGATCAAAGTATGATAAAGGCAACATCAGTTAGTGGTAAAAAATATTAGCAGTATAGAATGCTGATGAAGCTTCATGGTTTGTTTATTTTCAGTTTTTCCCTCAGTATGATATGAGCAATTTGAGACTACCTATTTAGGCCATTTGATACCAACTACTACAGAATTGATAAAATCAATTATAGTGAAGTCATTAAAAAAAAAAAAAAAAAAAATGTAAAATGTTTTAGACAGGAAAGTAGGGTTAGAACTATTTCTGATAAAGTTTTAAAACAAATTCAAACACATAAGTGCATACTCTATTCCAAATCACTTTAAAAACTGCTTTGTTTTCTTTTTGAATTGTCAAAAAAAAAAAAAAAAAAAAATTAGATTCACTTAAATTCAAATTGTAAAGAAATATTTGGAGACAGAAACATTCTTTGAAAATAAAAAATATAAAGAAATCAAGATTGCATTGTTATAAGTGCATCTATAAAGATTTATATACTGTATATACTTATGTATCATACGATTTTTGAAGACCTAATTTTGAAGCTGATTTTAAGGGGGGGGGGTCACATCATACACATGATATAAAATTAGCATATGTATTGCTAGCCCTGGCTACGCTCTTCACCAAACTATATATCCATTTACTGCAGTCAAAAAGTACAGCTGTATTTAAAATAAATGTGATTTTGATAAAACTGATGTTTTACTTAACTCTATCCAATAATAATGCATGTAATATGCACATATTAGTATCATATTATCACATATAAACATAGCAATTTTATGCAGATATCAATCAACAAATTTCATCAAAAGAAATAAGTATTTTGTTTTAATTAAAATTGAACAAAATTGATATCAGCCAAATTAAGTTTAACAAAAAGAAAAAAATATCTTTATATAACTTAAAATTAATAAGTTTATTAAAGGTAAACTTAGTTATTCTGATCTGAGAAAGAAAATAAAGAAAGGTTTGCAAATAATAATAAATTCTATCTCCTTGGGACATCATAATAAAAAAAAATCTTGAATCAATCTAGCAACTGCTTTTTCTTTAGGGCAGTCATTATCCGAGAAAGATTTCCCATGGGGGAAAAATAGAGTAATAAGTCTAATTTCATACAGAATATTAACTTGAATTTGTGGATCTAAAACAAATGGCATTCATCTATTGACTGTTTTTTTTTTTTTTAAATTCCTTAATCATTTCAGGAAAACAATTAAGTGAGGATGAGTATATCACTCCTCTGTATCACCAGATAATCACCCTCACCACATTCTTGGCTCCAAATCAGTTTGGCAGATTGGTCCACAATCTAGAAATAGTTGCAATTATCTGAAATTTGTGTTTAACTTAAGCCTTATTATATCAGAGATATTATATTACTGTTATAACAAAACAGATTGTCTCAAGTAGTATTTAAAAGGGGGAAAATATTAACATAGTTGGAGGCAAGAGCCATTTTCCTTCCAGGTGGAGTTATGGGTAGCTCAATAGCTGAAGAATTAATTTCTAATGAGAAATTATCAGGTAACTTACATTTTCATGAACATTTTAACGGGCAATTAAAATCATACAGTCTTTATGGAACACTTTATTATTTGGATATCTCCTTTTGTGTGAAAGCTTGGGTTTGAATAAAAACAATGTTTACAGGATCTGGTACCATTAAAATTGTTTCCATTTTGAAAACAAGCCATCAACGATAAGTATTTTAAATATTTATATAACAGAAGAAAAAAACTAATATAATGAAACTTGAGAACCTTTTTAATCTTTAACCTAAATTAAATTTGCATGTTGATAAAATCAATACAATTCTATCCCACTGATTGATTTTACAGTTAAGTTAGATGGTAAGAATACAAAATAAATAAAATAAATGCAGTGTCTTATAGTATCAAGATCCTTGGGAAATGTTTTGGGGATAAATTATCTTGATCTTCAGCAACAAAAACAAAAGAAATCTGATTACATTAAAATTACAAATGGCTGAAATCTTACATTCAGACATTCATAGTCTAACTTTCATTTGAGAGTTAAATACACAACTGAAGATTAGGGTTTGTTTTCTTTATTAATACTATTTTCATGTATAATTAAAACTTATTAGCTAAGTAAAACCTCTTAAAATTTTAGAGGAAAGCATTTATTAAAGCTAGGTATAAAAAGCTAAGAATGCTTCTATAACAAAAACTACTTTTCAAAGATCATGTAACAAAAGATAAATTAATTTTTTCCTATAATAATATTGTTAGTTTTCTTTTTAAGACCAGTGAAGAACAAAGGTCAAGCAAATGGGTTTACAAATGGCAATTTCATTTAATCTACTTGTATGGCTAAATTAACAGTTAATTGTAATAAAATCTTTTATGATTTTACAAAATTTACCTCAAATAATTTATTTCTAAAGAAGCAAGCTTGGGGAAAAAGTTCATGATAAATATATTTTTTTTTATTTACGATATAAATTATAGAAACCATCCAAAATTACTAGTTGCTCTGTTAGTATTTTTTTCATATTTAATTAAAAGAGAGTGGCTCAAACCATACTGATGAGTTTCATTAAAAGTAGAATGATATAGACATAACAATTGGCCATTGGAAGTTGTCATGAAAGAAGAGCCCAAAAGAATGTTAAGTTATTTGACCATTTTAGCATAAAATACATTGGAGGGAAATATAAAAACTGCTTTTAGGAATCAATTTTAAAAAGGTCTTTTCTCTTAATTTAATAGTATCATTTGTACTATATATATATATATATATATATATATACACACACACTCTTTAATAGATTCAATATCTTAAAAATTAAAGTAAAGAATTTAATGCAGATATTTATAAAGTGAGTTTATATTCTTTCAAGATTTTAAATTTATAAAATGTTCATTATTAAATACAAATGTATCATTCCAAGATTAAGTTTAAATGGCAAAAAATGTCTTTAGTCATTTAATTGCTAAACAAATAAGTTGGAAATTACAAAAATAAAAATCTACAGCAAAATAAGGGAATTTTTTGAAAATAATTATAAATTATGGTGATTTTCAGGTTCTTGTCATTTAACAAAGCGATGGATATGTAAAAGAATAGAGAAACAAATATATAAATAGATCAGGCATTTATATTTTCACATCTGGATTATAAAACAAGACTTATGAATTTTTTATAAACTTCAAAATTTGACAAGTTTATTGCTGCAACCTGTCATTTACAGTTTGAATGTACCTCAAAACAAGATCTTTATTGTCAGTGAAGTTTACAATCTTAGAAATATTTAAATGACATCAAAACCACTTAAAACCTCAATATCTTCAGGAGCAGAATTTAATGGCTAAAGGTAAGCACATAATTACCATTTACTGTGGGTGCCAAAAAAACTTTAATGTAAGATTTGTTATTGTTACTTTGAATAGGATAATAAAAATTAAGGTTCATAAAATGGCACAAATCATAAGCAGAAGGTTACAAAAAATTGACTCGCTATAATGTAGATACCTCCAAAGAAAAAACAATATCTAAGGTTTAAAATGCATTTTTAAAAATGAAAAATCTTTCTCGAAGCTTTTGGTTTTAATTTCAAGCTTATAGATTAAATTTAATAATTCCAATAAGAAAAATAAATCGTTTAAAATTGAATTTAAGTTGATTGGAAATCTTTTTTTAAATTGTTAAAATTACTAAAAATCAGCCTTTTTGGTGAATCTGTTGTCACAATATTATTCGCTTTATTAGAAAATTGTTTAAAAAGAAAATATACTTTTCTGAAACTTTGAGGAAAATTAAAGTTTAATTAATCTTATTTGAAACAAATATTGCTTACTTTTAGTTTAAAATATCGCAAAAAAGCATCTTTTAAAATGGGGGTGAATGTTTTTATGACAGCGTTTTCTATAAAATTATATTTGTGAATTTTTCCTACAGGGGCACAGTAAAAATTACTTGATGAGTATAACGTGAGTGTCTTTTTTAACAATTTAGAAAAATATTCTATGTAGTCTAATATTTTATTGAATTTTAGGTACTTTGGCTTTATAGTATTACTTCTGAAAACACTTTAAATTTACATAGTTGCTGGTCTTATTTTCTGATAATGTTGTACATTGATGTCTGTATTTGCAAAAAATTGGTACATTTATACACACAAAATAATTTAAACCTCTTTAAAAATACATGGGGCTTTTGCCGAATTGTTGCAAGATTTTCCATTTATGATTAATTATATTTTCGCTTATTTAATTTATAGTGGTAAGGTGTTATTGGTATTAAGATAGAATTTTAAAAGATTTATATATTGTACTAATAAAAATTGAAAAAATGAAAACAATTCTTGTAAAAATTCATTATACATCAAGTTTTTTTTTTTTTTTTTTTAAACAATAGGGCCCATAAAAGTAATTAAAAACTTTTCTAATTAAATAATGTCTTAGTTTTATTGCATTTTTAATTTTACAATTAATAGCAGATTTTCAGTAACTGGGGTTCCTGTTTTACAAAAAAAAAATTGATGATTTAAATTCTCCAAGAACATGTGCTTATAACTAATACAAACACTGAGCAGTACAAAAATGAATATCTTGAAATTTCATAAAATTAATTTTCTAAAAAAGAAACATTTCTAAAATTTTGTTCATTTGTGAATAAATCCTCAAAGTTTCATTATTCCGCTCAGGCCGATTGTTAGTTGCCAAGGCTTGGTGTGCCACCCTCTGAGTCGCTTCCTTGTAGATATAATTGACCCATTGATCGGAAAGTCTCCTTCATATGTCCGAAACTCCGCCCACTTCGTGGAAATAATCAAAGATGCTACCATCCTATCCAACCAGATGGTGAGCTTGGACGTGGTGAGTTTGTTCACCAAGGTACCCATGGAGGAGGCACTCTCAGTAGTCAGAGACAGATTGGCCTGACTCTTCCCTAGAAGAACGGACAAGTATTCCAATAGATAATCTGATGGAGATGTTGACTTTCTGTACACAAACAACACACTTCGGAATGGGATCACACATATATCGACAGGATGAGGGCTTAGCAATGGGCTCGCCATTGTCACCAGCAATGGCGAATATATACATGGAATACTTTGAGGAAATGGCATTAGAATCTCTAAAGCCAACTATATGGCTAAGGTACGTAGATGACACCTTCATACTCTGGCCACACCAGGAAGATGTTCAGGTTCTACTGGACCATGTGAACTCAATAAGACCTTCGATACAGTTCACAATGGAGAAAGAGAGTAACAACACACTCCCATTCCTGGATGTTCTAATATCTCGAACAGAGCATGGGTTTAAGACATCTGTATACCATAAACCACATTCACCGGACAGTACCGCAATTTCAACTCCCACCATCCATACAGCGTAAAGAAAGGGATCGTTCATTGCTTACAACACCGAGCAAAAGTCATAAGTGGCGACCCAGAGACATTAGATAAAGAATTGGTCAGTATAAGTAGTACCCTACAACGTAACAACTACCCTGGGTACATGGCAGCAGCCCCCAAAAACTGGGATAGGTGGGTACAAGAGGAAGAGGACAAGAACACTCAGAAAACAGTCTACCTTATGTGAAAGGGTTATCAGAGAAAATACAAAGGATCTGTGGTCCATATAACATCAGGACAACCTTCAAAAGCTTGACGACACTTCGCAGATATCTCTCCCGAGTAAGCCCCCCACCCCATAGAGGAGAACATGACTAAAGACTGTGTGTACGCTATCCCGTGCAGCTGCGGAAAGGAATATAAAGGAGAGACAGGACGTCCCCTCAAGTAAGGCTTCAAGTACACCAGAAAGCTGTAACATGAGGGGAAGTAGAAAAATCAGGCGTGGCTGACCACATATGGAGAGAGAAGGGAGATCACCGCCCTCTGTGGGATCATGTTGAGATCATTGACAAGGAACACCATTGGAAAATTCGTAAACTTAAGGAATCAGCACATATGCTAGGCCACAAAAATCTCCTGAGCCAACCAAGCATAGAAATAAATACAATATGGGAACCAGTAATAAGGAGTGCCAGAGAAAAACAATAACAACATAGTTGCAATATGAGCTCTGGTAAAAACATGGAATGATAACAGCAAAATGGTTGCTGAAGACATTAGGTTTATAATACCCAGAAATTCATACCCAGGACATGGCACAGTGGATAAAGGCGTTGGTTAGATCCAGTGACAGGACCCAAAGAGTGTGAGTTCAATACTCGGTTAAGGCAGTGGAGAACTTTCAGAGGGAAATTAACAGGAGAAAACTGATAACTGACATCCATCAAACATGGCACGTGGAACTAGAACAGTCTACCCCAGTGAGCGAAATAAAGGGTTCAGTTCGAAATTCCAACCACCTGAAGAAGGCCGGAGTGTACAACGGCCAAAACGTTGTGATAAATATGGCGACAAAGATGAGGACAATAGTCTGAATAATGTAAATAAAATTTCATTATTATCTGACAAATATTTTATTTTGGCAAGAATTTCCAAATCAATGTGTTTTTCACTGCAAAAAGATGCTAAAATTTCTCATATGGTCACCTGCTAATGCAAGAAAAAAAAAAAAAAAAAAAAAGAGATTTAACCAAAATTTTGAAGATTCTAAAAAGGATTAAAAAATATAATCAAAACATCTTTTGGTCTTTCTTTTTAATAACAAAGAATTTGAAGATAAAACTGTTTTTATTTAACTTGGGGCATTTTTTCATGTACAGTGATTTTTGGGTGAATCTTTGGAGGTATCTAGTTGATAGTTCTGTTGAAAAGATGACTGAATGCAATGGGTTATGAAGACGAAAAAGAAATATTTTAGAATTTGGATTATAAAGGTTTCTTGCTTTATAGAAACTATAACAACATAGCCTAGCCCCCACATACCTGAGAAAACTGTGTGAACATTTACAAATTATAATGTAAAAGCTTTAATATAATGTTTCAATAAAAGGCATCAATATTGAAAAGATGATCTTCAAAATAAAGAAATGATTTATAAAAGTTAAAAAAAAAGACAAGATATCAACTGTTAAGCTAAAGAAAATAGTTGCTAAGTTATTTACAGAATAGACTACATCAACCTACTGATGTTACCTTTGAATTAATGCCTAGTCTTGCTAGACAAGGCTCATCTTTTCTGGGTAATATTGCTTGAAATTATTATTTTTTTTTAATATCTTAACTGCAAAGTAAAGTATCAAATCTTATTAATGACTGAAATTTAAAATTTTTGTTTTGTTTTATTTCCTCACCTTTTTCACCTACATGAGAATTTTAAGAGTAGGAGAGCAGTAAATCCAAATTAAATTTTTGGCAGAGGAAAATGTAAAGAGCTGAGTTCGGGTAAGAAGAAGTTATTGCTTGATAATGATGATCATGCAACAGCAAGAAGAGCATGAGTTATTTACATCATAACTATTAACAGCAACAGTAGAGAAGAGAAGGAATAGAGAGAAAGAACAAGAATCAGAATAGCAGCAGCAGCAGCAGCAAGAGGCCTAGGTGGTCCACTGACCAGGTACAGTGCACGTGATGTGCTGCGTGCAGGCCACCACCTGTCTCCATGGGTGGGGCACGTTACACATGGCTGGAAGAGAGAGGAATAATAAATACATACATAATATCCTACCGTCATGGGGGTCCCTGGAGGCATTCCTGGCATCTGGGGGGCTAATATCACATTTGTCAGGATGCCATGTTCATCCACAATCTGCTGGACCATGTGGCCTGGGGCAACCTGCATAGGCATAGGCAAGGGTGGGCCATTACTGGAAACCATTCGCACTGTTGCTGGACCTGGAGAAAAGAAAAAAAGTAGTGGTAAAGGATCAGAACCATGCCTATATATATATATATATATATATATATATATATATATATATATATAGGTTATTTATTATAAAAACATTGTTTAAAAGAAAGAAAACTGGTATAATCCTACAATGAAGTAGAAAGAAGCGGATATTATTCTAGCTGAAGTTTATTCTTTTGGCAAGTAGCCACAATTTTTAAAGTACTTTTCAGTGATCAATTATCCATATTAAACTTATTTAAAAACATAACATCCATTTTGATAGCAAATTTGGAACTTAAGGATAAAAAATTGTCTTTAATTATTTACGCTGTTTATATATAGGCTTTTGTCCTCATCTTTGTTGTTATCACAACATTTTGATCATTGTGCCCTCCAACCTTTGTCAGGCATATATCGATTTGGGTAACCTACAGGAAATTCCAGACTGAACCCTTTATTTAATCTATAGAGGTAGACTGTTCTTGTTTCACTGCCCATGTCTAAGTGTATCTTGTCTTGTTTTCACCAAGTTCAAGTACACACTAAGTATTGTCCGGGGACAAGTTGGTTTGTGAATTTGCTGACATAGTAATTGTGAGTTCAATCTCTGGGCCAGGTAGTGTGTATTTGGATTCAGTGAAATTTATATGATTAATTGGCTTAAAAGTAAGATTCCTGGCAGATTGATGGTAAGAATTCTTATTACTAATAAATCTTTTCTCCATTTCTTCCAATGTCAGTGATTTTAAAAATTTTCTTTGGATAATGATTTTTTTTTAAATTCTGTTAGAATTGTAAGCTGAAAGACTTGTTTTGTTTTTTTTTTTAAACAAAAATGAAGTCACAATATCAATTTTCCATATTCATAAATTCAAAAATATCATAAATCTTCAATTTATAATTAAAAAAGTAACAAAATTAACTAAACAAATTCATGAAATAGTCTAAGAAATGATCAGTTAAATTAAATTTCACACAATGCAAGGTAATTAGTATTTGATAATGGTGTTATTCTAAAATTGACTTATTTTGGAATTAATAAATACAAACATTTTTTCACACACAACAGAAAGAGAGAGACTTATGCTCAAGCTATCAAGTTATGTACAACTGAAATTTATAAAAATTAATAAATGAAAACTTAATTTCATCAAAATTACATGTTTGAGCATTAAAAATGAAATTTACAAAGACATATACATATATATATATACTTATTTCTGTTCTGGTGATTAAATATGAAACATCTGTGCACAGATGCATAGAAATATTGCTTTACAAGAAATAGATACTTTGAAATAATACTGACATAAGACATTAAGAAGCTAAGCTATGCATGTAGATGTAGAGAGAAGATTCACACAATTCTCTCCGACCTCAGACCAGATTACTATTTGCTTCTGGCACAAAAGCAATCAATAGTGTTCTGTGGAGACTCAATTTGCAGTTACATTGCAATCAACATTTTCCTTTTAATCAAAGAAAAATAAACCAGGCCAATTGTAATTCTTCAATGAATCATTTCTGGCAGCAATCAGTTGTTTCTTTGGATCAGTACTGTCTCATTTAAGTGTACAACCGATAGTACCAATTGAATAAGCAAGACTGAAGATATTTAAATTTTTTTATTTGATTAAAAAGTTAAATAGTAAAAGGTTCATGTGACAGCATCCTTTTTATACCCCAATGACAGAAAACATTTACAGTAATGTCAAAAAAAATTAAAATTTGAAAAATGCTAACTAATCAGAAACTAAAGTTTTCAGCATTTTTCAGGCATCAACATGAGAAATTATTGAGAAGGTTTAGTTAAATATAGGAAAAAGTCTTGGCTTATTTTTTTCTAACTTCATGTTCTAACACCTGGAGAGATATATAAAGTAAAACAAGAAATTGCAGTTCAAGATCATTTTTAAGCAAAGAGCAGCACCTCACAAGTTTCTCTGATATAAGCTCAGGTGACATTTCATTTCCAAATTTTGTTAGGTTAGCAGCAGAGAAATCCATCCATAGACATACTGATATAGAAATCTATCATTCTTGTTTATAAGACACTTCACATACTAATTATCAGAAAGGTATATATTTTTGTAGTTATCTCTCAACTTGTCAGTCTAAAAAAGACTTATCCATTTAAACAAAGTTTATATACTATCAAGATCCAAGTATAACAACAGCCCCTTATTTAGTAGCTAGTATTGCTTCATCATTAATCAAAGTTTCCTCAAGTAATGATGAATGGTTGTACCCTTGATGAGGCTCTATGCTTTGAAAGTCTATTCAGTCCAAAGTTAATACCAGAACACAAGTAGAACTCATATATACAATCCATTGCTAAAGATGCTGGAAAGATTATTGGTCTATTTTATCACTCAAGGAAGACTCCTGCTATGCTTTATCTTTACAAAAGTTAAGTTAGACTAAAAATGGGATATTGCTGTCATATCTTTCCAAATCTGATAGAGTTTAAAATTATTCAGTCTTGTGGAGGAGGACATATTTTCCACTCTACAGCCTCTTTCTCAAAGATGCAATGTAGCTACTCTATTGCTATTTTTATGGTAAATGTTCAGATAAACTTAGTTGTTCTTCAGTTTCATTAGCTAAGACACACCATGTTATGTCCACAGGGTTGAATCAGCCTCATTTTCTCCAGTTTCTTAAGGTAAGAAGTTCAAATCAGAAGTGTCACTTTATGAACTACCATGCTACTATGAGCACTACAATCTTAACCTTTTCAAGTCAAAGGTCAGTTAATATTATCCATCATTACTATTTAACAGTATCCCTCTACTTTGAGAGACACTTGTATTTGGTGAACATTAAGTTTTATTAAAGATGACTGACAAGCCCCCCTTTTTTTTCTTAACATTCATAAAAGTATTTTCTTTTCTGCATATAAAATGTGTAAAAACTGCCCAAAGATTCTATATATCCGAGTGCTTTCAGCTTTTCTATTAGTCATTGTATTATTATCATTTTTTTTTAATTGAATATGTAGATTTTTATATATGTGTATCTATAGTGATGGGAATGTTATTTTCCAGACATGGTCACAGTACATTTTCAACAGTCTTTAAGTCAGTAAAACTTCTATAAAAGAGTGAGTGCTACCCAGATATATATATACACACGCATGCTTCGAATCTTGCTATATTAAAGTCAACATACATTCAAAATTTATAAAGTAGATATTAACTTTCAATATTACTTATTTGCAATTTAATACGGTTGTGATGTGGAGGATATCTAGTAGCATTTAAAGTTTGTAATGCAATGTTAGATGAATAATTTAACACATCTCTTAATCTATATGTTAACACCCACTGCTGTTTAACCTTTTTCAACAATCTGTTGAAAAAGTTATTGCCTGGCATGAAAAGGATATATCACCACTATTGAAAACAAAATATATATCGTCTAGGCTATATAAAATTAATATCACATCTTCAACACAAACAGCAAGGAAAATAAGCCATTCTATGTTTTAAATTTTGCACATGTGCATTGTTTGTTTTTGATTTTGTCAACTGCAGACTATAGTAGGGTCAGTTAGGCACCATCTTTGAGAAAAAGAGCACCATGACACAATTCACTTTGCTAGAAATCTGGAAATGGCATGCTGTACTGCTTGGCATTCACAGCAGAAGAGGTAATGCTGCCCTGGGTCAAGAAGGCAGCTGCTCTAAGACCCTGTCTGGCAACAGTACTCTGCACCATGCCATACTTAGTCATGACAGTCAGATGATTTCTGAGACCCCATCACCCCTTATATCTGGCCACCTAACTCTTCAGACTGCAAACCCCCTGATTATTTTGTATGAGGTGAAGTTGTATGAGAGACCAACAAAACTCCTTGTAACACCAAAGATGAACTGAAGGCAAAAATTATGTCAGCATTCACCATCTTAAACAAGTTCAGAAGAGTTGCAGGAGATTTCAAAGTCATTTGGAGGCCATGGTTGAAGCCAGTGGCAATTATATTGAATTTTTGTGTAATTTTGGAAAATATATCTGTTAAAACGAGATGTCAGTGCTATTTTCATTTTTGTGTAATTTAGATGAAAATTTATCCACTGCATCCTACACACACACATATTATTATATATATATATATATATATATATATATATATATATATATATATATATGAAAATTAGCTGATCACATTAACTGCTATTCCTAAGAATAGCAAGTTTATTAATGCTTCCTCTTTTTTTAAGTTAATTAAATTTGAAATTTTTTTAAATGGATTAATCATGAAAATAAATGTTTGAATTAATGGTCAGTGTGGTTAGAACTTGTTACAGAATTGTTAACCAATTAGATTATAAAACTAATTATCTTGTTAACAGTTACACAATTTTCTTTTAATATTTATAATTTCACATGAACAGTAGGAAGTTGAGAACACAGATCTTGATGCAAACTCAGCAGTCTGAGAGATCTTTGTTTCTACCACAAACTAGAGGAATGATAAATCACATTTTGGTTAATACAATGTAAACTACAGATTACAGACTTTAAAGTACCAAATACAGATAATGATTGTGGTGGGGTGAATGCAGGTGTTTCTGGGAGGTGGGGAGACCCCCTCCCCAGTAACTAATAAGCAATACCATGCTACTTCATTTTTAGATAAGATTCTGACAGACAGTTCTTAGTCAATAGTTCCCAAGAATTGACTCACCAGTCTTCTACCTAACTGTGTCATTTCACCCTTGCTAGCTAAATAAAATCCATAAACTGACAGTGCAGCTGAAGGATGGTTTGTTATCCAACTTTATAAGATACAGCAAAAGCACTAGTAATGATAGCTATTGGCAGCAAGGGACTATTCTGTCTGCCTTTTTTTATCTCCATCTTTATCTGACAACAGAAATAACTGGGCACCATTATGTGGTAGCTAATCCATTTATTGGATGATCTCTCATCAGGTAAATGGACTTATAGGTGCCATGGGTGATTAAGAGATTTAACTTCCTCCCACTTTTTAAAACTTCCACACATACTTATTTTTTCTCAATTATATTATCAGAACTAAAGTATATGAAACTTTAGTGACAGTATATTATAAGCTACTTAACAAGAGTGATCTGCAGAAGGAAAATTTGACTTGAAATATTGATTATTTTTTTATTTTTTTTTAATATATATGCACAGACTTGCCACTAAATTACCAAGGGCGGCTAAATACAAGTTTTAGCTGAAACTAAAACTTATCAAAGTAACTTGAATATATTTCAAGAAAATGTACTTCTTGTTTTTAAAATTGGTATTCTGGCACAATGCATATTTTATGCAAGTAATGTTCAATCAATAAGGATAAAGTCTTTCTATTATAAATTATACTTTAGCTTTGTTGATTTGGTTACAGTATGTTCTAGACACCATGGATTTATGGGTATTCCACATTGCTTGATATTAATCCTGGGACCTTATAGACAAAACCACATTTATAAGTGTGTTTTGGAATTTATATTGAAAAAGGAAATTATTGAACTTCTAAAAGTTCTATTATTAATTTTTTGTAAGTCATCAATACAACCTAAAAATGCAGGTATTTAACTTGTGTGTAGAAGTAACTTTTTAATCCTTAAACAGTTTACATCAGACTAGTACACCTTACCTAACAGGGTTAATCTTTTATTCATGCAGTTAAAAACTTAAAATTTGATGGTGAGAGGGGAGAATGCAAAGAAAGTAAAGGCTTAACAAAAACTTTAATAAATGGAGGTGACCTTCTTTTATCGTAATTTGATCAATTAGGAACTGTTCTTGTATTTGAAGAAAATCAAAGTGTCTACTAAAAAAGAAAATACAATCAAGTAGAATTGAAACTGATAGAAAAAAGAAATCGGGAACAATTCTGTAACTTTCTGTATAAGATTTTCAAATTCATTTTGCTCATTAAAGAATCTTAATATAAATGAACTGTTTTTTTTTGTTTTTTTTTCTAAACTTGCTTATCAGTGAAGTTAAAAGTTATTTGATAGGACAAAATTTTTCAAATTGCAAGTTAAATTTTTGTACAGAACATAGCAGCTGAACAATGAAAATACAAAATAAAGTATACATTCATCTCCAGGACAAGAAATCTTAAAATCTATGATAATAAATGAAAAGTAAAAGCCAGTTTGTATCTCTTAATAGATTGTAATTATTGAATTTGAGATTACAGAAAAAAAAATCTCAAAATTAAGCCATATTAGAATTTAATCATGCAGCCATAGAAGGTAAAACATTTCATGGTGACTGCTTTCAGATACAAACTGAAACCATCCAGGATTATACCAATGATTCAACAACAAGAATTGATAATTCAAATCAGCTACAAGACTAATGTAACATTCTTTGTAGCATAATTCAATGATATATATATAGCAAATCTCGGGTTACTTATAGATGTATTTTTTATAAAATTCAATTTAAATTTTTGTTGTAACCCTCCAGAAAAATAAAATAAATAAAAAAGATAACCATAAGCATAAGTAGAGGGAGGGAACACACTGTAGAAAATAATGTTTGCCTGAATTTCTAAGATGACTGGTTATACAATAGACTAGTGAACTAAAGCATTGGTTCATGAATATGGTAGCATAGTAATTGTGAGTTCAATCTCTGGGCCAGGTAGTACAGACTAAGACTCAGTAGAAACAGGGTGAGCAATAACTGAGCAGTACTAAAAAAAAACACAAGATATTCCTAGACATGAACAGAGGAATGAGAACAACTGATCCCTTTAGAGTAAACTAGCAGCATGGCCTGGCGTTGCCCGTGATTGATTCAAAAATCGTACAACTCATACAGCAATTGCTATCACTTGACTTGAAATATTTTTGCCTTTCCTTGCCTTTAAAGGAGTGCCCTTTGCCATGCTGATGTTGCTACATGCCTTACTTCTTGCCTATCTCACACTGCAAATTTTTTCTAAGCTCTATACTAAACAGTAAATCTGTTACAAAAAAAGAACTAAACAAAATGAACACAAAACGATCAGCTTTAAAAAAGGACTTGTAACTGGAAAAACCAAATGAAAAAAGAATGTTAACAACAAATACTTTTTCACACCCAACCCAGTTCTGTGGAATCAGAATCAACGTTGAGTTTAAGCAAGTGAATGAGCCAATTGGAGTAAAGTGCCATGCAGATTTAAATTTTTCCTACTTGTGACAAATGCAGCTATCTATTTTTTTACATGCTAGTTAACATTCGTGTCAGTCAGCTGTTGGCTCTCACGCTGCCCAATAGAATCTTCCTGCCTATTTGTGGCAGCCAGCTATAGGCACTCACTCTGGCCAGTAGAAAATGGCCGCAAACTACATGAAAACTGTCGTAGAAGCATGAAAAACTCGATTATTTCCACTATCGATGGGAGTTGGGAAATGCAAAGTCAGTCTTGGCCTTCCCGCTAACTTGGAGCATGTGCATGTAAATTTTGGTGCAAATCTGTTGAAAATTGTGACTGTGCATTCATTACACACACCCTGCCTTTTATAGATAGAGATAAATGTTCAGTTTGAAATTCCCTGAATTTTACACAGATTAGCTGACATCTGAAGGAGGTCAGAGGCTGCAATGGTCAAAACATTAGTCTGAATGTAAATAAAAGAATTCTTCTTTAAAAGTCTAGATATTTTATAAAGCTATTTTTACAATGCTACCCTCCCTGTATTTGTGAAGAGATGAATTGTAAGATTATCAGAGTTTAATGTTAAAACATATGATCTCATAAATCCTGAGGAAAGGCATAAAAATTTATTGTCAGATTTATGACATTTTTGAAAATTTATCTTGAATTATTCAAGTTAATAGCGAAACTGAAACAGGGTGCAGTTTTCAAATTTTAAGAAAAATTACTTTATTCATTGAAACTAATGACTATGAATAACTGTCACTGATTTTGTTTTTACTCAATTGATAGACAAAGGTGTTTTTCTTCATATTTTAATTTTTTTAAAACAAAAAAAGATAAATTTATAAATTTTTAATAACTATCTAAAAATTTGTTACAGATGAAGATATTTGGAGTTCTTTTATTATTATACTAGGAGTGTAAATGATATAGAAGCACTAATTTTTAATAGTATATATTTTCTAAAGTAATAGAGTTTTTATTTATTAATCTGACAAATATTATTACTTTAAACATTATTTTTAGTGAGTACTCATATTTGAGTAGACACTCCATATATTTATTAAACAGTATATTTATTTATTTCAGTTTACCAGTCTGAATATTTGAGAAATCTTATTTTTCTTTAATAAGATTTATTAGATATTCAGGCCAGTAGACTAAAATAAATATATACAGTGTTTAATAAATAAACAAAACGTCTACTCATGAGCAACCATGTGTGAGTGTTTATTACAAGGACAATGTGAATGCCTGCAGTAGAAATATTCCTGTTTTTAAATTTGTTTTCAAGAGCAATCTGTCACAAGTTAGAAGTCTCTATGAAATTTTTTATGCAGATACATTAAACTGACATGAAAAGGATTGCAGATGTGCACAGAAAAATTTGCATTTGTTTAAATCATTGTATCAATTTTTAAAAACTTACAAGTGAATCATGAAAAACAAAAGCAAAAATATTAAGAATTTCATTAGTAAAATTGGGGTTGGAAAAAATTATACAAATTTGTAGTCAGTTGCTTTGTTCCCTAATCTGTTTCTTTCCGCTCAAATAGTGTAAGTGAAACAATCCAACACACGTCTCCTGTTCGCTACCACAGTCGCACTGATCTGTTGCCTTGTCAAAGGCCTTTTTGTAGCTTGAGTGACAGGTCAAATTTGCATAGGTGCAAAAAAGAGACTCACGAAAGTATCAGACAGATCTATCATTTTCTTGTAAGGCCAACATTTTCTTTTTAGAATACTTTACACACGAGACATCTGAATCCATTTTATACTCCTCTCTGATCTCCCGATTACATATATGGCAGGAGGATGGTGGTTGTCTTTAGCAAGTGCTTCTTCGTAGATGAGGGAGAGATATTTCTATTAGCATTACACCTTTGCCTGTGTTCTCCCATCTCCCTCATTTCCTATGTTGTCATCCTCTGGATCTGCAGGCAGACTTTCCAACCTTGTTCTTAAGAACAACAGAGTCTCAGAGTCAGTCTCAGATGATGTACTATTTCCACCGTCTTTTGAAGCAGAAGAATTGTTCCGTGGTTGCAGGTCTTTCACACGGCACAGTGTTCCATTAACCAATGCTGTTTGGAGGCTAACTATCCAATTGACTCATCCTTTACTGGATCTGTTGGTACATCAGCTGTATGGGGCCTTGAGCCAGACATTTCCTCCCACTTGATACTGATTATTTACCCTGTTAGAAGGCATTAGTGATGCATCTATTACCTTTCATGTGCTGTTTATACTGCTAAATTCCATTGGTTGGTGCAGTTGATGGTGTGGAATCATCTTTTGGGGTCACATTGTACTAATACACAGCTTCCTGAAGGGAACACCATGTTCTAGCTGCAGTTCTTTTAATGGTGTGGTGACATTTCTCTGCTATACTATTACCCTCTGAAACATGGCACATCGGTATTGCACCCATGCACCTCATTCATCTACAAAGGCCTGAAAGTCTTGGCCACAAAATGTTGGGTATTGTCTATCAATATCTTGACTAGTGGGCTGCATTCACTGAATACTGCCTGTAGGTGTCATATGACAGTCAATGCATCCTGGTATGCCAGCAGATGCCAAACAGGCCACAATCTGTGAGTGTTAAAAAAATGTGTGCCATTGTAGTATGTGATGTGTGCCTAACAACTACTAATTGCTATCCACTTCAAGTCTCCACT
Source organism: Acanthosepion pharaonis (assembly GCA_903632075.3). Taxonomy (NCBI): domain Eukaryota; kingdom Metazoa; phylum Mollusca; class Cephalopoda; order Sepiida; family Sepiidae; genus Acanthosepion; species Acanthosepion pharaonis. The sequence continues at coordinate 1,495,031 of CAHIKZ030004333.1, read as the reverse complement.
TTTGCCAAAAACAGTGGACGTGATCAGCAATGGGTCAGTCCCTCATTTGATCATGTCAAGACACCTTTTTGGCACCAGAGTTATTTGTCGACCAACTGTTTTAAGGTTGCCAACCATTGCCATATTAATATCTTGCTCAAGGCTTTGGTCTTACTTGGGATTTGCCCATCAAGGTGTTGGGCAACGAGTGGTAAACATATACCGAGTTTGTATATACGTGCACCAAACTTAGACTGCCACAGTAGTGTGAGGTTAAGACCATTTAGCGTAGTGTCAAGTTCTGCCACATTGATATACTGAACATTGTTTGTTGGACAAAGCCAGCATGCTACCTCCAACACCACACCCGTCGCCAGGGAGCTTGCATCAACCCATGTGTTAACTTCTGATTACACACCAGTCACCTTGGGTGGGATCATCTTTGTGTACTTTGGTGATTACTTCAGCCATCATCTGCTTGAGAAGGATGTTGTTCACTATGTCATCCCATCCCTTTGTGACCGCAGTGTCCTACCAACTTTCTGCAGAGTTGTTCCTGGAGTTATGATATCAACCAGCTGTTAGCAATCCATGTCTGTAACTCCTCTTCATATTCCTCTCTGATCTTGTTAGATATTGTGTATTCTAGAACTGCATTCTGTAACAGCTCTGGTACTTTGTTCATGGCCCACTTTCACCTTGTAGTTCAGGCTTTCTTTTTGTGTCAAAAGTAACACAGAAGTCAGGCTCATCAATGGAGATTGCTGCACACGATTCTTTCTGTCAAGATGCACATCTCTAGCTGGTGTAATCACAGTGCTGCCTAATGTTTGTATTATCAATCCCAATCAGCAGATCATAGTTAAGAGGTTTTTCTTGTCAACCAGAATGCCAACTTCAGCATGGTTACCTTGCTCTGTGTGAATTGTAACAACTCCAGCTCCACAGCATTCTTGGAGCACACTACTGATTGTTACAACATCTACATGTTGCCTTCTCCCCAATCTACAGTGATGAGCACTAATTATTGACCAGAAAATCTGGTGTCAACAAGTGCTGAACACTCTATTCTACAGGTAATGGTATGTTTACTATCTTACAGGGTACAAGGTTGGTGACAATATCTTGTCCAGATCCATTTCCCAAACAATTCTGCATAGTATGACCCAACTTAATACAGCGATAGTACCTCAGCTGTTTCTGTGATCCCTAACTCATGCTCCCCAAACTACTTCGACTCCAGCATTCGCTTGCAAAGTGGTTTAGACTACCACATTAATAACAAATGGGGTTATCACGATTGCCAGTGGCAGAGGAATCACTTGGTGTAGGTCTCTCTGGTTGGGATACTGCTCTGCTGTCCATTCTTGCTGCTGCCACTGGTTCCACTTCTTGACAAATGGCTAGGGCCAATAGATCATCCATTTTGGATGTTTCTCACAAAAGCCAACTGACATCATCTGGCAATCTGGCTTCAAAAGTGCACCCCAGCATCCAGTCATTCATGTCCCCAAATGGCATAGAAAGTCTCCGTAAATTGGCCAGGTAGACGACAAAAAATGAAAATGGCATTGGGAGTAGTCGGTGTCCAATTAATTGTTCATATGCCACAAACAGGTCCATTCCAAAGGCCGTTTAAAGAGCCTGTTCTATCTCAGGAAAGTTGTTTTGTTCTTCCACTTTAATCTGCTGGTACAGAGACTCAAAGGAATGACTGTTGCTGGCTCTTTCATTTTGCATAGTTGGCAAATGAGCTCTGCTTTCTCCACCCACTTACCAGATACGACAGTGGACAAACCATCAACATCTGGTATCAACTTCAAGCAGAATCAGTCGATGTGTGTCAAGTGCCGAAATAGCTTGTAGTCAGTTTCTTTGGGCTTTGAATAAGGTTCCCTAATCCATTTCTTTCCCCTCAAACAGCCTAGTGTAGCGTAAGTCAACCAATTCAGCACATGTGTCTCCTGTTCACTACCATGGTCGCACTGCTCTGTTGCCTCATCAAGCACTTTTTATAGCTTGAGTGACAGGTCAGATTTGCATAGGGGCAAAAAAGAGACTTGTGAAAGTATCCAACTCCGAGATCTATTGTTTCTTAAATATACGACTTGTAATATGGCTGTTTTCTTTTTGGAATATTTTACATGTGAGACATGTTTGAATCCATTTTCTACCAGGAGGTAAGCCATTTTCTCTTGTGTTACAAAGAGGTTTTTAAAATCGCAAAATATTAAGTGATTTTTGAAAAAAATTTTCATAGAAAGTTATTAAATGTAAATTCAAACTATATAATTTCTTGCTTAAAATACAGGCTTTTGTATTTTGTTCCTACCAATCTTTTAAAAAAGATGAATATATTCTTAGTCATTGTAATCAGCTCAGGAAATAGATTTTCTAACTCTTAAACCTTAGAAGCTAGAAGTTGTATAGCTATGTTCACCCTTGTTTAACTTTATATAACAAATGCTGTTTAAATGTGATGCTTCAATAATGACCAAAACGTTAATGACCATTTTTTTCCCTTTGATTTAAATTAAGATTTGAACAAGGGAATGACTCCTCTCCAAAATATAGAAGGAGAAAGCCAGGAGATGGAGGTGACATTGGCAAGTTCATTGAGTAATAATTAAATGCATCATTTTTCTCCACAAATTATAATAATGATTTAAAATCAATCAAAATTTTCTTACAAAATAAATGTGTGACATGCAGCAAGGCACAGGTAATTTGGCTAGTTACTAAAAAAATGTTTACTAATTAACCCACAGCTAGAGGGCGAAGAAGTGGATTCAATTTCCCAAGAAGTGGTGGATTTATACTATAAGTGAATATAACGAACAAAGCTGGAATTGAAACTCGGCTCTCTGATTTCCTATTTTGAGCCATTATACCACTTGCACATCCAAATTTACAGCATCTGTTATTCCCAAGGGGTCACCTATCTAGGTACTGACCAGGCTCAACATCACTTAACTTTGGTGATCATACGGGAACCAATGTTAAAATGTGATATGGCTGTAAGCCTGAAGTTACACTGTAAAATAAATTTAATGTCTAGTTTACATAAAACATTTTACAGTCATTAGAAATTTGAAAATGCATTGGAATAATGAAAGATGTCTTCCAGATAGTGAGGAATTTTTTTTTAACACAAAGAAAAGGTGTTTAACACCTACATAATATCTAGGTATATGACAGTGATACTAGATAAAATTCCCACAGATGAAGATATTTGAAGCAAGAGACACCATTCTATTGATGAAGACTAAGAATATCATGGACAGGATATGTGAGAAATGTGGATTTTTTTTTATTAAGGAAAATAAGAACTATAAGGAAAATGGCAATCTGAGTTAGATAGTTGAAATTTCTGAAACTAAATGAGGAAAGCTGGCCTAGAGAATTTAACATTCATAGGACATACTGATGGCAAGAAAAACAGAGAGGAAACAATAAATAACCTACTTAATGGGTGTGTGAATGGTTGGTAGAACAGGGACAAAGAGGGATGGAAATGTGCCAAAAGGTATTTAGAACAACAAAAGGCAGTAAGTTGTGGAAAAACCATGATTGCTCATGTCCTGAAATGACAATCCACATAAAAGAATTGAAATAATAAGTTATAAATATTTCAAAATTCTGAAAATCAGCTTAAAATACATACAATAAAGAATTTATATCTTTAAGAATGAACAAAAATTATCAAAATGTTTAAAAAAGCATAAAAGCCTTTTTGTTTTACCAAGAAACAAAACTTAACACACTGCTATCAAAAGTGGGGCACCTTGTCATGATATGGTTAACCAGCTAGTTGTGAAGGTCATTGTTACCAAATAACAAGTTTGATCCTCACTGTGTGCTCCATAATGATTTTGTGTCAAAATCAAGCTGTTTAGTAGAATTACTATTGAAAGAGTGTTGCTGGTTAACTAAATTTGCATGACTAAAGAGATGGAAAGTAAACAAAGTGCATGTGTACTAAAACATGATAGACCAGACATAGCAAGATAGCTTTACTGCACTCCTGAACAATATCAAATTTTATTATGTAGCTCAATGTTTTCACAATTGCTATTAGCATTACTGCTATGGATGTACTTATACGTCACTACAAAACTTACATTGCCTGGTGTCGATATACAGATATATTTTCAGGACATCTTGAAGTTTGGGTGTCTTGTATTTGTATTATAAACTTTTTTTTAACCATTTCACCTCAAGCAAGGCATATAATAATGTACAAGACAAATTTTTGTGCCATTTTTGTGTGTTGGGGTTTTGTTTAGCTCTGTCTGTACTGTTGAATATCCAAATGAAAACAAAATGGTTTTCTCAAAAATGAGAAATTGCCATCAGTATCTTTATAGTCATTTATTTCCAGTAAATGGCGATTTTTTATTCCTCCTCAAATGGGTCAGCACAGCTAGGCAGTAATGCTATAAAAATGCAACAGTGAACTAATGTTGATAAAATTTTCATTTGAAATATTTACAATAATTGACAGTAAGAAACATTATTATGCAACTCTAGAACTCTTCATGTGTGTGCATATATAAAATTACCATGGACTATATAAGATATGCTAAAAAGAAAACAACATATTGGAAAGTTATTGAATGTTGGGAATATAACACTGGGATTTACAAAAATGTTGAACAGATATCCAATAAAAAAAAAAAAATCCCTGAAAACATTGGCAAGACCACAAATCTTGCTTTAAGAAAGTTACAGAAAAATTCAAAGTGTAATGAGCAAGAAAAGTGAGTTGGCCAACAAGAAAATATTTGAAGATGGTTTTGAAAATGTCAACAGAAAGGATGAATATTAAGAACAGTGGTTAAAGATATGGAAGCAATCAGACTATGTTTAAGTAAACGTTACAAATAGATATGTGTAAATTGAGCAAAATAGTACATAAAGACTGATTTCTTAACAGTAATATTTAGTGATGAATATAGAGCTACATTGGATGAACCTGACGATTGGCCTATTGGATATGTCATCCATGGAAATAATAGACAAATACAACTGCACACATAGAGCTGATTTAATGTTTTGTTAGCATTGTAGGTGGTTAAATTCTAGGTCCTTTCAAAGTTGGAGATTACATAAAGATATGCGAGGAATTACTAAAAAGTCAATAAAATCAATAAATTTAAGACTGATGAAGGGTATGGAATATTAGAGAGTACATGTTAATCTGACAACAGAAAACTTATTTTAAATAAGTATATATACAAGTTGAAGCTCACATGATATATTGTTCATATAAATATATGCTAAAACTTTTATCAACATTAGTTGGTTAATATCTGCTTTGTAATCTGACAGCATATAATAAAGCACAAAGAATTATCTTGATACACTTGGAATTTTAAAAGCTATTTTTATCATTAATCAAAACTGCTTTAAGAATACTTACTGAAGCATAATATTTCATATATGAGGGTAAATAAGTGGTTGAGGTTTTAGTGAAGAAATTCTTCTGTAGTGCAATAATTTTATGTGAAACCCTTAAAAAATTCAAAGGTTAAACAAATGTATATGCAATGCAAGGGGAAAATCCTCCTTAAAAGTCACAAACATTTGTCTTTTGCAGATAAAGATCAAAATATTTTCACATATAAAGCTTTCAATTGTTATGACAGCATCAAATTGAAATACAGTCGGTTGTCAATCCAAGTGGGTGGGGAATTTTAGGATTTTGGCACCACAGATTGGCTGGTTCAAACTGATGGAACAAACTACAATTATAAGGTGAATCTTTCAGAATTGGGGAATGACATTGAAATATGGTGTCAAGAGTATATGAGTGGAAAACTGTTAAGAATTACTTTTTGAAGATATTTATGAATGAAACAAGAAAAAAAAAAAAGTTAAAAAGGTGTCTCAAATCAGTATCTCTTTAAGTAAAGTTATTTTTTTACCTATCAAATCTTGATTTAATACTCTTTTCAATCAAGGTATAGGGGGAGAGAGAAAGTTGATCCAGGCAAATGCCCAATGTCACAGCAGCCTATCTCTTGTAAATACACCAAGACATGACAGGTGGTGTTACTTTCAATTGAAACACACACATACACAAAAAGGGGAGGTGGAGAAAGGATGAGAAAAAAAAAATTCAAAATATAAGTAAAACAAAACAATGACTGATAAGCAATAAGAGAGAGAAAGAAAGAGTGGGGGGGAAGAACACCTCTTTCAGTATTTATTTTGGACAGCTCTTTGATCGTGGGAAACCAAATCCCTGAGAATTGGGGCTTGCACTTACTCAGTAAAGAGAAAAAAAATTAAAAAAAAATTCAGCTTTTAACTAAGTAAGCAGTCAAAGGCAGTTAAACAATCATTCTATTTTAGAAAGAGAATGAAAAATTTAGCAACCATGATCAAATTGTTTATGAACAAAATGATTTAACTGAAAACCTTTATAAAATGTGTGTGTGCGTGTGTGTGCATGTATAAATGCATATTCAGTAGAAAAGCAAGCAACAAAGCAAGAAAAATTGTTAATTTTTCATAACTTCTTTTCCACGTACAGCTTAATTTACATAATATTCACATATTAAAACAGATTAAATTCTTTCAATATAGTTTGTCATCATTTTATGCACTAAAAGGATTTGCATTAATGAAAACAAAAAATCAAAAAACAGTTAATCATCATAATACTTGCATAATTATATAAAGTGAGAAAATAAAAATTATCTAATGCGAATGTAAATGTTTCCTTTATCTGGCAGATTAACTATTGATACATTACTTGAATATCACTTGAAATCTATTTATTATCAATAAAAAAAAGACTCATACAAACCAATTTCAATTTAATGCTATCACAAAGATTATTAAATCTGTATGAACAAATTATGTGACATTTTGATTCTTAATCAAGGTGGAATGGAGAAACATGTTTCCTTATAAAGAAGATTTCAGATCTATTGATTTAAGCTGAGCATAAGATATGATCACCTTAATCAGGTCCAGTAATATGATTTAGGCCAAAGAGCACAACAACATAACACAAGGCAATATCAATGGCTAATTGAACATGAAATAAATGCAAAATGAGTATTGCCAAATTAGAAACCTCATGTGAAAACAAAACTGAAAAATATCCTAATGACCCATTTTCTTAGATATTAGACTAAAGTTCAAAATTTGTAACATCTTTGTGGTTTGAGTACCAAATTCTGCTCAAAATTTTAGACATTAGTTAAATTAGTATCAACAATGTTCAATCAATATTAAATTGGAAGTAATTACATAAATTGCATTAATACTTTAAATAATTCCGCTGAAAAACAGAAATACCTAAAATGTTAGCAATTGAGAAATAAATAAATCTAAGACATTGATTCAGTAATCAGAGAGCAACAGGGACTTGATGGTGAGTAACAAAACAATGTCATTTATTTTTCTGAATAGCTGATAGTTAATAATCAAAGAGCATTATTTATTAAATTTTTTTTTTTGCTTTTTATTCTTTCAAAAAAAATTTGCAAGTATCTTTACATATCTTAAGATAAAAAATGAAGGCATTTAAGAGTTTTCACATGAGAAATTTAATTGAAAGGTTTTAACATTTGTATTTTACATCATAATTAGAAAAGAAAAAATAAAGTTCTAAGTAGTTTTCAATTATTTTTTTTTTTTTAATTACGGTCTGTTTGTATATAACAATTTAATGTTGAGTTAAATATATTCAACAGTCAATTTACTATTTTCATCAAGCCATCCATGAAATTCATTAAAAGATTTATTTACTTTTCTATCAGAAATGCAGTTCATATATCCTACTCAACCCAATAAGTTCCATTGGTTTGGATTATATGCTTCTAAAACAATGTTTGTCTACCTTTTTTATCTCATGATGCACTTGAGCCTATAGTTAAACTTATGTGGTAAACTTAAATTGTAATGATTTAAAAAAAAAAAATAAATAAAAAGGGTAAAGTATACTTTTTATGATTTATTATAACAAACAAAATTTATTGTAATTTCTAATAAAAAGATAATTAAAATTCTGAAAAAAAAACAAACAAAAAAAAACTTTATATTTCAGATCATTATAATTTAACATCTAATTAGATAGCTGAGCTAAACTTTTTTTTTTTTTTTTTTTAGAATATCTTCTTTGCAAAGTCGATTTTTGGACAGCCATACTCTTAAAATTTGCTTCCAAAAAATCTAGTTGTGATTGATTTTTGTTTTTAATATTGTTCATTGCAGAAAAGTTTTTTTTAATATTATGCATATGTTTATTTATTATAACAATGATATACTTGTATAATCAATTTAAAGGGGTTTTTAATTTTAAACTTATTGTGCTTTGGATTTCTTTTGGAAATAATTTAATTCATAAACTATAAATATTTTCATGGCACACCAGGGTGCTGCAGCACACCAGTTAAAAATCACCGTTCTAAAACAAGCAAAGTGAAAATGAGCAGTGAAATAAACCATTTATATTAAAACAGTTTGGCTTTGAGAAGAAACTACACTGAGGGAGAAATGTCAACCATGATGGAAACAAGTGAATACAGCCATAAGGAAATTCTCTCTATTGACACTTCCCACCAAATGTTAAGAAAAAAAAGAGAAAAAAAAAAAAAAAAAAAAGAAGAAAAATATCTGTCCACGGATGTCTCAGTCAAATCAACCTGTCAAGTTTTAAATTTTAAGGTTGATTTTACAATGAAGTAAAAATGATAAAACTACAGTATCTTGCTGTCTATATTAGGTGCTGCATGTGAGCTGTCAAAAAGTAGAACTTCAAAAGTGCATCAGGCACAAAGTTTCAATGGGAAAGAGGAAGAAAGGAAAGAGAAATTGGCTTGGGGTGGTGGTGGTCGTGGTGTCAAAGAGGAAGAGGTTCCAATTAGCAGAAGTATGATTTCCTTTCAGATAAACAGGAAGAATTTAGGCACAATTGATTTTGTTTTGCTTTCAATAAATTCAAAATAACTTTCAGTTGAACAAAGACTCCTTCAAGGAAAAAAAAAAAATTCTGAATATGAAATATCCCACCTGCTTCTCTGCTAAAAATGATACAAAATTTAATTTAATCCACAGGAAAAACAAAAAGAAGCAAAACAGTTTATACACAGTATTTCATCTTCAGCTCAAAAGAGGAAAAATATCTGTAAGGTTTCAAATTCCTTACAAAGGAGACCCACAATTAATCATTCAATTATTCAGATTAACTAACTTTCAATTCTAGGAAATAAAATGAACAAATCTTTATTATATATTAGATACTGTCATACTGACACACAAAAATAAAAAGAGAAAAATATGGATTGCAATATTTATTACAAGTGGGACCTATTTGAATAGCAATTAACTTACTACACCTAAAAATAGCCACAACTTCTAAGCCTTTTCCATCCTTGTACACCATTACTTTCAACTGGTTTGCTTTAAAAAAGTAAAGTAATTTAGTTTTTTATTTTTGCTAGAAATAAAATAAAAATTAGTTTTACTTTTAGATCAGGCAATGAACCACCTTTTTTTTTTTTTTTTTTTACTGCATCTGTAAGATTTTATGAAAGGAAACTATTCCCATGGCAGTTTAAAATGTTCCAAATGCCCAGAAGCATATAAAAGAATTTAAGTTATTCAAAAAGAAAAAAATATTTACCTCTTGAATTGATACAAAGTGTTGGGATGAAAGTCGAAATGAACATTTTTTTCTGAAATGATAGCAATCATGTTTGCCAATGTGAATTTCAAAATTACCATTTAATTATTATTATTTTTAAATATCTTGAAATTTTCTTTAGGAGGAATTTTTAGGTTGATTTCTGTGTAAAGTGATCAGTGACATAGCTTACCTTTTAAAAAATTTTCAAGTTATGAAGTTTATATATTATATATAGTTTAAAACTTTAAAAAGGGAAAAATTAAATTATCTAATTATCAATAAAGTAAATAACCAAAATGAAATGTCAAGTTAATGATTTTTCTTATTTAAGAGAAGCTTTTGTTAAAAAAAAAAAAAATTTAGCAAAAGCAATTACCAACTATTTTTTTTTCAATTGATGAAATGTGAGGATAACTACCAACATCAAATAATATTTTAACTCTTTTTTTTAAGCTCTATAGTTAGCTATATGAATTCAAACAGTGTGTTCATAAATTTTTAAACAACTATTGAGTAACTGAAAAAGTATAGTTTTGTACTAATATCTTTAAGAACCTCAGAATTGTATGTGTAAGAAAAGTTTTCAGTTAGCAAGAAAATAGGAATTTGCTTTGAATTGAAAACCATAGTAAATTGGTAAAACTGAAAAAGGTGTGAAGACAAAGTTAAAAAAAAACATTTACTTTTTCAATTTTGTGAAAAGTTTTATTGGTTCTAAATGAAATTAAAAATTGTCATTGAGGTTTCAGCTTTTTTCTTTCTAAGGTCCATTTATGTATTTTTTTCTTCAAGTTTTCAAAGTTAGAATTTTCAAGAGAATTTAATTCTTTTTTTTAAACATTGATGGGTACAGGTAAATAAGTTAAGGATACATTAGATTAACTATTAAGCTTAGCATTCAGATACAAGACCAGCAGTTTTATATGAATTTCTGAGATGGATAATGGTTGTAATTTTGAGATGAGTCATTATCCTTCCACTCATTTGTTTTTGCTGCTTTTGTTGTTACTAGTATTTCAGCTGATCAATTCTATTGTCTTCATTAGCTGTGCAATCTGAAAAGAATTTTGCCCTGCCTTTTCCATATGGATTGCACATTAGAAGGCTGTAGGATAATAGGAGGGAAATATTGTGGTATGAAAACAGTAACAAAAAATTAAATCAATAGTTGGAATAACTTAATTCATAGACAAAGCTGTTGTTAGTGTTATACATTGATTCATTCACAATAGTTCCTCTGTATGTGTAACATACACACTTAACCTTATCAGATGCCCATCCCAGGTTAGTGAATAGAAATGAAACCTGAAGGTGGCTTGTGGCTACAACAGCTGAAATGTGACATTGAAATTTGAAATCAAAAGCAGCAAAAACATTCAAAAGAATCAATGTATGGCTCAGAATTTCAAACTGAACAAAAATTAATTCACCTATATCAAATTCTACCAAGGATACAAGGAAAGGATTATTAAAACATACAGTTACAATAAAACTTACCATTTTACACAAATTTGGGTTTTTAAGAATGATCAACTTTTTAATAGGGTGTGTGTTCACATGCATACACACTTACAGAGGGTGTTACTAAATTAATAAAAATGTTGATAAATTAATTTTTGAGAGTTTATAAACAGAATAGCTATAAGCACGGTTGCATATAGTCATGAATAATCATCTTGCTTTTTCTGAAAGAATGGCTCTCTGAAAGTGTTTCAATCTGGAAATACCTACATTAGCATTTATAGAAACCAGACATACATTAAGTTTCAGAGGTGACAAAAAAGAAAAAAAAAAAAAAGAAAAGAAAAACAAGACCAATAATTTAAAAAATGTCTGCCAGAAGTTAAAAAAAAAAAAAAAAAAAAAAAAGACAAAGAGAAAAGGCCATTTTCTTTATATTCTCAGCAGAATATGTTTTTATTTCCTTTTCAGTAAACACTGAAAAGTTGTAATGGCACATGTGGAAAAGTAAGATAATGAAGTAGAATTCTGGGGAAGCTAGGCCTGAAGGAAAAATTCTTCTGAAGACTGAGCCTGACTATCTAGCCATAGTCAATTGCTTATCACACTGATCTGCTTGTGACCACTAGTGACTAAACTGCCAATAGCATCACAAACCTTGCAAGATAAGTGGAATTTGTTCACTTGAGAAAGAAGAAAAAAAAAAAGGCATTAAGATACTAAATCATTTTTATCCCTCTTTTTCCACAGATTTGAGTAGCAAAAACAGAGATATACTGGTGACTAGATCCCTGCACATTTCACTCCTTTCTCATTATAATAAAAAAAAAAAACTTTATATGGTTGAATATCACCATACAAAAAAGAAAAAAAATGTAGTTGAAGTTTTAACCTAGATATAAAGGCTAGAAACAGGAAATCTTAGTTTTTATCTTCACTTGAGTTAGTTTAATGATAGTTCATTAAATTTAATGAATATAAGGTTGATAGTATGCTATGAGATAGGCCATCTACAACTATGCAACACCATAATAACTTCAAAAATACATTTTACTTAATATTTAATTCAATTTTAATCAATACATCTAAACATATTCAATTAAGAATCAAGATAAAATACTGAAGCCATTTAATGTAAAAAAAATAAAAAAATAAATAAAGACCGAATAATCAAAATAAATCCAATTCCAGTAATGATTTCTGACACCCTAGACCAAAATTAAGTATCTTGCTATAATTTTCATTTATTTATTCAACTCTCACACTAAATTCCAAGCACTGGTCTTCATTTCTGAGCTCAACCACCATAATAAATCAGCTGTTATTTTAAAGCATATTAACTTATTCATGCATTAAGAGACAAAACAAGCCACACTTTAGTATATAACCCCGACTCTGGCCACTAAAAGATTCCTAAGAAATTTGTTAGTAATTGTAGATACTTATATCAACATGTAAAAATGCATCTACACTAATTTAAATAAGTTTAAATATTGGCTAAAGTTCTTGTTTTAACAGAATAAAATAATATAATTCCAGTAAACAGATGTTAGTTGCATAAAAAAGACTGAATACTTTGAGTAGACGTTTCCAAATTAACAAAACTAGCTTGAGAACTAATGAATCAGAAAGAAAAATCCAAGGAAATTTGTGCTGAAAGTTTAAAAGCAGAAATATTTAAAGATAGATTATCATATTCTGAACAGAAAAAATTTCATTTTTTAGAAAAGTAACCAGTCATGAAAACTAAATCAATAGATTTATTAAGTATCAATAGGTTTTTGATTTTTAAAATAATTGTTGTTTCAGCAAAGTCTTGCAAGCCAAAAATGCAGTAAATAATAATTTCAACAATATTACGGTAATATTGTTGAAATTATTATTTACCAATATTTATCTGTATGCCACAGCCACAAGAATCAGTTTATTGAACCTTCTAGATTATGCAAGTCTAATAAACCTGTTGATTCTTGATTGTAACATTAACTAGTCTGTATCCAGGAACAACAAAGCAAATAGATTACATAGTGTGTGCATGTTCATTATTTATTCACTGAAATAATTCAGACTATCTCAAACCACATTCCTCTTGAAATTGCTGTAAATGACTCTCTCCTATAACCATTTCTACCATTTAAATTTTGTTTTCCTGTTTGCATGACAAATTCACAGGATTGTTCATCATATAAAATGACAGATTAAAATTGCAAAGCTAACAACTTAGTAAAAATTTCAACTTCAAAACGGCTTATGAAAAAATATATAAGTAGCAAGTTAAATCTGAATATATACTTTTTTTTAAACATGAATTGCACCACAATACTTAAGTCATTAAAAAATGTTATTGGACCTGACATCTGGACTTCAGTTTCTTTTCCACTGCCAGAATGTAGCTTCCCTGTGCCTTTTCTATAAATACTTTCATGGTAAATGATCTGATGAACTCTCCTCAATGGTGACTAACTATGAATTTAAGTGCATTACTAGATTGTAAAATGATGAGATCTTGGTGTCAGTCGAAATGGCTAGATGTGACCGTAATTTCTATGCCAACAGCTCCTTTTTCTCACACTTTTTGTGGAACTCTTTTTTCCGGCTTCTTACTATCCAGTCAAGTTTGATCTTCAAAAACTTAAATGAAATGTCAATTGTTATCTTCTGCCCTCTTAAATTCTGTTCTTTTATTGTTCTCACTCCTTAATGTTTTCCTTATATTCTTTCACACTAAGTAATCCCCTGAATGTTAGTGGCTCTGTTGCCTTGCTTAAGATGAAATGATTAGAAAATTTAATTATTTCAGTAGTAAATGATATTATTGGTACATCAACTACTTTCCTACTTCATGTTTATAATTCTATATATATAAATCATTTCAAGAAATGACAACTTGAGAGTTTAAAACTCTTGATAATATTTAAAATTCATTTCAAACAAATAAATATTTACTATTTGAATGAAAATAAAACAGTTTAGAGAGACCCAGGGAAAGTGATCTATAAATATTTTTGTTAGTGGTGACTGACTGAATAAATAAATAAAAAAGAAAAGCATTTATGACTGTAAATTAAAACAAATGTTTAACCATAATGCCAGCACCCCCCCACAAAAAAACAAAAACAGTGTGTCAAAAGGACAGTTATTTCCTTGACACAGCTATTGTATAAACTTTTGACTGCCTCAGTAATGTTTACTGTTTGGAAAAAAAAAAAAAAAAAAAATCAAGGATTACAATTTTAATAAAACCCAAATATAAAAGTGGATTTATACATTTTCTTTATTCTTCAGAATTAAAAACAACAGCTATGAATAAAAATTATGAATAAAAAAATTGTTTTCATAGTTATTTATAGAATGGTAAATAATAAATATTGCATTGTAGTTGGCTTACATATTTTAATAATTTCATAATTTTTTTAATAAATTTTTGAATAAAAAGAATTTAAAAAAATTTTTATGAAAGGTAAATAAATATTGCATTGGACTGTGTTCACATCTGTTCATAATCTTGTAAATAAACATTGCAGAGGGAGACAGTAATAGTTGTGCCAAGGGACTGTCTTTTTTACATACCTTTTTTTGTGGGTACAAAGGTTAAACATTGCCCAAAGCCACTTGCTTGAGATTTTTTTCAAGGAGAGTTACATTATCAGCTATACATTAAAAACTGGTTATTTATAATTCATTCAAAATATCTATACAGTGTATCAGGTTATGCTGAATTTTCTTTAATTTCTGTACTTCAGTTCATCTCCTAAGCATTGTGTATATAGAGTAGTAAAAGGAGGAGATCCTATACTTTATTCAACCATGGATCAGTAAGAAAATATTCTTAGGAAGATATACAATCCCTGCTCAGTAGTGAAGTAAAGATGAAAGGAACACTTCAGATAGTTCATATTTTATATGATCATTTTCAATTCAAATATAACTGCACTCTAATAAACAGATTTGAAAAATGGAAAAAAAAAAAAAAAAAAAAGTAACAAAAATTAAAATAACTTTACAATCTGTAGCCTTGGTTCAATTTATGAATAATAGTATTAAGAAAAACTAATTCAATGCAAATATATATATATATATATATATATTTTACATGCACTGATAAAATTCTTTTTGCTAAACATCAACTTTAGCATTCCATTGTTTGGAAGAGTTAGCTTAAATTAAATAAAGAAAAGTGGGGAGACAGGAATCAAACTCATGAATTGGTCTTCTATAGAGGGATTAGTGAGAGTAGGAAAATTTATAGAACTGTGCCTTAGATGAAAAGGACCATTTAGTGTAACTGAAATAAACTGATAGATTAGCTATTAGAATATAGACCACTGTGTTGAAAGTTCAGGATATATCAGAAATAAATGCTTACAAAGCTGAAAGGAATACATTCGAAAAAAAAAAAATGTAATATGAAGTAAAGCAGTCAGAATTCAGTGAAATATTCAATATTTTTAAATTTACATATTCTTGTTATCAATGATATAGAAAATTAAGTTTTGAAGTAACTTTAAAAATTCATTGGCAATGTTTGTAATGCTGAAATTTAAAAAATATCGGTAACTATACAAACTGAAATTCATATGGTATATTTATCACAAGTATATCCTGAAAATTACAGCAATATCAGTAAACACTAGTTTTATTGTGGACTTTTATAATAGAATTTGTGTATAAACCAAGCAGGTTTGAGTAAAAAAAAAAAAAAAAAAAAAAACTATGCAGCCATTTAGCAGAAAAATAATTCCTAAATTAAAGGGAAGGGGGAAACAAGTTTACTTCAGAGCTTCTATGACTATCTGCCCACACCCCTTAACCAGATAATACAAAATCTAATAATGTTTTAACTTTTCAGAGCGAAAAGTGGATAAAACTTATTTCTTTGTAAAGTATTTTCTTGCTCCACAACAATTTCACCAACTGTAATTATTCTTTTTGCAATTGTTGATATTCTAACAGATTTTAAGATGCAAATCAACTAAAGCCAGCTTAAGACCTTTAATCTCTTTTGAAACTTAATGAAATGGTCTTCAGTCATGGAGCTTTATTGAGTGTTTTAATGACAATCAAAGGTTACTAGCAAATAGAAATGTTGCCTCTTTTGTTGCTCTTCACAAACCAGAATTAAAGATATTTTCTTGTAAAGTTTGAACAAAATGAAAAAGGGAATGTATTCTTGTCTTATGCTGATAAACAAGGTAATATAAATTTTACAAACACAAAATTGGTAACCTCACCCCCCAGATAAGTTATATAAAAGTTTAAAAGTTTCTGATTAAGTCAAAATTCTTCCCACAAATATGGCACTGTATACAGCAAGTATATGTAGCCTTTAATTAAAGAAAAAAAAACATAAGCATAACATCATTAGTGAAAAGATTTATAAGAAAAAAAAAAATAAAAAAATAAAATAAAATCGCCATTTGAAAATTAGTTCTTTTTCCAGACCATGTGAAATAATAAAAAAAATAAATAAAAAAACTTTCATTTTGGAAGGTGGGAAACATTTGATCAAAAGTGATAAAAGTGACATTACCTTTTCCAAATGACAGGGACACAGTCACTTTGACAGTGAATTAAAAGTTTAAGCATTTTTGTTATTTTTAATTTTGGTATTCTTCAGCCTTTGCATGAAAGATTTTTCACAAAACAAACCTCAAACAACTTATGATTGTTAATTGTTTATAATCTAAAATTTTGTAACTGGCTTGATAAGCAATGATACAAATATTGGCAAAGATAACGACCTAACACTTAGAATATGCTACCTTAATTAAATGATATATTTCAGCTAGTAATTTCTAAATTATACATTCATTTTATAAGCTAGTTGATTAACTACTTATACTTATTTCCCTATAACAAAGAATGTCACTGGTTTAGAGTCATAGACATATTTAATTTCAAGTGCAATGAATATGTTCATAAATAAAGGCCAGTGCCATGCCTAAAGAAAATGTTAATGCCACCACCAACTAATTATGGAACTTATTTTATATAAAAATACATGCTTCAAAATTAGTACAAGCTATTACCCTAGAGACAAAATTAATTGAATCATTTTTTTTTTTAGAGTTTACATAATTTCTAATCCCAAAGCTTTAAAAAGGAATGGAAGAACTCATGAAAAGTTTCTTTAAAGAGGCAGCCACTGCATGAGAGCAGTAAACATATGTTAAAGAAAAAAATTTGCAATTCTTCAGACAGAATCCACCACATGAAGCAAGTTAACAAAATCTGCATATAATAATATATATAAAAAGGTCCTATTTCCCATCATTTCCTTCAAGAAATATGATCAGGCTTGTCCCCAATTTTTTAGGTCTCTTCTCAGCCCACGACAAAGACTGGTGGATGTAAACATGTTTACTTATAGGAACCTAGTTCTCAGAATGCAATGAGAGCCATAATTTGGAATACCAGATCAAATTGCATCTATTTACTTTTAGAGAGAGAGGAAGAAACTTAACCCTTCCTGCTGTCAAAGTCAAAGACACAGTTTCTAAGTAATAATTAAAACTGCTGAAAAAAAATATTAACAGAATTAATACAAAAGCAAAAAACTTTTAGAATTCATTGACATTATTACATTTAGTGTATTAAATCAAAAATCAAATCCAGTGGAGTCACATGCATAACAGCAAAAGTTTCAAGTCAGAAAAATGTTAAAGTCAATATCTTCAATAAAATTTGAATCATTTTAAAATATTTAAAAGTTTTAGTTTGATGATCTAATTTTAAACAAAATAAATATGCTTTAACAATAAATATTAAAATAAAAATTGGGCATTTGAGAATTATTTTGGTAGTTGCTGCCTCTATGATCCAAATAAGTCAATTTCCTTGAATATTTCCTTATACCCTCCCAAACTTTAGTTTGTGTAGGTTTTTATTTTTTTTTTTAGCATATTTAGTTCAAGATTGAATTGACAATTGTTTTAAGATAAAATTAAGCTCTAAAAAGAAATCAAGGCTCTTGCATTTTTAAGATTCAATTTTTGCAGTAGAAACCCAAAAACATTGTAAGAGCTAAAAAAAAATTACACTTTAGTATATTTACATGTATCATTTACCTTTATTTTTGAGCATCTATCCTATCATCAGCTTTAACATTTGGAGAAATTTCAGACATCTTTCTCATTTTGGCAGAAGACACTAACCTCTTCTGTACTTATCTCAAAATCCAACAAGATTAGGACAAATGCTTTCTTCATATACCTTCACATTTGGTGGTAGAAGAATGGCTGAATTCACTTATGATTTTGTGTTTAGGATTTGGTTTCAAACAATTTTCAGAATTTCTTCCATGATGTCATTAAAAGGCATTTTGTGAATAATTCTCTGCATTCACTCTTAAGAAAGGAAAAAAAGTTAAAGCAAAGATATTGGTGCTTACATTGAGAGGAAATATATATGATAAAATTCTATCATTATATCTTGTTTTTCTTTCATAGAATTAGATTAAAGCTGATGTCCATTCATATATTTCTTCTACAAATCTTATTCTTCTTAATAGGATTATACAATACAGTAATTTTTGTGTAATTATAAACATGATTCTGGAAAACAATTTTAGCATCTTTTATTGATCTGATGAAAACACTGAACCAAAAATTAGACATATGTTTATGCAATCATTTTCACTCTTATTTCTTGTTGCAGAGAAAGCATATATAATATATATTTGCTTATCCTAAATTTGGTAAAGAACATGATTAGGACTTAACTAAAAACACCTGAGGGGTTCTTTTTGCATAATTATTATACTTTGGAATCAGAGATGGATTATGTCCATGTACATGCATCTATGCAGACAATTGAACAATATATATATATATATATATATACACACACACAGTGTTCATTGGTAATGCTTATTTTTCGTACAACTGAGGTATACCAAAATCTATCTTTTTTAATGATCTTCAACATATTTTAGGCTACCAATCAATGAATTTAACACAAGTTTCTAGAAAGAGTAAAAAGCAAAGAATAATTAAGTATCATGAATTTTTTAGCCATTTTTATAATTCAACATTAAGGTTCTATTGCTCTAGAAGTGTTTGGTTTCTTGAGTTCAATCCTTACAAAGTAATTCATCAATGCCACAGGAAATGGATTTAGTGTAACATACCATGAGTAAATCTGCTCTTTTACCATATTTCCTTTAATGTCCCCAAAACTAAACTCTCCATTAATCATCTGAAAGACTCCTCTTTGTCTTCCATCAGCATGGCTGATGCTAACCTCCAGGAAAGTGACTCATTCTAACATCCTCAGCTGACAAAGTGAAAAGACTAAATTGCTAAGTCAGTTGCTAAGAAAGTCAGTTCACTGTGAAGTGTGAGACAAATTTTCTCTCCAGAATCTATCTTACATATCTATCAATCTACCATTTGTTCATACTTAGAATATTGCTACCACATATGGTCCAGTGCTACTGCTATTTACTTTGAGCTCCTTGATAAGATATAAAGAAGAATCAGAAGTATTATTGGTCCTGATCTGGTGGCTTGGCTTCAGTCACTTTCCTACCACTGTAAGGTTGCCTTTTTTTATAAATATTTTTATGGTAATTGTTCGAATGAGCTCTTTGTTATAGTACCTAGACTTTATGAACTTAAGAGAAATACTAGACTGGCATTGAGGCATCATCAATTTATAGTTAGTTGGTTAGATATAACTGTAAGTTCTATGCTAACAGTTTCTTTTCTTGCACTTCTTGCCTGTGAAACTCCCTTCTGACTTTATGGTTTCGGGCCATCTTTAATCTACAAAAATTTAAATGCAAGGTCAATTGCTATTTACTGTCCTCTTGATTACTGTTTCCTTTTCCTGCCTATTATTAATGTTTTTGTTCCTAATTCTTCCACTCACTGTAATCCCTTATGTCTTAGTGGGTTTACTGCCTTGCTTGGGGGTGATACCAATTAAAAAAAAAATTTCAAAGAATGTGTTACACAAATCAAAATGAGTAAAGATTATACTACTTCATAGAACATTTACTTCAGTAACATAAAAAAACAAACAAACATACAAATTAGGCTAAAGGGATATGCAAAAAATAAATTTTCATGCAAGCATATTTTTGGGGGAATGGGCATTTGCAGACCAGTTTATTGTAGTGACAGATGGTGAAATTGAAAAATCATATTCTTTTGGGATATCAAAGCAAATGTCTAATAATAAACAATTTATATAGCTATGTCCATCTTGGATGATAAAAATAAGAATTTAACTAATCCTAAATGTATTATCTTTTATGATAGTAAAAATTTCTCATACATGCATTGTATTTCATCTTTGCTGATTAGTTTGTAACTTAACCCTTTCATCATATCAGTAGGAAGATATGACACTGTCTACGATGACAACTTCCTGAATACTTATTGTGAGCCCTTCAGTACAATGTGAGTCATCATAATTCAGTCTGGTTAACTAGATTTATTTTTTCATTATTATGGCAAATTACCAACATCAGTAAGAATGTATTTAGCACAATCATAAAATCAGTTTAAAATTATTGAAATGCAATTAGAACATATCCAGAAAAAAAATGAAAGCTTTTAGATAAATATTTCCTTGGATCTTACTTATATGAAGATGTAGTCAACAAAGCAGAATGTACAATGTTCAATCCCAACATGACAGAATAATATAAATGCATTTAGAATTCAATGTGAAAGTGATTCTAAACTAAAATTATTCTATCTATTACTCAGAGATTAAATCTTGCAAATGTTAACAGCCTATATTGACTTGAATAAACTTCAACATAAAAAGGCCTTATGATCAATATTTGAGGTTTATATATTATTTAAAAAGTGAAACATATTAGATTGGTAATCATTTCCTATTTGTTCTTTATCTCATCATTTTGTCAGATTCTGATCTGTATTTGATCCTAACATTATTTATATTAGTATTATGAAAAATATTTAATTTTAATGACAAATTTCAACTTAGAATATATCACGAAGGTAAGAAATTTAGCTTAACAGATAAAAGTAATCAAGTGAAAGCATCTCATGAAACAATATTCCATTGGCATGATAACAAGATGACACCCCACCTGTTACAAAACTGCTAGGAACTTTCAATAATGAAAGCATTTTATATCGTAATTGACAGTTTGACTAGGACGTTTGAATATAAGGTATAACTAAGCCAACAATATTAAATTTTTTACAGAAACTTTCAAGTGAAAACTGTAACAACTTTAGTGAACATTTATCATTTTCAGATCAAATGTTTCTTTCCTTAAGTTTTATACTATTGAAATAGTTAATGCCATTGCAGTTTCAGGGTATTTTAAAGTATTCTCAACCTGTATTTGCAATCAAACTTATATTCTTCTAATTGCAAGAATCCTTTTAGTTGAAGTATTTTTCATGAATCTCTCAGATGCTCTGGCACACATAATCAGTGGTTTTCTTTAAATCTGCTGAAAAAGGATTTTATAAAATAAGTACCTGCTATTTTGAAAAATGCACAAATAAAAAAATTCAAACTGAAATAAAAATATATTAAAGGATTCAGTATGAAATTCACTGAAGTGTATATACCAGATCAACAGACACTTGAAGACTGGAGGGTACAATGGTCAAAAAGTTGTGATAAAAATGAAGACATTGGTCTGTAAATGTAAATAAGGATAACTCCTTATCACATAAATTCAGAGATTACTTAAGAAAAACTGAATTAAATCTATGTAAAGTTTAATAAAATTTTACATGATATGGTTTCTTTCTAAGTCATCTAATCCAGCAAATATTTTGAAAATTGATAACATTTACAATAGAAATGAGTGTCTTGGTTTAAGTTGCAAAAACAAAGGACCCATGACAATGAACAGAACCTACTTTTATTCTTAAAAATTAACGATAATGACAAGGTTTTTCACTTTACATTTAAATGAAAAAAAAATTACAACGGCTAGCTCTACACTTTTCTAAAGAAAACCAAATGAAATTTAAAAACTGACTGGTTTGATCAGAAAAATATGAGAGGGTGCTGAAAAGTCCTCAGGGTGACCAGTTTCCAAATATTTCTATTTAGTCATTGAAATATTGATTTTGGGAAGTGTGTTTGGCAAAGAACTTTTCAGTACCCCAACAGATACATGTTGTGATGGACCAAGGTGGAAAACATTTAACCGACATTTTGTAAACATCAATGCATTTGATCAAGTCACATCAGCAAAGTGAAGCTATTGAATTGACATAATTGATCAGGAATTTGAAGAATTGGACTGGGGGTCACCAGTAGTGAACTTATTTAAAGTGCCAACTGACATTTATGACCCCCACCCGCCATGTTTTTGAAGGGTCTTTCTCTCATCTCCAATATGAGTAAACAAATGTCAGGCAAAATATAAACATACACTTTGGGCAAAGAAAAACAAGAAACAGGTGATAAATATATTAAAAAAAATAAAGTGATAAATAACTAGCATACAGGCACATTTATAATTTTATTACCACAAAAGTTTGAATTTCTATCTCACTCAGTCTCCATCCAATAAGCAAGTTATACATTTGCTGAATTAGATGACTTACAAAGAAACCAAGCTTCAAGTTTTCCTTCAGGTCCACCTCAAATGTTTTAAACTGTTGTATCTATTTGCAACTATAGCAAAAAAAAAAAAAAAAATCGTTCACATTCCAGCAATAGTTTTCTAAATTTCTGAAGCGATTTATTTTTCAAGAATCAATTTAGTTTACAAAATTAAATTTATTTAAAAATTTAACAACATAATATGAATATAGGTTCTTTTGTCAAGAGAGTGAAGATAAAGTGTAAATTGATATCATTAATAGTAGTCAAGCAGATAAGTCAACTGAACTTTTGACAAAAATTCTGCTCACCTAGTAATTTTATGCATTTTGATGGGTGTTATTGATTTGTATATTATTATTAATAATTTTTTTTAACTAAATGAAGTTTAAAGTGTTATAGAGATGAAGTTTAATAAGAGAAAAAAGGAGAAGAGAAAAAGGAGAAGAGAAAAAAGAGAAAAAAGAAAAAAAAGAAGAAGAAAAAAGGAGAAGAGAAAAAGAAAAGAGAAGAAAAAAAAAAAGAAGAAAAAAAAAAAAAAGAAAAAAAAGAAAAAAAAAAGAAAAAAGAAAAAGAAGAAAAAAAAAGAAGAGAAAAAAAGAAGAGAAAAAAGAAAGAAAAAAAGAAGAGAAAAAAAAAAGAAAAAAGAAAAAGAAAAAAAAGAAAAAAAAAGAAGAAAAAAAAGAAAAAAAGAAGAAAAAAAGAGAAAAAAAAAAGAGAAAAAAAAGAAGAAAAGAAGAGAAAAAAAAGAAGAGAAAAAAGAGAAAAAAAAAAAAAAAGAAGAGAAAAAGAAGAGAGAAAAAGAAGAGAGAAAAAAAGAGAGAAAAAGAAGAGAGAAAAAGAAGAGAAAAAGAAGAGAGAAAAAAAAGAAGAGAAAAAAGAAGAGAAAAGAAGAGAGAAAAGAAAAAAAAAAAAGAAGAGAGAAAAAAGAAGAGAGAAAAAAAGAAGAGAGAAAAAAAAAGAAGAAAAAAGAAGAGAGAAAAAAAGAAGAGAAAAAAAGAAGAGAAAAAAAGAGAAAAAAAGAAGAGAAAAAAAGAAAAAAGAAGAAAAAAAGAGAAAAAAGAAGAGAAAAAAAGAAGAGAAAAAAAAGAAGAGAAAAAAAGAAGAGAAAAAAAAGAAGAAAAAAAAAAGAAGAGAAAAAAAGAAGAGAAAAAAGAAGAGAAAAAAAGAAGAGAAAAAAAAGAAGAGAAAAAAAAGAAGAGAAAAAAAGAAGAGAAAAAAAGAAGAGAAAAAAAAGAAGAGAGAGAAAAAAAAAGTAATTTCAATATATGGATATCATTTGGTATTTAGATTCCTAAGTTGGACGCAAAAACTTATAGACACTCTATATTACATAGAACTATTTTAATGGGTGGATGGAGGAAAAGTTAATTACTGTGTTATCTCATAACCCTATAAAAAAATAGCATTTTGTACTTTTCCTAAAATACAAAGAAGATGAAATCTTAAGTTTGATTATGATATAAGAATAGTTTCTCTCTTGATTTCCATTCATTTCTTTATTCAGTTTAGCAGATTTTGTGCCACTGTTGTCACTACTTCCTTCCATCTCACAATGAGTGGTTCATGATGACACATTCATTTCTGTTTCCTTTTACACTATGGATGTTCAGGTACCTTATCCTTACTCTCAGAAGTTAAAGAGGCAAGATTTACAAGGCAGCAGGTAGTTTGAATTCAGGTAATGGTACATGTAAGTTGTGCATTGACCAGACTACATGTTCCCCTCTTGGCTGTACCAAAATCCAAAGGAATACAGGGCATTACAATTGAGGATGGCTTTTTCATATATTATTTTATAAAATTGACTTATTTTTGTTGGATGCATGCTATATGAATTAAGTGAGGAGATTGCATGCTATTAGGTATGGCCATACAAAATCTTTGAACATATGTATAAAACATGAAATTGTCAGATCTGTTAGATATTTTAATAACTAACCTAATTTTGTATAATAGAATCTGTAATGCCAGTAGGAAAATAGATAAGGGTCCTGAGAAGGGCAATAGCAGAGACATATTCCCAGAGAGAATTCAGAATTAAATAAATACTCCTAAAATACTATATTTAACCCTTTCACAGAGAATCACTAGTTAGAAGGTGAAATATCAGTAAAGCTTCAAAAGTATTAACTTCAAAATCAGATTGCTCCAGTGGCTACTTTAATATCAGATTAAAAGAAATGAAACAAGCAGGAAAATTATATTTGCTTTTAAATGACAATGAAGTAAGTTTGAAAAATAAAAACATATTCTGCAGCTTAGAATGTTACAATATAATACACTCCTCAGGATGAAAATCAGAACAAAGTATTTCACTAAGTCCATTTATGGTAAATACATTTTGTATAAAAAATAAAGCATATTTTTATACACAAATGTCAGGAGGAGTATTGAACAGAGATGGCTTTGCTTACTAAAGATGAATAAATTACTAGTGTAACTATCAATAGACTATATCCGTAATTGTTTTTTTAAAAATAGTTTTCCCACTAAGAACCAATTGTTTTAATTGCAACTACATAATGCCAGTTTAGATCATTTCTTTCATTGAACAGGAAGAGAACTACATTCATCTTGGTTTCAAATAAGTTATTTTTTTTTTGCCATATCTAATCACATACAAAAAGAAAACTGCCAATTTCTATTGCACACTTTTAGTGCTCAGCAATCCCAGGAAAGCAATGTACAAAATGTGAAGTTTAGACAACTGCAAACTCATTTCTGCAATAGTTTTGTTTTGAGTTGGCATCTAAATATAGCCTTTTGATCAGCTGATTTTTGCCCCCAAAAATATAGGTACACATTTATAAGAGACTTTACAAAAGAAAGACACACACTATTTTGTTTCCAACTGTTCAAATGCCATCTTGAACAAATCAATTCAAAACAGACAATACTCAAGCAAATACCATGCTATATATGAATGCTGATAAATTTAACAGTCTGTCCAACAATGTCTACCTACAAAACTAAAGATGCATGTAACAATAACTCTTATAAATTAGATTTTAATTAAGGTAAAATACAGAAGCTAAAGAGAAACTAAAAAAAAAAAAACCCCAGATGCACCAGTTTCATACATTGCCAATAGGAAAGCTATTATTTACTACTACTATATTAGGAACATAAAAATTACTAGTTTTAACTGCATTCAGTTTAGTTTAACAAAAAAACAAAAAACGACCTTTACACACCTTAATAGTTTGAGGAGTAAACAAGTACACAAATTTTTTTTTTTTTTTTTTTAGATATTTGACTAGACAAAAACTATGCATTAGATCAACTATTATAAAAACTAAAGCAGCACAAGAATACAATAACCAGATATTTCTTACAGGAATTCAGAAAATGTTTATTATAAAATTTTTGAAGTTTTCAGTAAATTTTATCACAAAATATTATTCTGGTGAAATGGAGTTTGAAAAATATTAAAATTATGCTTAAATATTGTCTTAGATGAGGTGTCAGTATTTTATAAAAACAGACTATATTAAAATACACTGTCAATGACTAAAAACCCAACTATAAAAATGTTAAAATTGTCTTTTGCCATCTAGCTAGTTAAACATTTTTAAGATAGTCATGGTTAAGTGAAAAGTATTTGCTTTTAGGGACTTTAATAAGAGAATAATTTTTAGTTTAAAAAAAAGAAAAGAAAAAGAAACAAACAAACAAACAACAATCATTTGGTCAAACTATCTTCAAAGTAGTAGGAGTTATCTGGTATCAGAGAGATCTGCCAGAAACCTTTAATTCTAAAATGTTTACAGACCAACACAAAATTCCTTTCAAGCAAAAACTAGAGAATTAAAATTTCACAAACTGTAAACAACTATTCAAGCAACTGGGATAAACATGGCATGAATACTAAAAAAGTGCATTGGGTAAATTTGGTTATTGACAGAATATTAGCAACCAGGTCTTGAGTATCATTGCAAATGGCCAACATGATTCTTTTTACATTCACAAGACTAACTCATCACCCTTCTCACAAGAGCAAATGTATGATAGGTATGCTTCTCCTCTAGACATACATATGCACTGATGTACATGACTAACTAATCTCCATTTTTAGTGCAATGGAGAGATGCTGTATCATATTTGAATCTCCTAAAACTAGGCAAACTCCATTTATTCCCAAAAGTGGAGACATACCTAAGCCAAAAGTGTGTTGAATGATTTTAGAAATGCAATTAGAATTTGAAAATCATTTATACAGGGTGCAGCAGAAATACCTCCCACATATTAATAATACAATAGCAGCTTCACCTCGCTAATGTTTTAACATTATGTGGGAGGTATTTGTGCCACACACTGTATTAGGATTCTTGTACATATGTCTAAATGCTTTAACAAAAAGCAGTACCTTTATACCTCATAGATTAAATACAAATTGGGCATCTCGAGGCAGTGTAATGGTTAGCAAGCTTGTCTTGCTAGAGCAATTATGAGTGAGAAGTGAGTTTGATCCTCACTGGGTGTCCCCCTACTTTTGGCCTTGTGCCACATCTAAGCTATGCTTGGAAAATCACTAGATTAAATACAAATTATGTAAAGACATTGCCTTTCTCTTAATCCATTTTAAGTAACATTTCATATATTATAATGCATTCCTTTTTGGAATTTATCAGAGCTTTTGATAAGTCTAAAAATACATAACAGAAAATACCTGTAAGACTGAAATGTACTTTTTTTCTATTTTACATAATGATTTTGATTTTCAGTAATGTTAGGAGAAAATTTACATTAACAAGCCCAAGTTTATTTTACACACTTGATTAGAAATTTGAACCATCATAAATCTCTACTGAGAAAGCAAATTATATTTATCAACAAACTTGATAGGAACACTGACAGTTTCTAAATCCATATTTAGAATATTCAAATAACTTTTTTGCAGATAATCTCGACATTGAAACCTCGAGTTCATTGTCTATATATGTAGAGCTCTGTTGATAAGTTGATAAGGATGGGTTGCAGTTGTTTATATACGAATGTAGGTAATTAAGTACACCTGCATTCCAGAGTCTCATCATAGCATATCCAGATGAAGAGCAAGGTGGTATGAAGGATGTGCATAAAACAGAAAATACTGACATATGTAGAGGCCAAGACATTAACAAGAACAAGGAAAAACTGACTTTAAAAATATAAATAAAATTCCAGAAAAATTTAAAAACTAAGAAGCAAGGAAAGTGGATTGACCAGCAAGAAAATATTTGAAGAAACAGGTGTTATGAATATAAACAGAAAAGATGCAAAATATTGGCTAAAGATATGAAAACTACCAAACTATGTTTAAGTAATCCTTACAAAGACAAATATATAAATTAGGCAAAGAGATTGATGAAAACAGATTTCTTAATTTTTAGTGAAGAATAAGAGATATATTGAATGGACTTGATAACTGACTGGATACTTCTATGGAAATAATCAACCAACAAAATGTAGAAGACAACACAGAAGAATTGGAGTAATGTTTTTGGCTAGTATTGTAAATAATAAAACTATAAACCCTTCCAAAATTGATGATGGTATCAAGGTAAATACCAACAAATATTGTAAATTTTTGGACAAGATGTTTTTTGAGGGGTACAGGCCACAACAGCAAAATTTTGTTAAAGAGTAAATTCATACAAAACTACTCTTTGACATTTTACAAAGTTAAAAAGAAGAAGAAAAAAGTTTCCAAGGCAGTAAATTAAGAGAATAACTTGATAAATCTTCATATATAAATCCAATAGAAATTGTATGGTTCTCATCAGAAGAGATATAATACTTGAGAATGTAAAGCATTTGAACAAAAGATCTAAGATACAATAAAAAGTGCTGCAAAGAAAGTTAATGGTGAAACAGTGAAAAAAAATCAAGATTAATAAGTGAAACCTAAACATTTATGAATAGTAGAATGTCAAGGAGCCAAGTTTATTCAGGTTTATGAAATAACATGTTAAATATATTTCTGATTTAGTTTGAAATAAAATTTTATGTTACAATTTCTTTGCATTATAAACATCCTAAAAATAATATTTTAAAAATGATATATATTTATAAAATGAAACAATTGCTCATGAATATAAGCTGAAAATTTTACCAACATTGATTACAGCTTTTATTGCGAATAATAAAAACTGACAGTGTATGAGCATTGTATACTTTTTTTACTTATTTAATAATAAAAGTGATCACAATATTGTGAATAATACGAAACTTAACAGAAAATTTGTAATGGTAGAGACACTTTAAAAGTTATTTACCAATCTGTCAAGGTAAATTTAATTTCCTTAATGAGATTAAGAGTAAATTGACAGGATTGGATGAAATACAGTTAAGATTTGATTAGAAAATCTGTCTATCCACTGAGGCTTATATACAAGAACAACAATGAACTAACAAGTTTGAAGCACGAGAAACCAAACACTCTTTCTTTAACTGAAACAATATTAACATGATAAAGGTTAATTCCATCAGTTATTAGCATTGCTGTAAGTAAGCCATTTTAAGTACAGTAATAAACAAAGAAACAAATATGAAGGATTTTTTTAAAAATTGTTTATTAAACAATAACTGATCCAATAAACGGATATTTAGATCGAGACTAAACTACTAAATCACACTTGTCATGAACATCTACCATAGATTAAGGATTAGTATGCCATTTTCGCAAGCCATAATAGCAAGATTAATTCCTTGCCCAGTGCTCCATAAATATAAGTTTCAGCCATAGTTGGTATCTAAAAATATAGGAAATAAAAAGACTTTCTTAATAGACAATGTTGCTAGCCAGTAATCAAATTTAAAAACGTTACCATTTATTTATTATATTATTTTTAAGAGCTCATAAAATTGATAAAATGCCATATTTTCACTTTTAACTTAGATTTAAACATACTGATTTGTGTATAGATTAAATTTTTATTTTTTATTTTCTACAGTGAGGTTCACTGTACAATGCCCAGGGTTAACGTAACCCTAGACACGAACAAGTAAGAAGATTGTAGTGATCATGTTAGGAGTTGATTCCATGGAGCAGTGGTTTTGCAGGAAGAATCTGAGTGGAATACAGATGGAATGTGGCTGGTTTGCTACAATGTAAGTGGCATGACAGGTCGTAGCCGTGAAGGTTAGAACTGGCTGAACCAAGGAATGTAGCTCTAGTCCAAATGCTTTCCTTGGAAGTAAGCGATTAGAGCAGTGCGAAGCTTACCACGTCTACTCTGAGATAGAGAGGGGTGGGAGGGTGATATATTTTGTTCAGTTAACAGAACTAATCCTTTACGAAAGTCCAGTTAATTGTATACTATAAACAAGTGAGTTAGATGATCCATCATTGTTAAATGTTCAAGTGCCTTCGTAGCAAATTGTATTCAACATCCTTGAAGTGTTGTCAAGCTCAAGCCTTAGTTTACATCAGAATCCAAGGGCAGGTTACTCAATTTTCACATCTATCTTTCGCACATAAAACCTCTTCTGAGTGGAGTAGTGAAAGCCACTTAAATCTTTTTGCAATGTAATGACAACTGTATATTTTAAAACAATATTTTTTTTTAAAACACTTCATAGAAAAGAACTTAAATGAATAAAAATTGAATTTTTTTTTCTGTAGACAACAGCAACAATATTTTCAAGGGAAACAATCGGTTTTTACGTTTTCTCACGTGCATTACCCACTGAATACCAGTCGAAACATACCTGTTTGAAATGAAAATACTGTATTTCAGATTTTTAATTTAAGATCATAGTTTTTAAAGTCAAATAATGTTATCTGTAACGTTTTAAAAAAGCAATTCGCTATCTGTCCTCATAAAAAGCGAATCAAATTAAAAACAATTACAATACAAAATAAAAATCATCACCTATTATTCACAGATAGATTTTTTTGTGATTTTCAAGAAAATTCATTTGAGTTTAGATTCTAAAACGGTTCAGTAAAAAAAAAAAAAAAAAAAAAAAAGACGAGAAAGAGAAATGAAACGGCAAATGTTGTGAGGTCTATGAAGCTTGTTGACGTTGCAGACAGCAACAAGGACACGTTTCACAATGCAACACCTGATGCAACAAACAAATCACTGACAAATTTTTGACGCCGCTGTTGGCTTTAACAATAGCACGGTATCAAAAAACAGGTGTTAACAGCCGACGGGGTGAAGAGAAAGAAAAGAACCGGTGGCAGGATTGGCATGTGTACACTACACACACACACACACACACAAAACTTGAAAAGTAGTGTGCAATGAAAAAAGATGGGTCAAGACTCAAGCTGTTAGAGGATAACTAGACGGGAAGTGGGGAGGATTTCAAAAGACCAGAATAAAAACAGGAAGTTAACTAACATGTTATTCCTCCAAATATTTACTTTTTTTTTTTTTCACTGGTTGTTATTCTATAATGAAACAAATGACTATCTCGTCTTAGTACATAAGTACTACTAGCAAGTTAAATGAAGTCGTCACCACAAATTGTTATTAACTAACATTCAACAAGCATTCGGCCATCGTTAACAAATTTATCGATAAACTGAAATTGGATAAAAGTACGAAGCGTTTTTACCGATTTATGACAGAACTTTTATTGTGTTTTTAAAGTTTTGTTAACTGACAAAATTTGAACTCAATGGATGATAGTTTTTAAGTTTGTAACACATAAAAAAGTGGCCTGTTAGACAAAAATGCATTGCTTAATGCGAATTAGTAGCATCGAGGCTGTGAACATCAGATTTTTCTTTCTTTAAAAAAAAAAAAAGAAAAAGAAAAAGAAAAAAGGAGGGTGACACAACTTTTGAATTGTTCTACATTGGGAGGTGGGGAATACGCTATAAAACTAAAAGTGATGCTACTTATGACAAAAAAGTAAATGGCAACTAAAAATTAACGTAATTCTAAGTTGACCTATATAAAAATAACGTAATAAAATTAGTAATTTAACCCCACCGGTGGGGGAAGAACATAAAAGACTTCTAGTCATAAAAAAAAAAAAAAATACTCTGAAATAAAAACTGAATAAAAAAAAAGAGTATTGGAAAATTTTTGTCCCCTACAAGTTGTCGGAAATAAATGCGGGCAGGATAAAAAAAATCTATCAAGTACTTTTAGTTTTATTTTTCAGAAAAAAAAAATTGATCGATTACTCTCCGCGTCTTAGTGAGTTGCCAATTACTTTCTAGGATTTAAAGCTAAACAAATATATAACTTAAATAAAAAAAGAGCACGTTTTAAGAAAAGGAATATGCAAATTACAAGGTGTGCGTGTGTGTGATAAAACTAAAAGGTAAAAAAAATCATGATGATAGCCTGGAAATATTTGGTCATGGGTGCTCGATTCTGAGGAATGTCCAGAGAGAGCAGTGTGCGCGTGAAAGGACCACTCACAGGTTGTCCCAACCTACCCCCGTTTTCTGACCGTCTTTAGCAGGGGAAGAGAGGGTCAGAAAGCTATGACCTACATAGCATTTTGTGGGTCAAGACAACTGTCTGGTATGTGATGAATGAAGATGCACGGAGGGGAGGAGGAGGAGGGAAGATTACCTTTATGAGGGATGCGCGAGAAGAAATTTACTAATCATTTCATGAGATTGCAACCGACAACTTTACTCTTCCCTGAACTTTACCTCTTCAAGCTAAATCGATGATAGAGAGAATTAATGGTGCTGCTGCTACATCGTAGTGTACCCAAAAATATGCAGGCAACCATAATGCTCATAAAAGCAGTGACAAGTTCATTTTGTGAATGCCGGCTAAAAAGATGCTAGAGAAAGAACGTGTAAAATCGTAGTAGTACTGTAAAAAAAAAAAAAATAAATAAATAAAAAATAAAAAAAAATAAAAAAACTACCGCATCCATTTTCAGCCGAGCGAAACTATTTTCAAAGTGATTTTTAAAATAATCAAATATTTCACACTGAGAGTCAAATACGAAAAAGCAGGCAACTGAAACAAACGGGATAATTCTGGAAAATAATAATAGTACACACGCACAAAGATAACTAAATTCAAAAGCATGAAATTGGCTTAAGTAAGTTTGATGATGGACTAGAGAGAGAATGAAATTATAAGTAGTAGTAACTATACAGCACAAATCTGTATTTCGAAATTCGATATTCATCTGAATATATAAAAAATAAAAAATTCTATCATCCAGTTAAAAAAAAAAAGTCAATAATCCCAAAGACATTTTTTTACAAACAGCCTGCCACATCATGAGATGTTCTGCAGGATAGTTAAAAACAAATTAAAATTAAAATGAAGGCTGATTGTAAATCTTGATTTTTTTCTCTTTTCATTTAAAATCCTTAAATTCGGTTTATTCGTCTGTCATGAATGCGATCTTTCTGTCGCAGGATGTGTTTTTTGTAAGACTGTATGGAAGAAGGAATGTTGAAGAAATAAAAGATTGAAGGGGGGGAAGAGGTTGGGGGTATAAAGAATAAGGGTTTCATGATGAATGAATGGATTGGAGCTGAGAAGAATAATGAATGAAAATTCCATTTACTTACCGTAAATTTCCTCGACACACACACTACAAAAACTCACGGGAGGTGAGCCCGGAGTGAATGGATAATCCGTGCACTTCATTTAAGAAAAAAATAAAAACTTCCTTAAGACGTATTCGTCGGAAATAAATACTGGCCGGATTTAACATAGAAGGCAGACTGAGCCCCTGATGAAGGGTTGTCACAATTGTTGGAGGTGCTCGTTGAAGAAAGAAAGAACATACAAAATAGGATCCAAAAGAAATTGGATGAAAAATTATACGAGGAAGAATTAAATCCGCAAAAGTAAAAATATTTCATATAGAATGTTTGTACATGTGTAAATCCATACGC
Organism: Acanthosepion pharaonis; assembly: GCA_903632075.3. Lineage (NCBI taxonomy): Eukaryota > Metazoa > Mollusca > Cephalopoda > Sepiida > Sepiidae > Acanthosepion > Acanthosepion pharaonis. Next base: position 1,461,573 of record CAHIKZ030004333.1, on the reverse strand, counting down.
GATGATGATTGTAATGATGACGTGGTCGGGTCCGTCAGATCGGCCCCTTGTAAGATGTGAAGTTACTACACACACACAAGCACATTGTCGCCGTATCAGTTCGTATGATGTGTTAATGAACTGGTCTGTATTAGTATCCAAGAAGGCGGCTGTTATCAAGCCTGTATGTATGTGTGGGCACACACATGTATGTAATACATAAGAGTGTGTGTGTGTGTTGATGCACGGCTTTTCTTCACTGCGTGTACATCGCATGCATTTACATAAAAACCCAGCAATGTATGTACTGTTTTTTTCTTCAACAATCCAAGGCAAGCCGGTAGTAAGGAAGATGTAATTAAGTGTTGTTTCCCCTTTTCTTCCTTGTTTTACGTAGACAAACTCATGTTAGGTGGAGGGAGTCGTCTTGTAGACCGGCTCCCTCTCTCTGACGGTAACGGTGATGACAACTCACCGACGATAAAAAGAAAAACGACAACGATGATGACGACGACAAATGCAGCCAGTTGTTGGCAGACAAGAACTTAAGACTATAATACAACATTGCCCTAAAAATAAAAAAAGCATAAAGTGTGCAGAGAAAGGAAGAGTCACTGCTTATTTCCTGAAATTATTGTTTCTTAAAGTGGCATTACAGCTTTCTTCCTCTCTCGTCTACGAACGTGTCAGTGAATGACAAAGGAGAGGAATGTGCTTGCTTGTTGGTAGAAAAAGTTGAAGAGACGAGGAGGGAGACTGGCCTTGGGGGTGGGTGTTAGCGGACGTGTAAATGAGTGCGTGTGTGTAAGTTTTAAGACGGCGAATGAAAAAAATACACTGCTTAAAACCGCTTACATACACACAAGTTGCATTTACGTATAGAGAGGGAATAAAAGTATGTGAATAAAAATTCGAATTTATTAGTTGAAGTGGGTGGGGCAGGTGTTGGCTGCTCTGAATCACATGGGCACCCAAGAAAAGATAAGTACATAGTTGTAATAGACTCTAAATTAAAAAGAAAGATCTGACAAAAGGTGGGTGTATTGCTGAGTAAAAAAAAAAAAAAAAAAAAAAAAAAATGAACAGAAAATAATAAAGAAAGCAACCCTGTCCGATATTGCTAATCAAGCTGTCAGGTCCTTTTTCTTTTCATAAAAATCTTCGAGAAGGGTGTTTTCGGATTAAAGCTTTTTTTTTTTTTTGGAGAAGCAACTCCGTACGCACTTGTATATATCGGGAAATATAAAATAATGGCACTTTAGTTGAAAAGAAAAAATATGAAAGACTAAAATCCGTGATGTCGCCAACGTTTGTTTGCCCCGTCACTAGATCAGCCGTGGATATATTTTCTACTACTACTACTACTAGTCACTCTCTGGTTGGTTGGTTGGTTAAACTGGAGGGAGGCGGCCGGCCAGCAACACTAGTAAGAAGAAATTTGACGAACAACCAGTATTGCAGTAACTACTGTTTGTAGCCAGCAGTAGTAAAACTAGAAGAAAAAAATGGCAGCAACACTAGTAAAATTAGCAGTATAGCTGCTGCTACTACAGCTGTAATGTCTTGTGACGATGATGATGCATCTCTAACTAAGCAATCTACTAAAAAGTCAAGTGGACGACTGTTCAGTTAGTCTCTGCGCTCCTCGCTTGTGGAACGCGCGTATATGTAGCCGCCCCCCTCTCACGTGTCCCATCTTCACTTGCAACTACTAACTTTCATCAAAATGTCTTTCTTTCGAGACACGTAGTCATAGATCTCACCCGGATGTATAGGTTTTGTACAAATGACCATTTCCATAATGTCTAACATTGCCATAAAAGTCCAGTTTCAATCCATTTACTATTCCTGATGGAAGAAACCGAAAATGAAACTTTCATAAATGCAATTTTTACTTAAACGTGCGTGTGTGGATATTGAAGAAAAAAGAGTCAGCTGATCGCCGCCGCCTGACATATTGTCATAGTTAGAGTAGCTTCAAAAATCAGTTCAACTTTGAATAAAAATGCAGTCAAAATTTCAGCTGTTGCTCATTTTTTTTAACAATCAAATGTGCAAATATTTGATTATAGTTGAATGGTACTAAGGTACAAAGTTTTAAAACCAAGAATCCATCAGACCGGCAGTAAGTAAAACGCCAGTATAAGAAAATATATAAACAAAAAAAAAAACCAAAAAAAAAAAACAAAAACACGCTTTTCAATTAATTACACGACTCGTCAATGTCAAAACAAAAGCGTTAATGACAAAAAGTGGTGGAATTAAGTTCGTTCCTTATTTCTTCCATAAAATTGTTCGGTCACACGCACACAAAAGTTTTAACTACAATAACAGTTCAATGTTAAAGATGAAAGTATTTTTATTATTACAAAACAAATCTTCTTGCGGCTACTAATAAAAAGCTGATCATGAATTGTTTATCAGACCTCCCCACTATGGCAGGATATGACAGAAGGTCTCTTTCTTTTTGTTTTTCTTTTTACATAGTGTCCAAATGTATGCATATGGGCCAAGGGCCATTGTCACGCTGGCGTCGATTACACCGACTCCAGTGCAATTAGGAAAATGTTACCGCAGGGTTAGAATCCCCGGGACCTTTTTTTATCCCATCTAAATGAGGAGAGAACAGATACTACATTTTGATCTCAGCCAAAAGACTGAAAAGCGTTATTTACCTGACCTCCCAACCAAGGCAGGATGTTTTGTTACGCAGAAGGTCGTTTTTAAATTTTTTTTTTTTTTTTTACGTGGGTTCCCCATACACATGCATATGAACCAAAAACAAAAATTTCACAGTTCACGCGACCACTGCCACACTGGCGTCGCTATTACACCGAAATCATCTCTCTTCTTAGGATTGGGCGCCATCCGCCATCTCAATTGAGAAGAGAACAGATACTGAGCTTTTTCCCGGCCGAAGTGATTTATTTTGGGATATTTTGCTTAAAATTTAATACCTTTATATTCTTTATTAATTTCGCCCCCAGTCCCAACTTGTACATGAAAAATTGAGGGTTGATTAATGAATAAAATGAATTAAAAAAAAATCGTACTGCGATTCATTTTTATTTTTTACCGGCAAAAGTCCAAGTGTTTGGAAATCACTTAGGAACTGTTAAGTTAAGGAGGAAAAAAACGCATCTTTTAATTACAAATTTATAGGTTGTACGTTCACTACAAAGTATGCTGTACATCCGGTTATTTAAGAGATTAAAAAATAGTTTTCCATTTCCTCAAGATTAGCAAACAAAAAAACAGATCATAAAAGATACACCCCCTCCAAGTGGTATCGCCACAATTTAAGCAGGGCAGACGAAAATTCGCTTCATGATGAACGAGGATAAAGATTTTTTTATGTATGCATGCGTAAAAGCAGTATGCATTTTTCTCTCTAAGCACCAACTTCAGGCGTGTGTAATCTACACCAACCAATCTATCCGGAACAGTTGAGCTTCCTTCCCGGATTCTACTCGGGCCGATGTAGCATCAACAACAACCAAGTAGCGGAAAGATTTTCTCAATAATAATAATAATGTTCAGCAGATTCCATCGGACATCGTTCACCGATTCAGTTCGTGCGTGCGTGCACACGCGGGAGTGAGAGAAAGAGAGTGAGTGAAATGTCAAATCTTCACCAGGAAGGAAAGTACAACGCAGTACAAAAAACAAAAAAAACACTAAGATCACATTGTGTAGAGTAGACTTTCCCCCATTCCACTTGTTGCTACACGGAAGTAATTCATAATCAAAGTTATTCAGCAGTAGTCATAATAATAATAATCGTAGTGTAAATAGCATAATGAAGTCTGACCAAAGATGCAGATGTTAATTTGCTCCTACTTCTGGGATAAATCAATGATCTATTCATGTTTTTACTGACATGAAAATTTTCTAAAAAACTTGAAATCAACATTACAGTATAAGAATCATTTGTCTATATCTCCAATCTTATAAGTAAAATATAAATAACTGTAGTGAGGGACATTAAACACGCATAAGAATTCTCTTGGTAGAAAACAGCTAGTTAAATAGTATTCGCATTAATTAATACTTTGATTATCTTTGAAAAGATAAAGGCACACCTGAAAGTCGCTATCCACTTTTGGAATAAGTCATTGTTAAACAAGATAGAATACAACCACAACAAAATATGTTCATGATAAAATGCAATGAAAATTTGTATACATCAATTCAGTTTTAAAATTAAAAAGTAACTGAAATAAATTACTCATCTTTAAGCTTTTTCTTGTTTTAAATTTGGTGTATTCAACAATCCATACCATTTGCTCATTATTTTCATGATACATCTCCAAATTTTTGCTAGCTTTCAAACCTCAAACTATATATACTTCCTGCAGTAACCAAAAGATATACACATACATATATATATGTGTGTGTGTGTGTGTGTGTGTGTGTGAGAGAGTGATAACAGGTACCATGTAATTGAGAATTATAAATTCACTAAAAAAAATAAAAAATAATTATATTCATGTTCAAGAAAAGAATAAAAAATGTGCTTCAATGAAACTGCCTTTAGTATTGAGGATAGCTTTGATTTTGATAGGAAATCTGAAGTAAGGCAACAAGCTATCTTGATCAGGTGGCTCACATTCATATTTGCTATTAATGGTGGGTTGCCTGCAAGTTCATGATACTGTGGGGCTGCTGGTTAGTCTCCTTTTTGACAATGCTCCAGACAGTAACCCAAGGGAAGTGAGGAGGCTATATATTGGTGACATGACAATAAAAATTCTTTGCCAGTCACTCTTGGGTGAAGTGGACCATGTTGGAAGGAGCAAAGTCTTGCTGGAATATGTATAGCCTCTCCAAAGCTGCTGCTTGACTACTGTTTTGTGCCTTCATGTAGGTAATGACATTGACTGGGACTGGTGCATACCATATAACATTGTCCTGGACAGAATGGGTCCTACAGCTTGGGTGGCAACCAGATTAGTAGAAAGACAACTCTGAATTCAAAACCTGAAGAGGGTCATTTGGGGACCTTGTGCCACACTGTGTACCAGTTCTCTGTATTGGTCACTTACAAAAATTGTGGTTGGTTCTGCACAAGTCTTCACCAGTATAATCAAATCATATGTTTGAGTAGCCTAGCTGTTCGGTTCTAAAAAACTGAGTTGCAGTACCCTCATATGATGGGTGTGTACTATATATATATATATATATATATATATACACACACATACATATACACAAAAGAGAGTGAGTGTTACAGTTGTAGTACAATAACTTATATGCAAAACAACACTAACTAAAAATAATGGTATGTGCATGCCCAAAGTTTTGAAACTATCAATCAGGCTCACTTAAAACAGTACTAAATGTTACAAATTGTGCAAACTTCTGTAAAACTGAACAGATATAATATACAAGGGTTTGGAAAATTAAAATCCAGATACAAGTGAATACATGCTATATTTCTTGTTATTCTAAACATACATCACATGACACATAAATGAAGAAGCATGTCCACAATATCAAAGTATAGTTTTAAATCTCCTCATTCTTCAGTTAGTGTTTCTATAAGAAATTAATAGCTGCTTATAGTGAGAGATCCATTTATTTTATACTATTTCCAGAGTTCCATTCTACCCTTAGTCCATTAATGCCACATGATTAATTCTCTGATGAAAACATTGCAATAGAATTCATGTGATCTATTTCTTTAAGAATTTTAATGTGAGTTTATTTTGGCTCATACATCCCTGCAACTGTATTCAGGCTACTGTGTGATAAGAGTTTTTTTTTTCATCAAGACACCATCTCTATATAGATTGCCAACCAAGGCTAAAGAGCTATTTGCCCATTAAATGAGGACTTGTGACTTCATACTAGCAAAACCATTGACAGTCTTCAGTTTCATCTACTCAATTTCAATCACAAGGATTAGGCAACATGTATATTTTTGAGGGACTTCTCAATAGTCCCTCAAATACCAGGATCATCTCCTCCAGGTCAATATTAAGAATTCACTTATTTGACAAATTGACCATGGTTGGAATGCTAACAGTCAAACCATTCAGCCATGCACCCACTAGAATTCAGAAATCATTTAAAACAAAAAAAAAAAAAATTTAGATCTAACTTCATCATAGCTAATACTAGCAGTAGAGCCTGGCATTGCCCGGGGATGTAAGAGTAAGAGATAGATCAAGTATCGATCATCATAAAGACTGAAAAATAAAATTGACAAAGATTATTGTTTTTTTGTTTTTTTGTTTTTTTTTACGAATTGGTCAAATCCAAACTCAAACAAAAACATTGTTTTCAACTGTTATGAGTCTATCGATTGAATATAATTTTATTATAAACAATTGTAAATGGAATTTTTAAAGCATTCTGAATGTAAAAATAAAGAAAAAAGTGTGCAAGACAATAAGAAACACTACCTGCCAAAAAAAAGTGAAGTTTTGTTGAAATCGGTTGAAAAATGTAGGAAATCCGATCCCATATATAAACAAACACATACACATAACCTGGGCTTTATAAGTATAACTCGATATGAGTTGTCCCCCTTTCATTCTCGTGATGCCTCTTAATCGTGTTTTCAAATTGCTTTCTTGCAAAAACAATTGTGTTTTTTCCAATTTTTGGCGCTGTCAGAACCACTGCAAGATAATTTTATGTAGTCCTGTGAAGTTTTGTTGAAATCAGTTGAAAAATGTAGGAAATCCGATCCAATATATAAACGTACAGACACACACACAATCTGCGTTTTATAATAAGTAAGATTTTAGAGATTAAATGTTGGCTTTAGTTTCTTAACTCCAAATATCGAAGTACAAATGGTAATTATAAATTGTATATTGCTTTTTAATTTCTATGCTTCTTCTGCTCATTCCCTGCATTTATTTACTTTTAAAAACTATGCATATTTCTGTAAAAATTAGATTAGTCATAATAAAGAACAGACATTTCCTATTTATATACAGGGTAAAATACTTTGATATTTTGCAAGGTATTTTAAGAATAAACAATCCCCCAAAACATGACATTGGGATAGAGATACTGAAAAATCCCACCAACCAAAAAATTAATTTAATACTAACAAAAAAAACAAAAAACAAACAAAAAAAACTTATATTTGTGAAATTGTTATTCAGTTTCCTTTGAGAAAATGTTTATGATTGGTGACACTAGAAAATGAAGTAGGAGTCTTTGCCAGGGAAAAGAACACTGTAAATTTATATAACAATTTCTTAGAGAAGTGTGGGTTGTAAATTGAAGTAATCAAGTGTAAAAAGCTTAAAATGGTGAAAACTCAAAAGAGCCAAATACTTTTATAAAAATGGAGAGAGGATATAGGAAATGTTAAGTATGAATCCCTATACAGTAGAGATAATGGAGCCCTTGTTCATTTATTTTCTAGTTCTTTATCTCTTGATAGTAATCAAGGTGTTTTCATAATGGAATAAAAAGAAACTGTTGCCAGATACAGTTTCCTTCTTGATTAAGTCCCACCACTTAGAGTTTTTTTTTTTTTTTTTTTTTTTCACTTCTTCAAATGCCCTGCCCTTCACATCTGCTTACTTCAACTTTTTTCTCCTCTTCCTGCTTGCTTCTGAATTGCTTGATGTACATAGTTGGTTCACCGCCCGCTCCACTCCACTCAAAATAAAATTACTTCCTCAAATGATGGTGGTCTTGAGAAGCAAAAGAAATATTTAACAAGTCAAAATTTCAAATGATCTTCTCTTCAAGATAAAAAAAAAAAAAAAATCAAAAAAATCTTGAAATGAAAATTAGATTGAAGAATTTTCATTTAACTTTACATCTAATCATTAATTTTATAATTTATTTTTGTTTGTATGTAATTTTGTCTATTCAGACTTAATTATATTGGATGAACACAAAGGTTTATTAAAAATGTTTAGTCTATTCAGTCTAGAGTTTTCAAAATATATTGAGAATTTGGCATACTTTTTGCTTATACTGTTCTAATTTATGTCATACTGAACTTCAGTTTATAACACTGCATTTATAGCAGTCATTTAAATTTACTCAAGACATTTATTGTCTATTACAGCTATATTAAAAGATTATTATTATTATAAAAATATTATATATCTCACAATTGCTTTAATTTATAGCAACTAAAAAAACAAAGTAAAAAAAACTACTGAATGTTTGACCTAAAATGGAAACTGAAATTATTCTACATTAACAAGATCTCTTAAATTGTTTGCCAAGGTGGATAACTAATTTTTCATGATCATGATCAATAAAAACAATTAAAAAAAAAAAATATTTAAAATTAAGAATGCAATAAGGTTTCCTTGTTTACTGTAAAATATCAAAGCTTTTTAAATTGATATTCACTATCTACAAGGTGCAAGGACCACTCAAAGTGGTTATAAAAATAACAATTTTGAATGATGAAATACACAAAGCGATTTAAAATACACTAAAATTTGGAATAAAATAAGAGCATAATATTCTTGGCATACTGACATTTCCATGGGTCAGGTGATCAACATGCTTTTCATTTCCCTCTCTTAAGATTTTTGCTAAAAGCATCATTAGAAGTGAAATAATTGGCTGAAAGGTCAAAATAGAGATTTTATAGCAAGAATGAAAGGTTAAGGCCCAGGAGAATCAGCAATTTTTAATTGGAATCTGATTCAAGTATCAGATATGTAGAGATCAAGAAAAGTAGAATATAACAAGTAGTAATAGGTGAGGGATAGAGTATGCAAAGCAAAAAATAAAATTAAATGATAATCTAATGTAAAGTGAAGAGATAGACATTTTTTGTTGCTGCAGACTCAAACAATATTAGTAATTCAGCCTGAGGTTAATGCATTTGTTTATAACAAATATTGACTAGTTTTAATACTCGAGTTAAAAAAAAATAAAAATCCTCTCGTTATTGTAACAACTTTAATCTAAATCCAGAGAAATGAGTAAGAATTATTCTTTCCTTATATTTTCAGTATCAACTCTGAATTATTTCCTACTGGGAGAAAAACATTCTGATTAGAGATATGACAAGCTTTGATAAAATGTAGGATTGAACCATTTTAATGAAAAAGGAATGCAGCATTGATTTGCTCTTGGAGACTTAGAATAGACAACTTGTTTTTGATTTTATTTATCTATTGTGATGGATAGCTTTCATATTTGCTAACATGCTACTGACCCATTAACAATAACCACACAACTTCACTATCCTCCTCCTCATCTCAGTGGATAATGCAGACAGTATGATCTGCTGACAACTCCTTGCTCATTCAGAGAAACACACCAAAGACATTCCTAAGTAATGTGGATCATTAAACATCACAGCAAGAAATTGGCCAGCTATAATGTCTAAGATGGAACATGAAACTATTTGATATCACTGCTTTTCATCTCACACCTGACTGACATCCAGATTTTATTTTTTTTGAAACGGCATGGTATAGGGTAGCAAAAAAATAAATAAATAAATAAGAAAAAAAACATTTGCTTCCTTCCATTAAATTAGGTATCTTCATAAAAACAAACAAAAAAGCTTAAAATTAATTTTTATAAATGAAAAATCTTTCTTGAAGCTTTTATTTTAGTTTTAATTTCAAGTTAATAAATTAAATTTAATATTTCCATTAAGCAAAATACTTTGCTGTATTTCAAAAACAAAATTTAAATTGACTGGAAGGATTTTTTTGCTAAAATAGCTGATTAGAGCCCTTTATTAATCATCTTTCATTCCAATATAAATTAATTTTATTAAAAAATCTTCCAAAAATAAATATACTTTTCTGAAACTTTATTTGAGGAATATTAATTGATTATTTGAAGCAAATATTATTTACTTTAAGTTTAAAGTATTGCAGAAATGCATTTTTTAACCTGACAGTAGCTGTGTTTACATGTTTGACGAGGTGATGACAGATATAATGTTGTTCTATGGAGACTTTATTTGTAAAACACAATTGAAGAAAATGAAGAAATCGCCTTTTTATTTATTTTTTTTTATTTAATTATGAAGTACTTAGTAATCTTAAAAATTTAGGAAAACATTCTTTGTAACCCAATGTCTTATTGAATTTTAGAAATTCTGGCTTTAAATTTAGTATAGTCATTGCTCTTATTTTCTGATAATGTTGTGTATGGTCAGCCATACTTAAAAACAAAAAAAGGCATATTTATAAGCCAATAAAAAAAAGTTCCAGAATTATTTTCAAAATATTGGGGTTTGATGTTTTGTATTAAGCTTTTCTATTTATGATTAGTAAATATAGTTTTCACTTAATAAAAATATCATCAAAACTCCTGAAATTAATACAAAATTTTAAGGGATTTAAAACAATTTTTTTTAATTAAAATTTAAAAAAATGAAAACTATTCTTGTAAAAATTCATTATTTATGGAATTTTTTTTAAGACAATAGTGACATTAATATATCTTATTTATAAAAGCAATTAAAAGCTCTAATTAAATAATGCAAATAATGTGGGGGTAACAGATGCAATAAATAATTTTTATCAAGATTTTATTAAAAAAATATTTCAAAAGTAATTTAATCCATTTGTGAATAAGTCCTGAAAATTTAATTAAAATCTGCAAATTATTTGATTTTTGCATGTATTTTCAAAACAATGTGTTTTTGCAGCAAAAAAGACACTAAATTTGCAATACTAATCTTTTGCCCACTGTTGAAGCAAGAAAAACAAGATTTTTAACCAAAATTTTGAACGCACTAGAAAGGATTTAAAAAATTTAATGAAATAATAAAAAATACTTTGATCTTTCCTTTTAATAACAAATATTTTGATAAAACTTTGTTTTCATCAAGCTTTGCTCTTTTTGAGCGAAAGAGTGGAGGTACTTACATTAAATCTTGAAGCTTAAAATGCAAGAGAGGGCCTTAAATAAAATAATGCGACATTAAATACTAAGACTATTATTACAACTGTTTAAAAATTAAAGACTAATAATTACATGCAGGAATAAAATACTTGTAATAATTGAAAATGCAGTTATATCTAAACTCATTTTTCAAATGATAAAACATTCCTATCAAGTCACATGATCACTTTATCTGAATTTGGTGGATGGGTATTGGGTATAATTAAAAAAAAAAAAAAAAAAAAAAAAAAAAAAGGTTTAAAGATTGATTATTTTCCAAGGTTTTATTTTGATAAATTTGAAACTTATATAGTTTTTACATGATTATATTTAATATCAAATAAACTAAAATATCAGCCATTTATTGTAAAAGAACATTACCCAAAATTATTATTCACTGGATAAATATCTCTTTAACTTTGTAAATAAACAAATTTTTTTGATAAAATAGTGAGCAATGAGAAGAATGTTAAGTATAAGACTAAATTGAAAAATAGCAATTAAAAGTGAGTCAACTCATTAAATTATTAGTAAACTTGTGCACATGCCTCAGGGAGAAGCCTTAGTGAATGATGGAATTAAGAACTAGTTTTTGTTCCAATTTGGCATCTGTGGATGACAGATTAAATCTTCTTTGTTTATTATAACATATTGTTGACCATAATATACATTAGTGGAATATAAAACTACTGAGGCATTTAAAAAGTGTGTTTCATTTTCAAACACATGAATTTTCTCAGCTGATTGTTCCTTAGATATACAACTTATTTGATAACTATCATGTAAGCTAAGCTATAAATCAATTCAGACATGAGGGAATGACAAAGTAAGGTGACTCACAGGTTAATAATCTAATCTTGAAATCAAGCTTTTCAAATTTACTTTTCATGATTATAAATCATCAATAAAATAGTTAACTTTTGTAAAAAGTGTCTACAATTTTTTTCCCTAAATATTGTTAGTTTTGATTTTTTTTTTTAATAAAAACTAACAAGATTTAGGAAAAAAAAATTGTAGACATTTTTTACATCTGATTTTAAGGAAACTAATGATTGTCAAAATATCTAGCAAGCTAATCTCTAATTAGTTCCTTGTTAAGTGCTCCCACACTTATGGCCTTGTGCTATATTCAGCTAAGCATAATTAGTATTTCAATAATTAACAGTGAAAGGAATAATTCAATACTAATGAGAAAATTAATAAGTCCAAAAGAAAAGTGTTTATTAAGTTAGACATTAAAAATTGTTTTATGCTTTTTTTTTTTTTTATATCACATCACCACATGCAAAGGAATAAAGCCCCTAGAGATACAAGAAGTTACTGAGTGTGAAACATTATCAAGGAACAAGAATAATAGAAGAGTAATCAAGAAGACAGTAGATAACGATTGACACTGCATTCAAATTCTTGAAGATCAAACACAATAGATAGGTAGCCATCTACTCTAGCTATCAGAGGTTCTTCTCATATTTGCAAAATGTTTGGCTATTTCCTGAATCTGACTGATCTATCAGCTTGTGCTTTGATCATAAGTAGTTTTTTTTTTTATGAAGTGGGATCGCTAGCCTCATCCTCTATGTTTTGCAATTTTTACCTACAACTGGCTAGAGGAGTAGACTACACACATGGTTAGTAATTCAGAATTTTACCTTCTAGATTGGTTGTCAACCAAGGCTAGTGAATCCAGGCCTCTGCTATTATTTGATCCTAGTTGATAGGGAAAAGAGAAGGACTGAGGCCTTTCCCAAGTGAACATAAATTGTCTAAGCTGAAATTTAAACTGGTCTCCAAAATACCATTTTTAGTATTGGGTCATTTACACTGTTGTTCAGCTAATTAATAGACACACATCTAAGTGCTTATGAAAACAAAATGTGCTTCACCCTGGCAGCAAGTCACCATGTTTGGTAGATTTGTTTGTAGAAGTTAATAATCTTTAATGAAAATGCTATATATTTAAATCAATATTTAAAATAAAATTGTATGCTAACAGTTTTCATCCATATCTGTAAATATGAGTTAAGCTGAAGCTTTGTAAGCATCTATGGGCTCCCCACTCAATACATATAGTCTTAGTTGAAGATTCTTTATTCTTTTTGTCAGAATTTATTTCATTTATTAATCACCAAGGTTAATTATAATCTTTGAAGTAATTCTAAATCTTACCAGATAATCTTGTTAAATAACGTAAAGGAGATATCAAATCAAAATTGACCATAATTTGTCAGTCAAGTATTGTAAAACCTAGTCCTTTCAGCTGTCAAAAAAAAAAAAAAAATAAATAAAAAAAATAAAAAATAAAAAAATACATTTCTAGATAGACTTTAAAATTCAGCTTCAGCCTATAAAGTATAATTAGGAATATGTTATTAATTTTAAAATTAATAACATAGATACTTAACTTTAAGAGGAAACAAAATCAATTATCTCAACTTTAGTTACAATAATACTTACATATAAGTAATTGACATGAAAACAATTTAGTGACAGAATCAAAAAGTAATTTATATTGATACATGTTATTTCATAAAACGTTGATTAGTTTTTATAATTACAGTAATATACTAAACAGTAACAGTCTTGATTTATCCAGTGAAATGTTTTATATTTAAAAAGAAGATAATATTTATTGAACACTATTAAATGGAATTTTAGGCAATTATTGTAATGTGGTTATATATAGTGTCCATAAGGTAAAATTTAAGTTGAAACTGCTCAAGAGCTGATAAAAAAAAGTGCTAGAGAAAGGTGATGAGAGGGTAAGATAAAGAATTAATAGGAAAGAGAGAAAATTCCTCCAGTCAGTGGAGACAAAAATGTGCAAAATCTTATAAGCCAGCATCTAAAATCAAAATGAGTCATAATCCTCAGACTGAATCCAGAAGAAAACTAAAGTATTTGCAACATCATCCATCTATGTCTGTTTTATATATATATATATATATATATATATATATATATATATATATATATATATATATATATACACACACACACACACATAATACAGACAAAAGTACAGAAATGGGAAAAGATGTTTGGGCTTCTCTAAAGTTAGTTATCTGGGACTGTTGCTCAAAATTCAATAAAGAGTTAGTGAAACTATGCTGCCAATAAAAAGAAAGTCCTTTACAATGTGGATGCATTATCTCTTTAAATGAAAGTTAAATATAAAATACCTGGATTTTACAGCTTAACAAAATTTAAAAACAGTAAAACTCAGATGTTCCTTTTATTCAAGTGTTGCCAAAAATCACTATCACTAAAGAACACTCCAGAGATTCCTGGTTAAAAGCCAATGTCAATTTTAGATATGTTGAAAAATGTGAAAGGCAGAAAATCTCAAAATAGATGATTTTCAATTTTACTATATATTTAACACAAAAAGGAAAGGATTTTTGCCAATTACTGTCACCTGTTAAGAATGAACACTTTCCATTTTTTTAAAAATACAAAAAAAAAAAAAAAAATTCACCAGAGGCCTGGGGGGAAAAAATGCCCAATCAAATGAGATAAAAACAATCAATCTAAGTATACAGGTATTGCCATTTGTAGAAAGTGAATTTGAGATTAAAAAAGAGAGTTTTGGAGGAATTTTAAATAACCTTGAAGTAATCTTATTGTTGGTAGAAGTCTACTAAAATGTAAAAAGACAAGCTAAACTTGATATGTCAAATAAGTGATATATATATATATATATATATATATATATAAAAATAAAGTTCTTTTAATAAAAGTTGATAACATTTACCAAATCAAAATTGAGACTTTCAAAATACACAAAAATAAAAATAAATTTTCAAATTATTTCTGCAACTACAATTTTATCAAGTCTAAAAATAGACATGCAAAACCAGATTTGGTGATGCTCTATACATACCTTGTAGTAAGTGCATCATATGACTATTCTCAACCAATGGGAACGTAATGAAAAAAAAAAAAAAAAAAAAAAAAATTAAATTTTGGCTTTCATTTGGAGACTACCTCCTGCCTATATAAGAATAGACCAAAAACTACACACAAGATGACTCACAGCAAGAGCACACAAGGACTCACACCAAGGGCACACATGGCATATTAACCTACACCATGCTGAAAATGCCATACTGAGAAATCAACACAAGTGGGATAAAATACGTGATCAAATACTCAACTTTGTTGATTGCAAACAGAGAAACCTATATTGCAAACAGAGGTACTTATATCCATAAATATATATATGTACACATCTGTACATACAGACATGTTTTCCTGAAATTTATTTTGCTAGACTTTTTACAAACTTTCCCTAAACTTTTTAAGAACACTTTCTCTTTTGAGTTAATTTTTGCCATTGATGTTATTAAATTGTATTCAGATTTGCCCAACAATGCTTTATTCTTCATTTGAAGTGTGTGCAGGATTGTTTACCCTTTCTTATATATTGCATGCCAAAACATCACATACTCTTTCTTCTAAAGGGGATTAACAGTAAATGTCTTCATTGGACTGTCAAAACAAGGCCAGAAACAATCAGCAGCAGAACCTGTGCAACAAACTATTTCAATCATTGTTGTTTGACAGATTTGATCATTTGATCTCTCCAATTGCAAGTTGAATTTGAAATACCATATTAGAAAATGTACATAATATCTGTTTCCAAAAATTTAGAAAAATTTATTGTACTGAGAATATTTTCTTATTTGAATCCCTTAACTATTCGACTCTGAACAGAGAGGTTTGTGCATTAATATATTGATATTAGCATTCCAATCTAAGAACATGCTAGTACCTGAAGATCATAAGTAAAAGAAAATGTAGAGAATTGGATCAATTTGAACACTCCTCACTATAAAGCCATCCTCATTCAATTTGCTTAAGAACTCTGGATTTTACAATACAAGTGGTTCAAATTCATTTAAAAGTCCTAGAAAATAACTTAAGAAACTGACATAATTTAAAGAGGAAAACAAATGCATAATTATTAATGTACAAAAAAGAAAAAAAAATCTCATACATCTAATCTCATTAAGCTACTCCCAACTTGTGAAAAAATTCAGCTTTTAAAGCATCAGTCCCATTAAGCATTGGCTATCTTTCTCTCCTATACCTTTGTGGCCATTAAATAGAATAGAAAAAGCAGATATTAACATCCACACCTATTTAGATTGATGATATCCTTTCAAGAAATCATGTTAGAAATGTCTATTTCTACTTGGGAGTGTCCATTTTAAAACTTTGGAAAGGCATTTAGTACAGGTTTGCTCTTGGTAAATACTCAAGTTTTATAAACATCTGCTTTTCAAACTAACAACAAAGTGTATAGATAAGAAACCATGTGTATCTGCACTTACCTAATACTAAGACATATTTCAACCAAACTTTGTAGAAAATTTAGATTAGAGGAGGTGGAAAGTACTTGAGTCACAAAGGGAAGCATAGTTATAAGAGATGGTACTAAACTCAGTGAGCTTAAATTTGGATATGACAATCATGAAGATTTGGTAAATACATGTGAAATTTTGCTTTGGGGAATGAAACCAATTTTATACATTCAGAAAAAAAACCTTTTTGAGCATCATATGTAGTTCCACAATAAATGTGAAGCATTTAAATGGTTATGAATAATTAACAGTAGACATGTAGTTACGTATAAAAGTATAATTGTGTGTTAATGATATGAGAAACTGATCTTTTATTTAAAACCTCCATAAAATGTAGAGATTAGATGCAAAAAGCAGGAAAAGATTTGCTCAACATCAGTAAAATATGAGGAAAAAATGGGGCATTTTTATTAGGAATTTGTTGGAAAGAGAATAAAACAAAGACAAATAATGCCCCCCTCAAGCTAGTGCTAAGGGAATCAGAATGATATTAGACAAACTTTTTTTTATAGTAACCAGACTTAAGTAGTTAATGGTAAAGTTAAAAATACTAAAAAGAAAACATGAAATTTATATCTGCAGCAGTTATTTTAAAAATAAAAAAAAGAATAGCTAAGTTTAGACAAACTGCAATCATAAGATTAAAACTTCCACAGGAAAATGTATTTGCATCAGTTCCCATAAAAATAACCAAACATCTGGCAGTTTCATGCAATATAAAAGATATTATTCCTAGTCAACTCTTTGCATCAATGAATATACTAGAGTTAGAAAACTAACAAGTTTGGTTTCATTAAAGTCTTCAGACAATCAATGTCAGCAGTGATTGTGGGCAGGTTGGTTGGTTGGTTAGCTAGTGCATTTAATGACACTAACACATTGTGGTCAGTAGTGGAGTTCAAAATAAGAAAGCATTGCTTTCTAGATGAAAAATAAATTGATAAATTGGGTTTTGAAGATTTCTCTTATACTAGTAGATATAAAGAAATTTTAATACTAAGATTTTATGCAAAAATTCTTAACCATCATATTGAGTTGGCTAAAACAATCATTTTGTATTTTTTGTTTGTTAGTTTTGCACCTGATGCTATTTAACAATATTAAAAAGCTCACTTGATTGTACTGTCAGATATTAAGCAAATTTTCAATAGGTATTAACCATGAGGTTGGTAAAACTTTCAGGATACACTTATGAAAATATATCATGAATTTCAAGTTATGTTTTTAGGAGACATTTAAAATAACTTATTTGGTTATGCAACTTGAGTTTTGTTCATATTGTAAATAAAAGATATGTAATATTAATATTGATATTTTTTAATTTCAGATATATCAACTGTGGATTGTAAGAAAGATAACCTCAAAAGAGAAACAAGTTATTGAGTGTTGGGAGTGCAATGTAAATTGTTAAAAAATGGTTGAGGATCAGAGAACAATCAAAAAGAAACTGAAAATATTTAAAAAGAAAAATGTTAGAATGTATGAGAGAAATGAAAAGTGTGATCAACAAGTAAACAGACCAACCTGGTGTTGCAAATGTAAACAGAAAAAATGCAACATAATAACATTGATTATGGCTATGTCTTAGTCTACCCCCCCTTTTTAAACTACCATCTGTTAAGTAAACATCACTAAAAGAAATTTCAAAGTTTGTCAAAAATGTACATGAATACTGATTTCTCAACAGTAGTTTTTAGTGATGAATGTAAAACTACATTACCGGAGATTTAGTCTTTTATTGAAATCTATACGACTTAGAAACAAAGGGGCAAAAAGTAATGTTTTGGTCTTTTTTTTTTTTTTTGGTCAGGAGTAAAATTACTTTTCCTTTCAAAGTTAATGAGAGTATCAAGATAAATACAGAGAAATATAAGTTCATGGTCATAACAAAAAAGTAAAATAAGCTAAACATATATTCATGCAAGATGACTATTTCACATTTTGCACTATTGCTCACCTTGCCAAAAGATTTTTAAAGGTCAAAATAAATGGATTGTTCTGTCAAGCCTCTCCAGGTGTGTGTGTGTGTGTGTGTGTGTGTGTGTGAAGATGGTGGTGGTTGGATGTGCAGATGGAAAACCATATTCAAGCAAAGATCTGTGGGAATCAAAAACTGTAAGTTCATGAAATCAGCAAGATTGATGAAGATTATGAAGGATGGAGCCTATATACATGCAAGATATGAAATAATTTATTCATGTATATGAGATAAAGTGCTAATTAACTGTTTCCTCTTTTGGATTTATTTATAAATAAAAATTAATGTTGCACTTTGCACAATAAAACCTGACACCACCAAAATATATTATCTATCTTTATTAAAAATATATTGATATTATAAACAAACTTATGATATATTGCTCATCTAAATATAAGCATATCCTCAAAATTTTACATATAATTTTATGAAGACAGTTTATTTATTATATTAGAAATGGATGAAAAGCTACATCTTTAACATATGCTTTTTTTTTTTTTTTAAGAAAAATGGTTAGTTGTGCAGTTTATGAGAAAATACTAAGAATAACTGAAGCTGTCAAAAGTCTTTGTAAAATTGTGTGCTAGAGATTTCTTTAAATGATGATTCATGATTAAGTTTACCAAATGAAGCTGATGAAGGCAGTTAGAACAATCAGCAATTTTTGACATGAGAGATGCCCAATATACAGAAAAATATTCAAAATTTGACTAGTTTATGTATGTTAGTCATTCTGATGTTTGGCTTGCACATAAACAAAGAAAATGAATTGTATTTAAATGCTTTGTTCATAAACCAAGCTGTGATAGACAATGAAAAGTAGACATTACAATAGTGTAGACTACAAGAAGTTGGGGAGACGAATGAACTGAACAACTACTGAACCAGCTAAAAAGCTAGTTTTCATCTAAAGTGATATTGTGTCTTGAATGGAATTAGAAGAGAGCCCTATACTGTGAGAACCAAATGATTGATTTAAAAAAAAAACCATATCCAGCAGTTATAAGAGGATGTAATTCATGTATCTTTTGTCATCTGAAAGACAAAAAATATTGGGATGAAAATGTATCGATCAACTAAAAAAAAAAATTCTTTTTTTCAACTGTAAACTTTTTATTGAACTTATTTACAAATTTCAAAATATTCAGATTTCTTCACACTTATAATGAGTAGGTTAAACATTTTCATATGGTACTCTAAAGTTATGAAAGTAAACTTATTTTCAAATAAGCAATTCAAATATTCAAACAAGTTGGTGAAAATTTCAAAGTTCTTATTTTCAGACACTGACAGCATTAAGTGTACTATCAACTAGACTGCTGTCAAAAGATGAAGTAAATCTTTAAGGTCTTCTGAAATTTCTCTATTTCATGATCCCAAAATGGTTGACAAATTAAAAAAATATGCTAGTTTCTGTTCTTTTGTTTGTGTGTGTGTGTGGTGTCCTTTATTTTTTACATTTTTTTTTTACTGTTGAAAATAAAATTTAGAACTAGTTTTCAATACTATTTCATTCCATATCAAAATTTGAATCCTTTAGTGCTTAAGAGGGAAATTGTAAAGTGATTGAAGTTATTTCTCAGCTATTTTTATATTGCTGCCAATTAGTTTATCATTATTAAATATAAAAAAGTGAGTAAATAATGGTGCCTATATATCCACATACATTGTTTTAAAAAGCAAAAAGTTCATTTTTTTTCTCAAAATGGACATGAAATATAGACTAAAACATTACAATTGACTTGATATTGCTTCCAAAAAGGTGATCACGTGCTATAGAAATGACCAATATCATTTATTTTGGCCTTGTGAGGAAATATTTTTTATTAAAATAATTAAAAATCAATACTTTTTATTGCATTAATTTTGTTATTACTGATGTCATTAAATATTATTCATATTAATACTTGTTTGAATGCAATTTTTTGAGTTTTACTAAAATTCTCTTTAATGACCAAAGTATGAATAATGAATTACATTCTTTTAAAGATTGAGAATTTATAGTATCAAAAGTTAAAAGACAACTAACACAACAGAATATCTATTTTTATATAAATTTCATATAATTTTCAAATTATTAAAATTATCATGCTTCAAAAGAAACAGTTTAAGCAATATAAATAGTTTCCTCTAAAACCGGATTGAAAATTGCTTATTAGTTTCTTTCATGCAATGATGATCAATAAACTGAGTGAATTATAATACTTTAATCTTAAATATGCCAATGACTAAACAAAACTGAAAATGAAACATTAAGTTTGAAATGTCTTAGTTAAAAATATAAGACATTTTGGCAAATCTCTTCCTTTTGGTTTTGTCACTGATCAAAAAGTGAACATACTGACAAGGACATTTTAATTTGCAAGTTCTGAATAGGTCTTCCAAAAAGTCAAAACCTTTTTTAACTGATTGCATTTCCTACCTATTTATAAAAGCCATTACTTTGAACAATTCAGTCAAAGAATTAAAAGGCAGTGGAAGAAAAGAAAATAGAGGCAGAAAGTAATTATAATTTGATACATGATATTAATAAGAATAGATGAAAAACAAACTTAATTGATGATTAGTTTCTCCAAAGTGATTAACAACATTTGAGGAAAAAGGAAAGATGAAAACAGGAACTGACATAATAGAAGCAAGGCAAATGGGTCAATTTCCATTGAATCATGTGCTTCAACCTCAGTGAGCTAGCATTGGTTAGGACAGTTCTCAGGATGTAACCCTGCAGTAATCATCTCTCCAACAGCTTGCTTGTATGCTAGTTTAACAACTAAATTCTTCTAGAACCCAGTGGCAATAGGGAAAGGAAGAGGGGATAACTAGGATAGAGAGGTCAAGCTCCTTTAGTGTATGTAGGTGGGGTATAAAAATAACTGCAAGTGTATTTTATAGGATACGTTCACAATTGAGCGGATGGATAGGTAGAGGAGTGAGAGGAACAGAAAGTAGATATACAATTGCCAGTTTATTGGCCTGTTGCCCTGTTAACCATTTCCTGTTGATAACACTGGAAGTAGAAATGGAAGTGGATGTTATAAAAACAAAAGCTTAATGTATTGATTAAAGAAGACACCTTCAATTGAATCATTAAGAAGTACAGTACTTTCTTCCCTCCTTGGACATGCACATATGGATCTGTTGTCAGTCATTAATCAATAATGAAGCATACCAAACACCATCTGAAGAGTAGAGAATACAGACAATTTTATTTATTGTTAGGATTAAACTATGAATTTTTGATCATGTTGAAAACATGAAAATTGAAATTATTTCATGCCATTTTGACTGATTCAATTGATTAATAGTCAACAGTATAAAAACATTGAATTGAAAGAATCAAATTGATTCACCCTCTTATAGAAGTGTTTACTTTTCACTCCATTCTAGTGATTTTAAATATGACATTTCTCAAATAAAACATTTCCAAGATATTAAATAATTAGAATCACAAAATGAAACTGAGTACCAGATGTGGACTTAAGCATTTTTTTTTCAAAACAAAACATTTATAGTCTTAGGCCAACTAGATTAATAAAAATAAAGATAAAGCCTTATGGTCAATTTAAATTTGACTAAGAATAAGTGATCAATGAAAAATAAAAATAAGAGTTCTAGGAATTTACATTCTCCTATCTTAATTTTTTTTTTTGTGGGGCTGAAGAGATATTTTTTTTTAATGAATTTCTGTTGTCATTTTATATGGAGAGCAACTGAGCTTTAAACTGAATATTTTCTCCCATTGATTAAATCACTTCATTTGCATCTCAAGTTTATACAAAAAAATTTGAATATCCTGAACACTTTTCAGAAAAAAATTGCAAGAAACAAAACATACTTTAACAAATAAAGATTAGTAAATAAATTCCAAGAAACCAATGAATCACAGTTTCCTCATCATTAATTTCAGAAGGTAATTAACTCATCAAATCCATATCTCTAATGGACTTTTGATTTTAAAAGCAAACCTTTTGGAAGTGAACCTTTTCCTATTGAAAGCCTTCACTTTTCTTAAGCCTGCATACAGCTATATAATTTTTTGTTGAGACACAAGTAAATAACAAGTGTTATTATCTTTTGCTTATCATTATTTATCCATAAGGTTTGAGATACAAGAGGATGTGTAAAAAAAAAAAAAAAATGTTAAGTGCTTTTAATGGATATTTAGTGCAATGCAAGTCAAAAAGAAGAGAGAGACTAACTTGCTTGTTAGGAGACAAAAATTGGATGGGTAAGAGAAAAGAGTGGAAATTATTTCAAGAAAAATAAAAGTGGGGAGGTGGTCAACATAATGGTACTTTAAAGACCAAAGTCCAAGGTTATAACAACAAATGTTGATGGACAGTTCATAAGTTTGCATGAGTAGCCAGAAGAGGAAATGAAGCTATTATTTTTTTTCCCAACTAACAGATTACAATTAGGTCAAGAGAAATAAAGCTAAAGTAATACCAGCATTTTTTTTTCCTTTTTAATGGTGGTAGGAGAATGATAGCCCTTTAACTTGTGAGAGAGAGAGGTTAGCCTTATTCATAGAGGATTTTGGCAGTGAAAAGTTTAATGATTATAAAAACATTGAATAGGATAATTTTTTTTACCTGTAAATTATTTTTCTTATAGAAAAAATTATCTAAAATGTCAAAAAAAAAAAAAAAAAAAAAAAAAGCATCAATTTTAGTTGTTTAATACAATCATCTAAGTTTTAGTTTAAATGTTTACATAATCTGTAAAGACCAATGCGATCTATAGACACTCTTCAGCACGGCTGACAATTTTATTTAATTACTGAAGTTTCGTACAAACCTGAACGCAATCTTCAGTCTTGAAGACAGACTTACCACTTGGTGTTGACCTCAGTGTTCACATATTTACATACACTATCTCTGATATTGTGAACTTTTATCCATAAATATAGTCCATCTTAAAATTATATCAGTGTGATGTATATTGTTTGATAAATACTGTAAATGCCAAGAAAAAAAATATGAATATTCTGACTAGAAAGAATTTAATAGTTTTGATGTTAACCTTTCAAAATCACCATCAAGAACATTTCTCTATTTTTTTTTTTTTAATATATTACATAATTTTTTTATTTTTAGTTTAAAAAAGTAGAAAAATAAAATTTAAGAATTACCTTCAAGAAGTAGAAACGTCATCTTGAAAACATTTCTTTGCTAACAAAGTGGGGGAATAACTTCCTATACCAATAATGTGATGGTGAATGTTCCTTTTAACAAATATTACTCCCAATAAATATACTATATTATTAGAAAAGGGGAGAAAAGAATCATTCAACAGGAGCTTTTTGTCAAAGGAACAAATTTTCTTTTAAATCCTTCTTCACAAGTTTAAGATTACTTGGTCAAAACACCAAGTAAAAAGCACTATTTCTCTTTACCATGAGATATAGTATATTTATAAGGAGTTTTTGAGTTTGTAGCTACTTGTTCTTATTTTATGAGGATTGTTGGCATAATTCATTTTCAGATTTTTGATTAGGTGTTTCTTCTTTCTTTGGGGATTATTACCAAAGAAGATCATTCAGTAGGGGTGTGTGGATTGGAGAACTTTTTATGGTCTATGTCAGATTTTGGTAGGTGATTCTAGGACATCATGAAAGGAAGTTCTTTGATAAGGTGTTAGCAGTGTTTTGTTACTTTATTTTATTTTGTTTTTGAATGTTTTGTGGTTTTGGATTTTTATTGGTTTTTCTTTTAGTTTTTATTTCTTTTATTAATGTTACTCAGTTATCCAGTTTTAGTTTTAGAAACTGCTTAATGAATGTTTTTATCTTATACTGATTTAAGAATTTGTGTATTTAATTACAATATGGGATTTATAATTTCAGGTCAATCTTGTTAAAAAGATAGAGTTTTTAGTTTATTAAAATAAATTGGCTTTGAAAGTATCTGTAAAGACTTCTAGTCACACACTGTCTCTTGTGGATACGATGCTCTTTTGGAATCATATAATAGGCATGATTAATGAACCTTCAATTTGTAAATAGATCTGCAGGAATGCATGTACAGATTTGCTAAATATTTTGCATGCCTTCACTATTTTATCTTATTTTTCTTTTATAAGTACTTTTGTTCCATTTGAAATCCCTAAATTTCAATCTCTCTTCAATAGATTTTATACAAACAAAATGCACAGCTTAAGTAGAGAAAAAGTCAAAGTTGTTTTGAGCCAATGGGAATATTAAAATTGTGGAATAAATAAGCAATATTTTTATGATAACCATAATTTACCTCAGAAGTAGGTAGCGTTTGAAAGCCAGCCAATGAGAAATTGTCTTCTGTTGTAAATTATACAAAAGTACAGGAGAACCTAAACAAAATACAATGCATGTAGATGGAGTCAAGTTTCAATTAATGTTTGACCATGTTCTTTGCAGGCTTGTAACCTTAGTGAAATTTAAATCAATGATAGAGTAATTTCAGCCTAGTTTGAGTTGTTGGGATCTTGGTCCTTTGAATCCTTGCTAATCAAAGATAAAGCCACAGAGTTGAACAAACACTTTCTGGGAAATTGTAGTTTCAGGCTAAGGTAAAAATTTCCAAATTCTAGTCAAAGTTCATGAGAAAAAGAAATTAACCAAAAATCCTGCTTTTTGGCAATAAAGTTAGTAGTGGTGGGCTTATTAAAATTTTTTCCTTGGGTATAGACCCCAAATAGACACTGGTTGTAAAACCCTTTAGAGAAAAAAAAAAGGAAAGCAAATTGTAAAGTTAATCTAAATCATTATTTACATAATTTGGACTGTTGTCCTCATCTTTGTTGCCATATTTATTACAACGTTTTGACCGTTGTACGCTCAGGCCTTCTTCAGGTGGTTGGAATGTTAAAGTTAACCCTTTATTTCGCTCACTGGGGTAGACTGTTCTAGTTCCATGTTTAATGGATGTCAGTTATCAGTTATCTCCTGTTAATTTTCCCTCTGAAAGTTCTCCACTGCTTTAACTGGGTATTGAACTCACACTCTTTGGGTCCTGTCACTGGATCTAACCAATGCCTTTATCCACTGTGCTATAGCTCTACTTCTGGTTATATAAGTTTCAAGCTACCATTCAATACAAGGTTTATTACCGAGATTCAAAGAATTTTTCATGTAACACATCCAAAATATACATTTTAGGTACAAAGAATAGAAAAAAAATTCTAAGTTCCAAAATCTATTTGTCTTATTTACATTCCTCTGTCCATCCAATATAAACCTCGACAAGCTTATTAGATGAATTTAGCAATGTTTACATTTTAATATGGAGATTCTGAATTCTTAAATAAAGTGTTTTACCATTTACAGTTTTAATTTCAATAGACTTCAAATTTCATTTTAAAAAATATCAGGTTGGAGCAAAAATAAGTGCTTTTCTGTTATTTTAAATTCTGATGTTAAAAAAAAAAAAAAAAAAAAAAGAAGAAGAAGAAGAAAAAAAAAAGAAAAGAGGTTGGTGCCATATGTGATGAATTAAAATCAAATTTGCCATTACATCTGATGTATGATTCTTTGTACAGCAAAATACATTTTTTGATTAAATTGTGACAAGAAAGGATTCTGTACAACAGTGGTTGTACAGAGGTGAAACACCAAAACATTTCCTCAAACCAAAACTACATCAAAATAACTTTATAGTCACAGGTGGTCAATCAAGTAAAATTATCCAAAGCTTCATGATTCCTGGTGAAACCATTACAGCAAAGAAATAGTTGCCAGGATATTAAAAAAAAAATAATGTAACAAGAACTATTACATATACATTCAACATTGGTCAATCTTCATGAGAATGCTCAAGTGTATGTTAGACAAGTGAGCTTCAAAAACAGAATGAATTGATCTATATATACCTTATCCAGCTTACAAACCAGACATCCCTCAGATCAACTACCATATTTTTTTCCCTTTTTACCTCAAAACACATTGAAAAAATTATCGGTTTCTGAATTCCACATTACCAGAATAGACATGTTTATGGTTGGTTAAAATCTAATTTGTTTTGGTATCAACCTATTAAAATTCACAACGATTATACAAATTAAAGTTCTTAAAATAAACTGAAAAGGCAACACTAGCAGACTTAAAATTGCCTGTTATCTATTAAACTTTATTTCAAATAGAAAGAGATTTAAAACAATTTGGTACATTCTCCAATGAAATTCAAAGATGTATATAGTTGTAAGTTTCCTATTTCCTTTAAAAGATGTTTACAAAACATTAAAATTTCTATTCTTTAAGCTAATTGTGGAGTGTAGAGGAATAACTAATTGATAAATTAGAAGCAAATAATAACCAATAGGCAGTAAATTGCATTTTGTCTCAGTTTCTCAATGGAAACTCCAATAAAACTCATTTAACTTGCAATATTTCTTTGACTTTTTTCTGAGATAAGGGGAAAACAAAAATTCCAAATCCATTTATACTGATGAATTGAAATTGTAAAATGTTTAAGTTCTATTTCATAAATTTAAAATAATTCAATATGCAACTTTTTTATTTCCAATATCTGTAGCAAGCTTCTGCCTTTAGTACCACAAAATTTAAGATGCAATTCAAGTCTTACCGATTTCAGCTATCTGTACAAAATGGAAAAAATTCCACATATCTTGTCTGACAAGTAAAATTAGGTAAGTAGCATAGAAAAATTATAGGTAGAATAATTTGGCAGAATTTATAATCTAGTTCTCATAAATGTACTGACAAGTCAAAGTGTGTAGATTCACCAATAAATTGGCATTTGCCTCACCATCATAAAGAGAGAAACAGTTGCTTTGCATCCTAAAATTATTTCCGCTTACATAGTTTAGGAGCCACATCAAAAAGATCTGTGTCCTAGTGTAGAAAACTTCCAAGTATGAATGTCAACATAGCAAAATCAAATTAGATAATCAGAGAACATGACATGTAGACAGCCAATAGACTGACATTGAAATAAAGCAAAAAGCATTCACATAATCCATTTCTATCATAGGGATAAGGTGGGATGAGAGTAGGAAGTTATATGTATATGTAAAAAAGAAAATTATCCATTTGTATTGATATGGAGAGTGTATACACAGAGGAAGAGATTCAGTATTTTAAGTTTAAAATGTTTTCCAGAATCATTTTAACCTTTGTTATTTTGCTTTGTCAAAACTCATCTCATAGCAGATAAGAGAAAATAGGCAAATTCAAAGTGAAAAATAGGAGACATGCTGGGGCCAGATCTTGAGTGCAAAGCTAAAACCTGCTGACCTTAGTTCCACCTTAACATTTGTAATCAAATGTTGATGTACACATTTGGCCTTTTTTTTTTTTTTTAGAACTTAAAATATAAAATTACAGAAAAAATATTTTCATTAAGATGTATGAACAAATTTACAGATTACACACACATTGAAAACACTCCAGATAAATGGAGAGAAATTAACACAGTGGTTTCCAAATGTACCAAAGCACAAACTTAATGCCCCCCCCAATGTATAGTCAACCTTTATTGGATTTTCTTGGTGCTAGTATTGCATGTTAAATGACTATCTTAATATTTCCCATAATAACTGTTATATAAATGGTATACACTGTAAAGTGAAGGCAAGATACTTTTCAATTACAATGTGCGTGTGTGTAGGGGGTATATGTTATGGTTCAGATGTGCCACCTCCCTTTGGCTGCTCCCCTCCCAGATAAATCCACCACCCCGGGAGTATCGCCCCCTTTAGGAATCACTTGATTAACAGAATAGGGCCTGAATTTCAGATATATGTAGTTGTTAGGTTGTCTAAGTAACTATGCAAAACATAAGCAAATATTTCAAATGCTTCTCGTAAATATCTTAGATTCTTCTTGACTGACATTTCCACTGGACTACTGAAAATAATGAAATTGTAAAATGAAAAGTTATTTTGACATTTTTTAGAGTTAAGTAACAGTAAGAAAAAAAATAATTAGAAAATTACTAAATTTTAAAACTTCTTTTATTGTTTGGACGTGATTAATTGTTAATTTAAGTACGACAAAAGAGAAAGTTTTCAGGAACATAAATATTCTTATTATTATACAGAATTGTCCTAGAGCAAACTATACTCAGCAAGCTTTGCTAAATTTTGTACACACTGTCCCACCTAATGATTTTCTTAAATTCATTGAAATAAGTAAATAGAAAATTAAATTTAAAAAAATAAAATACTTTAGAAATGTGGAAAGTGACAACCTGATCTAATTCACTAACTGATCAATTTTTATTTCAGTTAATGTGAATCTGTTTAATTTACTAATTATATTTCTGATAAAAAAAAAAAAAAAAAAATTTACCCCTTAATAGCAGTAGCTCTGAGTCCAAATAGTTCAATATATAATATACTTTGATTAGGAACCTGATTAATCATGTTGAGTTACAGTGACAATGCAAATGTTAGTGGTCTTGCTGCTTTGCTTGGGGTAAAATGATTAAAAAGAAAACAATGTTGGTAATAAAAAGATGGATTTATTACAAGAATCCAAAATGAAGAAAATTATGACTAGATTTAAAGGCTTTTCCAAACTGCTTTTATGAATGACCATGATTGTGCTATTCTCTGCCACCAGTAAATCCTTTAATATCATCTGTCTGGTTTTCACTCCATTTACTATCCGTTAGGAACCATTCAACCAATCTTCATTTCTTATCCATAATTATCCCACCAACTTCTATTTTTGTTACTTAATATTGGTCTGCTCTCAAATCTATATTGACTTCATAGGATTATTCCTAGTGATCGTTAATTTCCATATGTAACATTCATATGTTGCAGCTGGCATTATATGTTAATTATATATTTTATGCAAAAGTATATTGGCAAGGTGATTTTCATTATTTTTTATTAAATGCTTTCCAACTAATTGTTATATACTGTCATTTCCTTTTCCATGTTTTTTCTTTAAATATTATCATCTGCCCAAAGATGATGCATTTAGACTTCATTCTTTGTAATATCACAATTGAACATTAGTCTTATTTCTGTTAATCTATAAACCTACCTTGACATTTTCCCTATTCAGATCATTTAGCATTCCTTTTTAGTCAGTGTAAATAAAATGTTATATCATAGATGGGGCAAATGTGCACCATTTAATTTTACTTCTATTTTTCCCCAGTTTATATATATATATATATATATATATATATATATGTACAGAAAAAGTTCTCATTCCAATCCAGATGTTAAAGTGTGTCAGGTTATAAACCTCTAATACAAAATAATACTGCAAACAAACTGTTATTAATTAGGTACAGCTAAAATGGATGCATTTTTTACAAAATTAAAGCAAAAATATTGCTATCCCATTTTAAAATAATTGTTAAAAAACAGTGAATTATCAGATTCAAACATAATTTTCAGTACTTACTGATTAATCAATGAATGAATTGTATACTGATTAGGTTATTTTATTAGAAAAGTTTGTCAAAATACACTTTCAATATTTTGTATGTACTTTTTAATTATGGGTGGGGGTGTTTTTTGGGGGGTTTTTTTATAAAGGAAAATCTCTGAAGATGTTATTTCAGTAAAGAAAATTATGCAATATAAAGTGTGAACATATTAAAACTTGTCCCAAATCTTAAAAAATAATTCAATTCAAAAAATAAATTTTTTCTGACAATTTTTGCTTGCATAATTTAATAAATCATGTTATTTCTTTCAGATTGGATTAAATAATTAATTTTAAAAACTTACTTGTGATTTTGAAGTTCACCCCATTGCTGTTCAGATTTTTTTTTATAAAATAAAGACATGTTTAAAGAATTGAAAAATGTAATGTTTAGTGCCATTTTTGAAAGTGAACATTTTTTAAAAGAATTTTTTTTTTTTGTTTTCATTTTAGAAACTGATTTTTTTGGTACAGATGTTCAAAAAGGAAACAATTCTGAATTAAATTCAGAATAATTAAAAAAAAAAAAACAAAAATCACACATTGGCTGCAATTAGATATTTTATGACATCAAACAGGTAAAACAGGTACAAAAATAATAAAAATAAAAACAATGCATTAAACTAAAAGGTATCTTAAAAAAAAAAAAGAAGCTACTTCTAAAATGTAGTATAAAAAGAAAATTATTCATTCTACTAATTGTTTCATAATAACGTATAGAACAAAAAATTATATTCTTAAAATACTGGTTTTATTAGGTTAAAGAAATAATTTAAAAAAAAAAAAAAAATAAATAAATACCAGTGTCTTGATTATTGCACTGCTGGTGTTCTGTATTTCTTTAATTTATATTTTTCATATGCTTTTTTTTTTTTTTTTAAGTCAGTGGTGTAATTACACATTTATTTTTAACTTCTGGACCCACAGTTCAGTTATGTGTACATAAACATTATTTTAATAAAGTAAAAAGTAAACATTACTTTTACAAAATCCATTTAATTAATCCTTAAATTTATTAAATGAGTTTGAAACTTATCCCTAGGATAAATATTGGATTTTTAAATTTGTTGTTTAGAGTTTTCATCTATAATGGCAGTTTGATGAGTTGAGGGATGAGTAAGCATGCCAAATGTTTTAAAAATGCCTGAAAAACTTTATGTATGGAAATGTTTTCTTTTAATTTAGATTGGCATTATCTTTCAAATAAAACTGAAATTAAATGTTCAAAGAAGTCATTTATATTTAAATTATTTAAAATTCGTTTTTTTTAAGGAAGTTTATGGTGGTACCTATATTTTTCAATTTTTTTTTTTCCTGAGGTTAAAAATCAGATTTTTGTTCAACTATTGCTTATCATTGATCAATTTGATTTCCACTTTCATCAATATTTTTGCTAAGATCCAACATGCACAAAGTATCACATGATAAAAAAGAATAAAAGGGGTCAGGTTTTGCCATTACCGATCTACACTAATTGAAACCAATAAGCAGTATCTTGTTTAATTTCTGTATTTTTTAGCTTTGTTCATAAACATTTAATTTGCACTTGAAAGTATAAAATCCAGAAAGAGGACCTGATTGTCATCACTTCTATTAACTCAAAAAAAATTTCAGTGCATGGCATTATGTCCTTCATTTTTTAATCTTAATTTTTATAGTTCTCTTTACAAAGCTTATTATATAAAATAAAACTGAATTTTCTCATAAAACAAAAAAATTAGAAAGAAATACTGAATTATCTAAATATCTCTCTTGAAATATTCTCTCATTTGAATTCTTGACATTTACAACATTCAACTTTTGGCATTAATATTGACAGCTGGTCTCAATGGGTGGTTGATTTTTTAAAAAATTATTTTATCATTATTATAATCACCATAATTATCCAGTGTTTTTATAGCACAAGATACAAATATTTGTAACTTGTCTGCTGACATTAGACAAACTTAAATTACAAAACAAAACTGAAAATTATGTTGAACATGAAGAGAAATTTAATGTTAGTAAAGCATTCTACTTTCTTTACAAGTTAGAATACTTTCATGCAAAACCTCTACCCAAGCTATGTAAAAGTTCAAATGTCTTCACATTCAGATATTTAAACTAGCTCTCCTCCTACAACTGCTTCAAAAAGCAAAAAGCAATCAAAACAGAGCTAAAGACAAAATGCCCAAGGTTATACATGTTATCAGCAAAGAAATAAACAAGAAGCGGCTGTTTCTAATCATTTGACCTCTGATGTAACACTTCATCTGAGTGTACTGTCCTCTTTCAAATTCTAGATTTAAAAAAAAAATGCAGCCTTTAACCTTGTAAAGAGAGAAAAAAAAGAGCAGCTTTCCAGGCATATAAAGAAACAAAAACAAAAAAACATACCATCTGGAAAGCTTGCTCATAGATGAATGTTATAAAACTAAACTTGATAACACTCTGCAAATATCCAATCATTTCAAACCAACTTTAAAAAAAAAAATTATTTTAAACTGAGAATTAACAAAAACTTTAGGAAACTGTCATAAAATAATTTCAAGTTATAGTTATGCAGAAATACCTCCCACATAATGGTAAGATATTAGTGGTGGCAATGGTGTCTTCATCTAGCTAATGTCTTACCATTATGTGGGAGGTATTTCTGTCACACTTTGTATATAACTGATTGTTTCCTCAGGGGGAAAAAGGATTGTTGATTGAAATAATTTAACTTACATTACTGCTTAGTATTGTCAACTATAAACACTTTCCATCAAGACAGTATTCTAAGAATTTTTATTTTCTTTACTTTCAAGGTATTAAATCAAAGAAATTTAGTATTATTTGTGAGCTTGTTTAGTTTAAGGAAGCCTTTATCAGGAATTATGCATTTTTATATGGATTTCCTTTGAAAAAAATCCAACTAAATCATGTAATTCTTTTTAAACTAAAAACACTCACTTTGAATATGTATAATTGAAGAAATCTTTATGATTAAGGTTACAGCGGCATTGTTTTCAACTTGATAAGAGTTAACACAACTGTCCAACACTTTTACAAGGTTCTGGGTAGGTGGGGAAACTACTTAAGGACTGTGTCAACAGACACCAATATTAGTTAAGTGTACCAAAGTCAGAAACTGTCAGTCTGTTTGGTGCTGAGATCAAAGTTTTTAATACCTATTTATAAATATTCTTACAATTTGGCATTGATAAGAATTTTGTACCATTAGTTTTTGCTTTTTTTTTTTTTTTTTTAGGTTGTGAAAAGTAGTTTTTTTTTTTTTATCTTTTTGGATAGCCAAAGATATGACCGACATTTATTGTACACATAGCTGCATGTTTAAATAACTGAAAACCTTTATTCATAAAATTGTTTAATTTCAAAACTAGGCATCTTTTATTTTGGTTTATTTTTGTGAGCAAAATTATTTTCCTAACAACCTAAGAAGCCAGGTGCAAATGAATGTGAAACTCCATCGGACAAACAGCTTCATGAACCATATAACAAAACTAATCCAAATTCTGATGAATAGAGTGTGCAGAAGAATCAGACTGGAAATAGAACAAAAACAGGTTTGTTAAAGACACTGAAACAAGGAATACGAATGCTCAGAATGATATAGGAAAGAGCAATAGAAATGCAAAAGGATTTGTACCTTTGTTTTATAGATTATGCAAAGGCGTTGGATAAATATGTCAGAGAGACCTGTTGGAACTGCTTGATATATTTGGGAAGGATATTAGAATAATTAAGAACCTATACTGGCAGCAAACTGTCTGCATACAAATAGAAAATGAGTTCAGTAGATATATAAAAATATAAAGGAGTATCAAGGGATGCGTCTTCTCACCACACTTATTCAACCTATACAGTGAGGTGATTCTGAGAAAATTAGAACTCCTATCAAGATTCATTACTGAATACCCAAATGTTGCATTCCAAAAGCTAAGCAGAGTATTAAGAAACAGAAACACAGAAAAGAGTACTGAACTATTGCATAATATCAGTCCTCCTATATGACAGTAAATGCCTCAAAGACAAAGAAGAGACTTGAAGCAACAGAAATGTGCTTCTACAGAAGGATGCTGATGATACCATGGACTGAACATGCGAGCAACAACAAAGTTTTAGAGAAAATAGAAACAAAAAGGACATATACTTAACATCAGGACATAGTTGAAATATCTAAGGCACAAAATGAGGAAAGAGGGCTTGGAAAAAAATCACAGGGCAGATTGAAGGCAAAAGAAGAAGAAAGAGAGGAAAACAAGGCATAACCTACTTAGTGAGCTAGAACAAGGTTTAGGTGAGATAACAAGAAGATAATATTTACTAAGATCTAAATTGCGGAGAGCCATGATCATTTATGTCTTGAAGGGACACCGCACATAAAGATGAAAGCTATGTGCCTGTTGCTCTTCAATGAAAGAGGTTTAGAAAAAAGTAAAAATAAAAAGGCTTGCTGACTTCCTGTTTGGCTCCAGTCAGGTAAACCTTCCTGTTTGCCTATCATCTAAGGCCAAGTTTTTCTAACCTGCCAGATTCATTTGATTAGTGAAAGATGTGCAAAATGAGAAAAGATTATGTGTATAACTAACAAGCAGAATAGGTGAGGAGGTAAAAACTACTATAGAAGAGGTAATGATTTTGCAAGTTCTTGTCTGATTATGAAACCAAAGGCTTTAATATCAAAACATTGGGTCATATCAGACAATTTTTTTTTTAATTAGGAAAAAATATAAACTAGAATAATTTGACAAATTAACATCCACAAAACTGGCCATTTCTGTCACTTGGCCTGCTGACAGAATACACTAATTTTATTAGTGTCAAAAGGAAAAATAATCAGAACTCTGTACATTTTATGTAGGTTTAAATTTTCAAGGTGATTGGAGAAAGAAAACTGCAAGATATTAAACTAAAATGCATGTGACCCCTGATTATAAGTACCTAAATATCCTACTGCATCCTTTGTGCATTATTTTGTTAAATGGAATTTCAGGAGCAATATAATGAAGGAATCAAATTTATTTCCTTGCTATTTTGTGTTACTATTTGATTCAATTGTATGGTGTCAAAAGGAAAAAAGATATCCTGATCACTTACTTGATGTCAGCCTTTTTATGGTATGAAGTGATTTGTATATATAGCAGGCTAAGTCATACATATCAGCAATGCCAATTGTGCTTGCATTCTCACTTCCACCAAGATAGTACCCAGTAAAAATAAGAAATTAAAAAAAATTTTTAATTTATAAAAAAAAAAAAAAAAAAAAAAATACAATTTCTTTTGTTTTTCTGGAGAAGTATTAATAGCCCATATAGATTGTGGTTAAATATATATATATATATATATATATATATATATATATATATATATAATTATTTATTTAAAAATATGATTCCAACGCTACATAAGAGTTCTCATGTTTCAAAACAAGAGCCAAAAACTTCAATATAATTATTTGAATTAAATTGAATTAAAGTACTATTTACTTAAATAAATAATTATATTTATGCTCTACTTTTGTATCGAGCACTATTTTTTAAAAATAATAACAAAAATACTAAAGAACTTTGGATTATTTACCTAACAAGTTCTTTCCTATTTTCTATATATTTTTTACACACACACACACATATATATATATATATATATATATATATATATATATATATGTATGTATGTATGTATTTAGGCAGCATATCTCCATTCAAGCATGTTTGGTTGAATAATCTACACATATTATGTCTACTTATTTTTCTTTTAATCCTCTCAAATTCACAAATCAATTTCTTACTGCTGTTATAAAACTGATTAAGAAAGACAATGTAGCTTTGATTATTTCTTTAATTTTCCCTCAAGTACTTTCAATCTCATACACGATCATCTTCACTTTGAATTGCTAAAACAAAAAAATTAATGTAATTGATAGTTGTGAATTTTTTTAAATTCATACACACACACACACACACATATATATATATATATATATATATATATGTGTGTGTGTTACATAAACATTTTTTAGTGGATACTCCTATTTGAGCAGATGGTCCATTTATTTATTAAACAGTATATTTATTTTCATCTATCGGCCTGAATATCTGACAAAAATATGCACTCTATGAGAAGATTTGAACCTGTGTTCCCCTAGAGAAAACAGTCATAAGATGTGATGTACATTGACCTCTTGGCTACAGAGTGTGTTGATAGCTAAGTAAAGTCTGAATAGTACCTAACATTTAAGTAATAAAAAAATGTTGGATTAATAAAAAAAAAGTTCATTCCTTTCTTTAGAAATTATATGTGTGTGTGTGTGTATAAAGTTATATTTGAGTGTTAGCTTGTTATCTCCAACATCAAATTCAAATAAAAATCATTAGTAGTAATCCCAGAGAAATAAGAGTTAAGAAATATTCTTCAAAACAATAACTATTTTGTGTTTAAACATAGAAGAACCCTGACTACAATAAGTATACTGCATATAAGAGGAGCAGCTGAACAAATACAAAGAGACAAGATGGTTTGTCAATAGCACACCCACTTATTGCAACCTCCCTACTAGAGTTTGTTCCTCATGGGAGTGAAGTTTGATAAAAGATTGCCTTTATAACACCCCATGCAAGTGTGAGAAAATATAAGGGAAAGAATAGCTATCTTCAGAGTCAGAGTTTAGGAACATAAGAAAGCCATATCCAAAGATGAAGTACAAAAGTCTGTCATGACCAACCATATTGGTGAATGTACAAGCTCACATTATCTCCTCTGAAAGGAATTCCAAATAATAGATTAGGAACATTGCAAAAAAAGAAAGAAAAAAAAAAAAAAAAAAAAAAAAAAAAAAAAAAAAGAAAAAAAAAAGAAAGAAAAAAAAGAAAGAAAAAAAAAAAGAAATAGGAAAAAAAAAGAAATAGGAAAAAAAAGAAAGAGGAAAAAAAGAAAGGAAAAAGAAAGGAAAAAAAGAAAAAAGAAAAGAAAAAAAGAAAAAAAGAAAAGAAAAAAGAAAAGAAAAGAAGAAAAAAAAATTGGAGAAAACAGTATGCAGTATCTTGTCAAATGTGTCAGTGAGTGCTATGAAATTTTTATTTGCCCATCAATGAGAGAATTCGATAGCATTTTTGTAAATATGAAATCACCTATGTTACATGGGAGCACAGAATAGCATCATGTCTGACTCATGTTGCTGGGAATGAGCTGAGCTGGTTGTTATATTAGTTTTGTTTGTCATCATTTTCTAGAATAAGAGACATCCTGTTTCCTTTTGAGTTATACACTGGAAGAAAGCTATAGAATGGATTGGCAGAAATCATGTGGTAACAGCAAAATCAATGCAAAAAAATGTCCAAACAATTCTGCTTAATTTGTTTATATGCTCATTCTTTGAAAAGTTTAAAATAAAAGATGCTGATTTTACACAGCTGTTTCCATTCAGAGTCCAAAAAGTGAACGCACTGCACAAGAATGTGAGGGTATGCAGAAAAGTTATCAGTCCAGGCCAATTTACAAAGTTTGACTAAATGACCATACATCAGAATTTATGGGGAAGTGCTTCTTGGTTCGGCTTAGAACTTAACAGCATTCCCTTGTATTTAGAATTCTAACATCCAAGCATTTAATGATTAACTTTAAGTCACTTTTTTTTTTTTTTTAAATTACCAGATAATTTTAGCTGAGTCAGATCATGCTTAGCAAATTCAAATTTGATGCTTATTTAATGCTTAAAATTTAAGAAAAATTTGCCTTATATATATATATATATATATATATATATATATATATATAAATAAATAAAAAATAAAAAAATAATGGCCTCATTTTCAACTTAAAATATACTTCATTTTTTGGACTAATTTGAGCCTTGTCATGCTTATAAGCTTGATTCTAATACAAATTATTTTTACAATTTACACACTAACATGAATTTTTTGAGGGTTTATGAAAATACTCATTGAAGCAGGGGATGCTTATAAGGAGTTTAAGTCAAACTGAACACATAGTTAAAATCCAGTAAATTTTAATATTTACTTTTTTTTTAATCATTTCTCTCCTAAGCAAATCAATAAAACCACTAAAGGTTATTGAGAGTGAAAGAAAATGAGAAACCACTAGTGAGGAAAAAAGCCAATAAAAAAAAAAAAGGATTTAAAAAGATAGAACAACATAGTGAATTCACTTTCCTAGCAGCAGACCTAGAAATTGAGTCAATATTATCATTCTACTTCTTGTCAGTGAAAAAAATGTGAGACTGAGGAGGCACAATGACCTGCTCTCCTGGCGGTTAGCATCAGCCATGATGATGGAAGGCAAAAATGGTTCTCTGAGATAGCAGTTTCATTGTGGAGGTTTTAAAATTTACTAGTCATTTGTTGCCTCTCTGAAGATGAGTTTTGAGATTAGCTAACCAATTTGAACATACGGAGCATATCAAATTTACTATTAAGAGGAGTAAATAGTTGTGTCATCAGCATAGATGCCGAGTCGGTTGCTGCTGAAGATAACTAACAAAGTAGGTTCAAGGATAGAGCTCTGTGGGACATTGACATTAATGCAAAAAGATCTAAAAGAGCACCCATTCAACATGACTTTCCTTACCTGATTTATTAATTATTGGATCAAATCGAGAATTCAACCGGAGACGACATAGCCTTCAGCTTGTGAAGAAGACCAGCATGCCAAACCCTGTTAAACACCTTCAAGATATCTAAATTCCCAACTGAATCTTTACCATTTTTATCTACAGCTTGATAAACTCTTTCAGTAATAACAGTTAACACATTGGCAGTTAAAAGAGACATGAAAGCCATATTGTTTATCAGAAAGAAAATCCTGCAAGATGAGATGCTTAACCAATTTGGAGCAGATTATAGTCTCAAGTACTTTGTCAGAAAGAGATAAAAGCCTAATAGTTTGAAAGGATCAGATGAGTCACCAGAGTTCTTAAAAACAAGAACTACAGAAGAGAATTTCCCACAAAAGCAAGCAACAACAAGGCATTTGTTGTAGAGTTTAGAAAGAACAGGAGTCAGTTCAGCAGCACATTTCTTAAGGACAATTGCAGGGATATCATTCTTTTTGCATGATTCGTAGCAATCAAATTTAGAGATGATTATGGAAACCATCAATGGAGTTATGTGCATATCAAAGAACAGATATTCATTTCTAGGTGGGAAATCAGGCAAAGATACTCCTAATGTCAAGCATAGAATTGGAAAAGAATTTATCAGTGAAGCATCCTGCTTTAGCAGCAGTAGATGAATTGATTGAAGTGAAGGATTGAGAACTTATTCTTATTTAACATATTGTTACAAAAAGTAGCAATTAAAAATGAGAGTTGTTAACTCTTTTAAGAAGTCTTTAATGTTTTAGAACAGCAATTAAAATCCAAAATTTCTATGTTTACTTTTTATGTAAGAAGAGGAGGGGTAGTCCCTCACCTCAAGACTTTCATCTAAGTGTCAAAAAGTGGTTTGTAAGCTTTTATTTTGTCAACTGTTTTAAGAATTTACATGACAATATTAACTTTTGCCCAATGTCATTTATGGAGCACATTGTGAGATGAACTCAGTACCAATGTTCTTCAGAACTTTATTATCCTCATATACATATATATATATATATATATATATATATATATATATATATATATATATATATATATATATATATATATATATATATATATATATATATTGAGAATCTATTGTCTATTGAATAGCAAATAGCCATCAAGATATCTCCAGACAATCAAGCCAAATAGGATATATCTGGTTTCATAAAATTAAAGTTCTTAAGCAGGCAGTTAATGACAATGACAGGTCACGTTTGCAACAATAAAAAAATGAAAACAAACAGAAACAAATTTATTAGGTCTGTATGCACACACATTTTAGAAAAGTAGATATTCTTCCTTGGGTTAAATATAAGGTCAAGGCTTATATATTCCAGGTATATGTCATTTCCTTCTTGCTATAATCCTTTCAGAAAAGAAACCAGGAAATCCACTTTAAAATAAGGAATTAAAAAGTCTTAATTCATTTGCATTACTTCCTAGTTATTACTTCTAACGATATTCCTCTTCTGCTTTGGTGTCAAAGTGACTAGTTTGTTAGAACAAAAATTAACTGGCAGTGTTCTTAAACAAAATTAAGAAGAGTAAAGTTTGACCAAGGAAAATTTATAGTTGTTCTATTTTAAACACCAAGTATTTTATTTAAAACATGAAATATTACAAAGACTGGTTTTATAGAATTTGAAATTCCAATTACATTAAAAATTAGTGATAAAAAGCAAAAGTTATAAAATTAACACTTATTTTCCAAATGCATTTTGAAGGTTTAAGTTGTAACTAACAATATGCTATCTTGTTACTAGCAATCATTTACAGTCAATTTCTTTTGGTTTGTATTTGATAATTAAAAAAAGTAACATCTAAAAAGTGCATTTCCAAAGTATTTAAACACTGGTCTAGTAATCTTAAACAATTATCATAAAAATTAAGACTAAATTATACTTGGTTCATTTGTTAGTAATTACATAATTATCAAGTAGATATTAATATTTTGAAAAGCAGTTACATTCTGGAAAAACATGTTAAAAAAATTAAACTATTTCATAAGTAGTTTCCTTAACACTGATCAAAGGATTTAAATGGAATAAACTATTTTTGGAATGCTGGTCTTGACCAACAAAACTTAAGCAATCAAAGCAGTTTGTTTGGTTCAAGTAAAAGAAATTTGTGTATTAACAGTTAGAACTCTGTTCTACTAATTTTGACCATCTTTCAGGCAGCTTCCTAATTACAATCACCCAGAATGATTCTTTCTCAGCAAAAATCTACTCTAAATGCCATTTGCTATCTTCCAGGGAATTTTTTTTCATTAAGAGAATTCTGTAAAGAGCAGAATAAATATTCTGAAAGTGAATACATTGAATGAGTAAATTTTGTTTAGTCAAACTGTAACAAATTTTGTCTGCTTACTAAAAGTAACAGGTTGTCTAATGTTATCCTTTTCTCTTGACTAATTATGGCTATTTATGCTGTTTGCTGCCTTGAGCTGATATATCTGTGAGCAGTATTCATTTGAATTGATTATCCAGAAAGAGCTCATCATAGTAGATTTCCTTTCAGCACACAATATCAACATGAGTTGGATACTTTTGAGTATGTTTGCGATCTCATATTATACTGATTATTTTCATTGCCTCTATAATTATTAACATCAATGTTGACTGTCAAGTATTATTCATTGAAAGATCAAGCACATAACCTAAACAACAACTGTTGATATATTTGATCATTTACAGTATGTGCAATGTCCCTTCAGGATACAGGCAATCATGGCTCTCTACATCTTTGTCTTGTTGGCTGCAGTAATACTTTCTTTATCAATCCATTTTCTTTGTCGTAAGGGTTCTTCAATCCATTTTCTTTGTCGTAAGGGTTCTTCAATCCATTTTCTTTGTCGTAAGGGTTCTTCAATCCATTTTCTTTGTCGTAAGGGTTCTTCAATCCATTTTCTTTGTCGTAAGGGTTCTTCAATCCATTTTCTTTGTCGTAAGGGTTCTTCAATCCATTTTCTTTGTCGTAAGGGTTCTTCAATCCATTTTCTTTGTCGTAAGGGTTCTTCAATCCATTTTCTTTGTCGTAAGGTTCTTCAATCCATTTTTTTTTGTCTTCAATCCATTTTCTTTGTCGTAAGGGTTCTTCAATCCATTTTCTTTGTCGTAAGGGTTCTTCAATCCATTTGCCTAAACTTGTCAATTTATTTACTTGCTGTTTTTTCTTCCTTCTCTTAATTCCCATGCATTTGAAAGTATTACATTTTCCAAACATTTTCTTCACAGTATATTCCTAAAATCTGACAAGCTATATAAGTTTTCTGAGCTAGTTGCTTTTACATTTTAAGGCTAGGAGAGCACAATATGCTAGAAACTTCATTTTTTTTTTTTTTTTAATAAAAAAAAAGGCACACTGATGTGATAGCTGTCATTATACAATTAACTGTAATCTTTCCTTTTTGAATGAAGATTGTTAAAATTAAACATTCCTCATGATATCAATAATAAAAGAGGACGTCTCTGGTTACCAAATACAAAAAGTGAAGTTTTTGTCCTACTTCAGATAAAAGTATTTTTATACTTCAACAAAGAACCTCATATTAATATATATTTGCATATTTCTTCCAAAAATAATAATAAGTTTAGGGAAAAAAATCAAATATCTTAATATATTCAAAATTATTTTTTTTCAATTCCATGCTGAAACAAATATTCTTTAAAAGATGGCTGCAACAATAATCAAGTGGAATTTAATAAGGTAATACTGTCTGTCACAATCAAATTATTTACCAATTTGGCATGAAGGTATTTGTAATAAACGCTAAGTAACATAGCCAACTTTTTGAATTTAGTTTCAAAATACGGAATTTTCTTAAATTCAGTGGAAGAGAAAACCAACAAACTGATCTTAGAAGAAAACAGAAACATTTTAAATTTGTGTTTATTGAGTTACAAAAATTAAGATAACCTTCTGTTTGATTATGAAATTAATATTTGCTATCCTGACAACTAAATCCAAATTTCTTGTAAAAGATTCACTGGGGGGGATTTTTTAGAATAATAGATTTTAATATTGTCAAAGTTAAGATGTGATACACAAAAATTTCAAACCCAATTATTTTGCATCTCCATGAACTCATGGTATCACATTTGAAATTTAAAAGCTCTGTTAAGGTAGAATGAATAAGAGGAAGTAGTCAGACCGTGACCCAAAAAATTCTCCTTTATGTTTGACAAGATTTTCAGTCAAAAATTTTCAGCACCCATTTTATACATGTTTAGTACTTTCAGAAAGAGCATTACTATTCTCAAGTAATCCATCTCTACATTGAAATTTGTATGCATCAGTAGCTTACCTCAGTTCCT
This sequence comes from Acanthosepion pharaonis, assembly GCA_903632075.3. Lineage (NCBI taxonomy): Eukaryota > Metazoa > Mollusca > Cephalopoda > Sepiida > Sepiidae > Acanthosepion > Acanthosepion pharaonis. The sequence continues at coordinate 1,419,122 of CAHIKZ030004333.1, read as the reverse complement.
AACATTTTATTTATAACCATTGCAGATATAACACTTTTCTCTTGCATGTTACCAACACGAGTTTAGAGTTAATGAATGCTCTGCAAGACTTATTTAATATGAGAGATTTTACTTAAAAATATTTTAACCATTGTGAGGAATTTCCATTATATAAAAAAAAACATTTTAAAAGTAATGCAGAAATATGAACACCTCTAACATAAATTTTGTTTATTAGTGAAGTAAATCAGTTTTGTTTTCTCCTTGAAAAGTATTTAAAGAGTTCATAATTTTGATGACAAATATATAAATAAATTTACTTGGTAATGGAATTCAAATTTGCAAGGTGGCCAATTACTGTTTATTATTTTCCTATTTGAAACTACCTGACAAGTTTTTGTTTGTCCTTTTAATTGTAGATCAAAGAAATTTACAATACAAACTAGCATCATGCACATTAACATTTGCACTTAGTAATTTATTGTTTGAGTGACAAAGTTTTCAAATGTAGGTTGAAAGGGTGTAGTTGAATGCTGATTGTAACTAGATATAGAAAATTGTTAGAAATTGAATAGAACAGGAAAAGCAGAAGAAAAAAATGAAAAGAACTGGCTGAGGAGCATGCAAAGGAGCTTTTCTGCTTGCTTTATGGAATGTAAAAAGTAAATGAAAAAGTAAAGCTAAGGTCACCCCCAAGAATTCCAGTAGTTTCAAAAATAAACAATACAAGACAAGTTTGTTTAATGTGTCACCTAAGCAAGAAATCTGTTATTTCAGGGTTGAAATCATCAGCACCACCACCTCAGGATAACAAGGGGTTTACATACACAATATGGAAGAGGGATGGGAGTGAGATTAAAGGAATGTGGTGGGCTGGCTGGAAATGCTTTCATGATATTCCCTTCAACATAAGTGAAAAATGTCAGCAAATCAACTCCACTAACTTCCTGCAGTACATCTGTAGAAAACACTGATTTCTTTGCTAAATTAGAGTTTAACCCTTTAACCCATAAATATATACCAGACTCAAACAAAGTACACATATCAATTCTGACAACGTATTTCTCAGAACCTAAATTAAGGAGGGTTTAGATTAGGCAAACGAATATCTTTTAGCAAGGCCCTGTGTGTACTACACCCCCCCACCCCCACAAGTGAGGTGGAGACTGATTGTGGGCAACACGCAGTGCTTTGTGAACCTTGCTATCTTACCAACATTTGTCACAAATTAAACTAAGCACAACTGATGATTAAAGGAAAAAGTTTTTTTGCAGATTTTGATATCATTCTGGAGTATTTTTGTCCAAATCCTCGAATTTGTTTTGGTCATGCTAAGTTTCAAAAAGACATTATATAAAATTCCCTGTTTTTTTTTCCATAATGTTGAATGTGTTAAATTATTCAGCTTTTTAACAAGAACAATTTCAGGTTGATTAAGTTAAGATGGAACAATCTATTATGATAGGTCTCTAATTTGTATTTAGATACATTGCATAATGTATTATTTTCAATTTTTCTAGTTGAATTTTCACCTATATTGCTTATGATCTATTATTGTGCATAATTAGGTTACAATCAGATTTTTATTTTATATGAATACTATCTTATGATGAAATTTGAGAGTAGAGTTAGGGAGGCATATCATAGAATGATGGGGGCATATCATAGATTGATGGGGGGCATAAGATTCTTGCACCGGCACTGCCTTTGAGTTTCAAATAGACAGGCTGGGATGATTACTTTTTTTTTTTTTTTGAGAATATCCACCCAAGACATTATTATTCCAAGCATTTGTTTTATTGAATATTCAGGAAATGTCTTCCCATCCCCTACTTTAGGCTGTGAGAATTCTAGGACAAAGTATTTCATGACTGAAAACAACTCCAGACACCCTTTTATTTTAACCACTTATATATTTGAAACTCAATTGTCACCAAGTAGCATTTTACTTTATGAAATGCATAAATTTAATAACTATAGTAGTTACAAATTAAATCAGTTTATTAGCAGTGGGACATGCCATTTTAATCTAAGTATCTGGGGTTTCAAATTCACAAGACAACCAGTAGATTTACTGTTAATTCTTACAGTTTCAACTAGGTACTTCCTTTGTGGCTGAATACAAATGCTATTTGCAGCCTAATATTGACAAAGGTTAACAAAACTTAGAATTTGTTTAGATATTCAAATCAAGATATGTATATATGCACAAATTCTTTTCCCCAACTTTAAAATCTTAAAAAGCTGATAATTGAGATTTTATGCAGATTTCTCATATTAAGCAAAATGATGAAGCAGATGATTGAAGCCATTTCAGGATCAATACAGAATTACTTAAATATTGGCATACAGTACATTTGAACATTTATCCTGATCTTATATCCTTAAAAGAAAATGGGAGTGGAGAAGGAAGATTAAAGTAATATATATTTATGACATTGTTTAAGATATTGCTAAAAAAAATAACTAATACCTTAGAAAAATTGAAGAAAAAAACTTAAAACTTATTACTTGTAATAACTGCTTCCCAACTGTCATTCATTCATTATTTATATATATATATATATATATATATATATATATACACACACACTTTCCCTCTAGATTAGATGTTCTCTAATTCAATTTTCAAAAAACTGCTTATTTTGTAGACATCTACATAGATTAACTAGATAAAATCCAATAATGACTATGAATAGCAACAATTTCAGCTGAATCTCATCACACTGTTCACAAATACCCAAAGACAAAATAGACAGAAAAGTTTGCTTTTTAAATTTTATAGTTCTCACCTTTACAGAAAGTACAATGCTTATTTTTCTGACTTTCTTAATCAAAGATCTGTTATCATAGGAAATGAAATATAGAGTCAAGTCAACAAACAGCTGTGAAAGTGAGAAATACAAAGTGATATGGAAATTGCTATTCAGGATTGAATGTGTTAGTTTTGAGATGTCAAGGCTAAAAGGGTGGGGAATATAGTTAAGAATTCACAACTGACCTTGGATTCAGCTATATTCATTTAAGATAAAATAGCAAGGAGCAGGATCATTTGCATTCATCTCAATATGAAACAAACTTCAATACTTATTTTGCATACAGAAAAAACATTTATGGCCTACTTAAAATGAACAAATGTTTTTGTAGAACATTTTCTCACAAGAGAAAAACTGGAAGAGAGAACTGGAATGCAATTATAGATCTAAAGACATCATTATTGCTGTTTCAGATGTCATTATGAAATATGTCCTAATTATAACCAGGTTAGTATTCTATAGAAAATCTCATTACCTGATAGAAACAGACACAAAATGTAACAAATAAAAAATTCCTGATTTTTAACCGTAATGAAAATTTTTTAAAGTATGCTTGTTAAGTGGATCATAGATTTTGTCAGACAAAATGGAGTTTTTAAGATTATCAAAACCCTAGAACATCGTTTTTTTCTACAAAAGTCTTTCTCTTGCTTAAGACCGATTTATAGCAAAATAACAAGATTTAAATTTGTATTTTCATAATTTCATTATGTGTAGCTACACTATTTCCTACTCTCACTACTACTTATGTACATTAGAAGACAACCTTTTTAAAAAGTTAATCCTTTCAAATATAAATGAATGACCAACTTGTCTTCTGATATTAGTTTTACTTCACAGTATTAAAGAATAACTAAACCTAACTTAGCAGACCACATTTTGAGGGTTGTACTATTGACTTACCAGGAAATATTAACAAAAACAAATTGCACAGATGGTTGAAAAGAATTGAATCATGATTTTATAGTAATAAAAGAATAGCTTTGAAACACTCAATGATGTAAAAATTGAAATAGTAAAGAATTTTCAAATTTTAGTTATCCTTTCATATCTGGAAGAAGCAGGATTGTTCATTTCTTTACTTTATTTGTATTTTAAATATACACTTAAGATGAATTTCAAATTTTGTAATTAATATACAATATGTGTTTTTGTTAGAATAAATGAACAGTTCATGTTTTGGGATCATGTTGGAGAATTTAAAGAGTAATAATTAAAAACTCAACACATAAATCCAAAGTAATGGTGAATAGCACTAGCATCACCATGGATGGCAAAACACTGAAGAAAGTATCCAATGTTAAAATACTTGGGGGCAACCCTGTCAAAAATAATAGCATCTGCAACACAGAAATCTGCACATGGATTTCCACAGCGACAGCAGTGATGGCCAGACTAAAAAGGATATAGAAGAGCAACATTAGCTTCCATACCAAGTTCAAGCTCTACAAATTGCTGGTTGCATACATCCACCGCTACAGGTGTGAAACTTGGACGCTCCTGGTTGAGGCAAAAAAAAAAAGTATCCAGGACAAAATTGAGGACAAATGCTTGAGAAAGCTTATCTGCATCTCCCACTGAGAGCATAAAACAAATGACTGTATGGAGCAAAGTCAAAACTATTGTGGGTTGACAGGAAACATCTCACCACTATTAAGTGTCAGAAGATGGCATGGTTTGGCCATGTCACATGGCAGAAAAGACGCTGTAAAACCCTCACGCAAGTCACTGTTGAAGGCGAACACAAGCAGGAACGACAATGCAGATTGATATTACAATACCAGGACTCCTGAGAGCCATCACCAACAGTTTATCCTGGAGAAGGTTGTCTGTTTCTTCTACCCTTAGGTCCTCCCAATGATTGAAACAGTCAAGGAACTAATGATGATGAATTAAAAAAATTACAGTTTCTGAGGGTGTAATTTTATTTTTGATTTTGTCATGGTATTACAAAAAATTGAACCAGTTTCTTAAAAATCTAATAAAATTTAGGTGGATTTGAAAACTTTTCTCAGACAGATATAACATTTGTAAAAAAAAAAAAAAAAAAAAAAAAAATAGTGAAAATTCAAAGAAATATTAATTTCTTCAAGACAAAGATTAATAGATTTTAAAAAGTGAAGAAACCAGAAGGGTTTCCTTTAAAGTCTACAGAACAAAAGGTGATATTATGAAAACTTCATGTTAAACTTTCATTCCACTCCCACTCACTGTATATTCTGCTAGAACAGTTTAACAATGGCAGATATTCCTAATCATAGCATAGGCAATTAAAAAAGGTAAAATATTTCAAATTTTGCATATATTTGTATAACTTAAGAATTACCATTGTTAATAATTATTTTATGTTTATGCACAGTGTATAAGTTTTGGAGGCATAGAAATGAAAAGAACAGCAAATCTGGTTTAAATTCTTATGATCTATCAATTGAACCAGAAAGCCATCTAAGTCAGCACGTGTAAGAAAAAAAAGGAGAATGTCAAGTGACTTTCAAAATATGCAAACAATGTTTGTACACAAAGAGGTGGGGGATTTTCTTGAAAGCTTAATTAAAAAAAAAATAATCAGTAGAAGCATAAAAGTTTATGAAATGTGAATTCCTTAAATTCTTGACATGTCAATAAAACTTTCTTAAAAAAACAATTTCCTGAGCATGCTTTTTTAAAGGCTTGTAACAACAGCTGGTTTCTATTTGGGTAATAGCTAAAAAAAAAACTAGGATGAACTGTTGGTAAGTTTTTCCAAGCAGTGTGTGAGTGATATTTACTGATCAGTTCAGCAGATCAACTGGTTGTCCATTGGTTTGAAGTAGTTACTGAGTTGTTAGTAAGGCTGAACAAATAGATGTTGTGAAGAAAATAAAGTTATCAAGATTGCAGACAGAATAGCCATAAAATCATTTGTACCTCCTGAGAGTCTTTATGCTTGCAAACTAATTTTAGTTTGGCAAAACCACTGGGAGAAGCCACAACCTCAGTTTTGTTGGGTGGACAGACAAATGTGCAAGGAATATGTTCATAAAAATATGTCACCATAGATGAGTTTGTTTAGTGGTACATCAACTCCTTATGGGTCATTCAATGCAGAAATTTAATTTTCTGGGGAGCATTAATAATTTTCTTTACAAAAATGTATTGTTCATTTTATACTTTCATAGTGTTTTGACCCAAGTTTGGGGGTTAACTCTTTGCCCATAGGTGGGACCCCAACAGGTGCTACAAGGTGGACCTGAAAACAACAGCAATTAAGAGGTGGTCCCATGCTCCTCAAAAACCTCCAATCTCCTGATCTGAGGCCTTGCTGATGGATATAATTTATTGTCATATGTCGTCCATAGATGAGAATAAAAAACAGAAAATAATGGAAACACAAAACATGAATAGAGAGAAAAGGATTTTAAAATATGGCGAGGGGGACAAAAAAAAAAAAAAAAAAAAAAAAAAAACAAATTTATAGCTTGAGGACAGAGTATTTAGTAATTGCATAAGGAAAAGTAAAAATTCCAAACATTATGAATCAGAAAAGTAAAAGTCTTTTATAAGTAATTATCATTAGACAAAAGGAATCCCTGTCATAAAGATTGTCCTTTTGTTAGCTGTCAAGAAAAATGCATTTCTCTGAATTTATACATTATATACTTAGAAATAATGTTTATTTGAATTGAGGTAATTTATAAGCTTCCTCTATCAGAGACTGACAAAGGATATTGAGCCAATTACAAGCCAATTATTCTATTTGATTCATGAAATTACTTAAAAGAAGTCTAATGTATTATTTGTTGCATATATAAAAAGATTAAATGCAACCAACTGACATTACAAAATTGATATTACACCCACTTCTCACTTGTGGAACTCTTTTGGTTCTCTGCCTCCCACAAACCTAAAAAATTTAAATGAAATGTTAATTGCCATCTTCTGTCTTCCTGAATTCTATTCTTTCATGATCTTTCTTTCACTCTTAGTAACCCCTTGGGGCAATGGCATTATCACCTTGCTTAAAGTGAAAGGATTACCCCCCCCCAAAAAAAAATCAATACGTACCTCCATCAAAATTCAAGTCAGACTAGATTGATGTGAAATTAAAAGGTGTATTATTTTAGTCAATTAAAATTAAGCAAATGAAATTTATTTTAGTTTAAAAGTAATTTGTATAGTTTTACAACTTTTTATCCTCAGAAGTTATGATAAACAGATAAATATAAATTTACTTTATTTGAAATTTATATTTCTCATTTTATAAAGTATTTAAGTATTACTAACTACAAAGTGTTTTCTTTCAGTGAACACGTGTCTAACAACAAACAAAAACATTTTCCTCCCATATATATCTTCAATACAGTGGAACCCTAGATCATGAATGCTTCTTATGAACAAATCCAGTTCATGAACAATTTTTCCAAATGAAAAAAGTATCAGGTGATGAATGCTGTCTCAAGCATAGAACACACATTGATGACAATGTGGGGTGACAAGCCAGGAGTATGAAGGAGAGTCAAGTGGGGCTAAGAGACAGAAAAGATCAAGAGAAGAAACCCAAGAAAAACATTAACTGGTGTTTTTTATGGAAGCCGGGGGGGGGGGTCCCCATCCAAACAATAACATCTCTTTCCTTTCCCTTCATGACCACCTTCCAATTATGCCATCAACTCTCCTCTATACATGTATGGTAAACTTAATTTAAGTTTTCATCTATATTTTATCTGTTTAGTATTTGGTTTATCTTTTTTGCGTTAGATTTAATGATTTTCATTGGTTTTGTGTGATGAACTTTTTCACAAATTACTGTTGCAAAACTTTAAATAAGCAATCATCTGGTGTCCAAGAACAGATCAATCCATTTAACATTGATTCCTATGGTGAAAATAGTTTCAGTTTATGAACATTTGAGTCCTGAATGGCTTTCAGGAATTAATTAAATTTGTGAACTAAGGTTCCACTGTATTTTGTAAGGAGATCTATAGTGAGATTTTGAAAAGCTGTCAACCTGACTAACTTTCCAAAATCTGATCAAATGAAAATATAGATAAATATTTTTCAGGAAAGAGTTTTTGATCAGCCCAAGAACTCAAATATATGCTGCATGTTCTGAAACAAGAATTTTTCTGAGCTGTTGTATTTCTTCATATGAAAGAATGCACTGTATCTTCAACAGCATTTCATCATTTTTGCTGATAAATTGCCATCCTCAAATGTAAGCATTCTTCTCCAGAAGCATGCCAAGATATTCAATCAAATTAAGGTTGTGTGAATAAACTGGCCACTTAATCAAACGAGTGTTTGAAACCCTATTTTATTCAGATATTCATTAATTTTCTTCACGTAAGCAATAGCATGCATAAAAAAGTAATCTTTCTGAAAGCATTTGGCTTTTCGAACCATAGTTTCATGAATACCTTAAAATATCACTTTCCATAATATCTAGAACTTTGTATAGGCCAACCAGTACATTGCCACCCCAAAACATACAATCTCTGCCTTCTTGAGGTTTTAACTTGTGAGAGAGCAATTTCTACCAGTGACCACCCAATTTTTACTTCATTTGTCTGGCCCATCAAAGATAGCACAGCATTCAGTGAAAAGTAGTTGAAGGGAGGTGGTTGGTATGAAAATGTCTTTTAAGGTAGAGCTTGTGATGGGCCGTGCTTGTTTAGCCATTTGATTTAGGACCCAAAACACTTTTTCACTGCTATAATACCTAAGTTTCAAAGCTTGACAAAAGATAGTGTTTATAATTTTTTTCTTAATACAGGACACAGATCAGCAAGAAAGTCTTGAATCAGACCTGCAACTATTTTTGTTTAGCAGTATCTGCCTATCATTTTTGCAGTTTTCCACATTGCAAGTTTTGAAATTATTAAACATTTCTCTTTATCTGTTAAATCATCTGTTAAACGATTGATCTTAAAACTTCATCCTCAAAATCATCTGAGAGAACCCTTTTTACCTTCCATCATCATGGCTGATGCTAACCTCCAGGATAGTTACTCATTGTGCCTTCTCAGACTAACACTTACACTACAGCTGACATGAAATATAAAGATTATATTGAATCAATTGTTATGTCTGTTGCTAGGAAACTCAGTTCACCATGTGCTCAACAGTTTTTCTCACCAGAATCTATTTTACATTCATAAATCTACCATTCGTCCTTGCTTTGACTATTGCTGACACATCTGGCCTGGTGCCCTTGCTATATATTTAAAGATTCTTGATAAAATCTGCAATATTATTGGCCCTGACATCTCAGCTTCAGTCACTTTCCCACTGCTATAATCTAGTTTCCCTGTGTCTTCTCTGTAAATATTTTCATGGTAATTGTTCTGATGAACTTTCCTCTCTTGTATGTAGACTTTATGAACTTAAGTGCAGTACTAGATTAGCAACAAGTTCTCATCATTTTATAGTTGAAATGGTTCAATGTAACTGTGAGTTCTATGCTAACAGTTTCTTTCCTCACACTTCTTGCTTCCCAGTCAACTTTGATCTTCAAAAATTTAAATGCAATGTCAATCGTTATCTTCTGTCTTCTTAATTCTTCTTCTTTTATTGTTCTTTCCTTAGTGTGCTTTTCTCATATTCTCTAACATTCAATAACCCCTTACATCTTAGTGGCTTTATTGCTTTGCTTGGGATGACATGATACCCCCCTTACACAAAAAAAAAACAACAAAAAAAAAAACATAACATGGCTATTAATTTAAGAATTTAAAATTTAGGACATTTCATCTAAAAAGCTGGTGTTTGTTTACATCTGTGCCAAATGATTGATTTTTTTTTTCAGCTTATCACCTCTTCATAGGTTATTTAAAGGTATTTTGAAGTGTAGGAGGTTACTTAGAGTTACTTGTATGCCCAAGCATACTAGGTATTGACCAGACTTGATATGTGCAGAATGAACAGTATTTGTAGGAGATCACTTATACTTACTTCTATGTCCAATCAGTCCCCCATCTAAGTACTGACCAGGATGAACTGTCTTTCATCCTAACTAAGCAGATAAATGAAGCCATCATTCAAATGCCTAAATGTCTTTCTTTTTTGAATTTTTCTTCTAGTGCCAAATCTTGAAAAATTTTAAGTTAATTACATGAGGTGGGGAAAGGAAATTAATTTTGTATGCAAATACAAATTGATATTGCTTTCCATCATTTTTAGTAAATATTTTCTTATGCTGTATAGTTTCTATTAAAATTTCCAGGTCAGTTATGTGCCATGCATGATACATGCTTAGGCGATCATGTATCTTTTGATACATGACTGACAAGGTAGATTTTTTCCTGCTGTAGGTTGCCATTTCTTTCTATGGTAGATTGGTTACCATCCAAGGCTATAGAACTCAGCTCTCCAATTCCTCAATCCAAGCTGCTGTCCATAACATTGTTAAATAATTTTTAATAGTTATTTATTGATAACATTTACATAACTAGTTAAGTGATAGATTGGTGAATTAGTAGTTAAAGTGCTAATTTTCTTAATAGAACAGCATGGAAATTTAGATTTAAGACTTTATATATCTTAGTTATAATCAAGATATCTTTATACCTAGTTTTATGTAATTCAACTTTTTTGTCATGTATAATTTGATCACTAGTACAAAATAATATTTCATGGCCTCATAACAATAAAAATGGTCATTTTTTTTTGTTGTATTTCACACAAAGAAAGAACAATAAAAGAAGAATTAAGAAGACAGAAATTTATTGGATTTATTGGAACTACCAGTCTTGGCTAAGTTTTATTAAGCAAATGATCTTTTTAGAGATTGCAAAATTCCAGCAAGCATACAGATTATTTGATAAGAAAAACAGCTGGTAGATTAAAATCACACACCATGACATGTCATGTCTTCCGAGAAGGAACCATATATGTGCAACAAATAACAGCTGCAAAATATGCATACATACAAGTTAGAATATGGAGAGAAATTAATGGTATATACACTTGTCTCAGAGAATAATGTGTGATATTTAAGTGGATAATTATTAAATCATTTTTGGCACTAGTTGCTGTTTATATCACACATACACACACTCAAAATTAAAAAAAAAAAAAAAAAAAAAAATTGATCATGCAGTTTGTTTTGTTGATCAGATAATGACTAATATTTTTCTTTGGGCCAGTAACAAAACATTTACTTGGTCAATAAAACAAATTCTTATTTATATTTATCACTTATCTGGTGCTATAAAAAAATATATCAGAAACATTGTTGAAAAAATCTTTTTTTCTTGTATCCTCATCTGTGCAAATAACTGTTTAAGTCATTTTTAGCAAAAATAAGTATTTTACTAGTTTGATATAATATTATAGCAAATTAGAAATTAGGATTTAAATTAATAAGTAATTCTGTGTGGAATTAACAGAAGATTGTCAAAACTATGATCATGACACCAGTTATAGCACTTGATTACAATGAAGAAATTCTAATCAGTAATATCTTATCACCAATTTTAGCCAAGCTTACTTAGTTTTCTTTCCTTTTTAAATGTCAAATCAATAAAAAGATGCAAGAGAAATTAAAACCAAGAAAATCAATTACAGAAGATATTTTTCTTTTACTTGGCCACAATTATGAAATATTGTGAATAATAGAACATTGTATACTATGTCATTATAAAAAGCCACAAAATATTCAGTAACAAAATAAATGAGTTAATGACTTTTCGTTACATAAACTAGAGATTTAAATCCAAGATATTAAAATTAGGTGGTGAATGATAGTTATTTTCAAATTAGTTGCGGCAAGAAAGAAAAGGAAGTAGTAGATGTTTTATAATGATAAAAGTGAGAGACTGTCAAATGTAATGCTGAGCCTAAGTCATGACCTAGTAATTTTCTTTTCAACAAAATGAATGAAAAAAGAAAAAAAGAGAAGTTAAAATGAAGTCAGGCTTAAAGGGCATAAAAAGTGCTAGTTTTGCAAGTTTCCAAAAAATATCTAAGATTAGGATATTTTACATAGTCTTTTAGATTTTCTGTGCAACAAAACATGAAAGCAAGTTAGAGATAAAAGTGAAGAGGTGCCCCCATCTTCACTTTCTCCCAGAAGGAAAGTGTAATCTTTCCCCTCTTCTTGCCCAGGAAAGTGGCAATATTGACCGTCACTTTCTCCCAAGAGAGACAGCAAGTGTGTAAAGAAATGTATATGCAATATATACAGAGAAGGGAAGGGTACATTTCAAATGAAGCTGATATATGATGAGAGCAACAGATGCTTTTGATGATGAAATCATAAGCAGCAGCAGCAAAAGTAACATTTGCTCCTATAGAACTGGCACATCTGGTACTCAGACAGTTTACAAGGCCACAAAAACAGTAGTTAGTACAGAGAGAAAGGATAGGTTTTTATGTGACAAGCAATTGACAACCACTCTCAGCCAAAAGGATTTTTCTACCTGCTTGCAAGACAATCTCTTATTTAAAAAGATTAAAAACTAATTATAAAGATGTGGTGTAGTGTATCACCTTCCTCACTGTCCTCAATGTCTGAGTATTGTCTTTAATGAAATTGAACTTTCATTGATATTCCTACTGACCAGACATGGTAATACTTAGTAAATTCTTGAATGATGTTTCTAAACAATCTTAAAAATAAAGTGTCCAGTTGATAAAATAGGCAGATATCATTATGGATTTTAATCTATGATAGTTTTTAACAACAAAAATAAATAAAAATAAGATGGTACTTAACATTCTGTCAGTTAAACATACAATTTGAGAATTTATTTTTTATTTTAAGCTATTTAGAATAGTAAAATGCTAACCTCTAAAGACCAATTATGACATTCTTTTATAAACAAGATTTCAATGAAAATATTAAGAAAATTATGGCAACATATTAAGTTTTTATTCTTTTAATATCAACAAAATTCTTAGCTTTTAGTTTGCATTTTGTAAAGTCATATTTACTATTTTTAAAGTGGAGAACGTTACTATCATAATTCTGAATTTGGATCACTAACAATTGAAGGGGAAGGAGAGCAGACTATCATCAATATTAAATAATGTACTTACATTTAAGAATTAAAGTTATTTAATGCCTAATTTATGTAGAAGAAATTAGTAGAACTGCACATTAAATGTAGATGTTAAAGATTAATGAAAAACAAAGTTACAAATAGTAGATTATTGTAATAGTATGCAGTAAGGTTTTCATAACTTTCAAAAAACGATGACCCTATTAAGACATCTGTTAGCAATATTAAAAAGCCATGTGGATGAAAATGTATGACAACAAAAGATTTGACTAAGGGGAAAAATTACCTAGATAAAAATGAAAGTTGTTTGACAACATGAAAAGAGGAAATGGCAAAAATTGTTGTTGTTAGCAAGTACCTATTCTTGTTACTCCAAATAGAGAGTAGGCTAATCTCAAACCCAGCTGTCATAAGCTACTTGGTCCAGTTTCAGTCTGAAAGGAGGTCAAGAAAGTGGAGAGGTGGGGGAAAGAAATTAATTAATAAAAGGCATATTTCCAGAAATAAACAACACAGGTGGAGAAATTAAGAAAAAGAAATGATTATCTTTAATTAAAACTTTTTAGTTCATTAAAATAACAAATACACTTCCATTCATGAAATCTATTGAATAACAAAAGTTCATACTGAAATTAGCACAATCAGAACTAGTATCTAGATATAAAAAAATGGAAAAAATTTACAATTTAAAAAATAATGTTAATGTTTTAGTTGATTCTATATTAATAAATGGTTACCAATTTCTTTCTCTAAGATGGTGGGGATTATGCTAGAGCTAGACACTTTGGTTTGGTGCCAAATCAAAGAATTCCAACAAATTTATTAAGGCACAAAATTAGAAAAATGTAATAATAATAATGGATACTTGCCTAGTTACAATTTACCAAATTACAATAAAGAAAAATTAATACTGTTCTGCATCTTTCCACGTTCAAACCTTTAAGTGTATTACTTAGAGAGAGAGAGAGAGAGCCTTACAACCGACAATAAATGAGGAGATATCACATTAACAATCAACCAATTGCATAATTATTTAAAAATAGTCATACGATAATTTTTGCCGAGTAAAAAAGGGAAAATTCCATGATAGCAGAACCTTATTTTTTCGCGATGCTGCTCTACCCACCATCCAAACAGAAAATAAAATGTAAACAAGTCAAAAAGTTGTGATAGGGATAGAAAAATATTTAAATTTACTACTTGTTTACAAGAGAAAAATAAAACTAAGTAACTTAGAATTTGAATCAAATTCTAAGTTACTTAGTTTTATTTTTCAAATTATTTGATGAACATGACTTCAATAGAATATTTTTTCATAGCTTCATTTTTATTACAAGGCATAACGAAAACACTAAAATATAAAATTTTATTTAAACTAAAAAGTATTCTTTCAAATTCAAAGGAGGAAAAATTCGCCACTTTCCATCTATTCTAATTAAAATTAAGATTTTGATTTGTGGGGACACGAGCACACTTCTAATCTCCAAAACCTAACTTTTGGAATTTAATATTAAAACAAATACTTTTTATTCTCCAGTGATGATAAAAAAAAACAATGTGACTTGTTGGTTAATAGAAAACGAAGTTTAAGTAAACACCTATAAAAACTAACCGTGTTCCTCAGTTGTGCACGTAGTGCATTAATTAAGAAAAAAGAAGAGGGTGCGAATGGAGGCTGCCAAGCAACAAGTTGTTGCCTTGGGCATGTCAGAGCTAAAACACAGGAAGTAGATGTCTGTCATATGCTTCACTCCATACCTATCCCCCACCACCTAACAAGAAAACGAATCGCTAGTATCCAGGAGTGGCTGTGATGGGAACATAGACTAATTTACAATTAGAGAATAAAAGCAAAGAAATACAGTTTGCTAATTGAAGACACACGAGACTAAAATTTGTTAAAAAGTAAAATATAGTCAAGGTATTTTCTTTTAAAAAGCATTTAAAAATTCCATGTAAAACTGTAACAGAAAAAAGAAAAGAAAGAGGCATTATTATTATTAATATTAAATAATATAAGTCATTAAAAGCATTTTTCCATTTCCGATATCTAAGCAACAAAGAGGCTTTTTAGGAGTCATAACTTGAGATCAATATAACTGGAATTTAAAAAAAAAATACTCATATTATGAGTAAAATTATATAAAAAAAACTGAGTTATATATATATTCCAGTTCATTACAAAAATTTTATATTGTAGAAAAATAAAAACAATTTTTAGAGCAAATTTAAAACCGCTACAAACGGCATTTATTCATCGGATTTGTACCGGATTCCTGTGTAAGTTATACTAGAATATTTACTAATGACATTTACTAAGGGGGATAACTCATGATCATGTAATATTTATTTTTCTGAAGCTAAAATAAAAAAGTTATTCCTTAATATATTCAACACATCGATTAAGAGATTACCAAATCACACATTAAAGTACATAATTATAATCAACAATAAATTTTTTCTTTGATTTAAATACCGTTATTATATCAGAAATCAACCGAGAACAATGCCTTAAATCAATTGGCAAATAAGTTATGAGCTTTAAAGCTAAAAGAGTGACAGATTTTGCACTTGCTTGGGCACTTTATTCCTTGTAAATTGTATGATGAGTAGGGTGAGAGGAGCCCAAAAGTGGTTTGATTGCAGCCAATGAACAGAATTAAGTTTAGAAAGACTTGGTTTTATAGTATGGAATAGACCCCATAGAGTTCCATATACAAAAAATGCAGCAAACTTAGTTCAGTTCTGCAGTTTCAGAAACTGGTAGAGAAGAGATACAGGCATACTGTTTGCTTGTCTAATGGCATATCAACTCCTTATGGGTCATTTCATGCCGAAATTTAATTTTTAGTGTAGCTTTGAAGTAATAAAAATATGATATACATTATTCTCCTTTCACAATTGAATAAATGGTAGATGATAGTCAATTTTCATGCATATGGTTACTAGAGGCAGGGATAGGTATGTTTTATGTTGTAATTTTGTTGAAGTTATATTTTAGAATAAAGTTTGATCTTTTTAATAAATTATAGGATATTATATGGATCGATGTCATGAAAGAATTTTCATTTTGGTTGTTTGGTTGATTTTGTTTAGTGTCATATCAACCTCTAGGTGTTATTTAATGCCAAAATCTAAATCTTTTATGGCTTCAACTAAATATATTTTAAACATAATTGTATGATTTCAACTACAGATAAAATGTATTATTGGTCATTTTGCTATAAATAGGTATTGTTAGTCATTTTACAATATAAAAATGTAGTATCGATAATTTTACTATAAAAATGTATTTTTATGCTTTCCTAGTGATTTGATTTGTATATAGCTGGGATCCTAACAGGTGTTAGGGTGGACCTGGAACAGAAGCAATTAAGAGGTGGTTTCACACTCCTCAAAACCTTATCGGAGGCCTTGCTACCAGATGTCATACCTAGCATTGGACAGGTAGACAGTGAGTAGAGGGGGTGAATCCTGGTAGTAACCATGAATGAGAAGAACCCTGCTAGATTACCCTCCTCACTTTTGAAAAGAATAAGGAAGCAGACATAAAACTATTGTTTTGATTATCATACTTCTAAATTAGAAATTTGGCATTCAAAAAACTGTGTTGCTGTCAAGCATTAAAACTGGAGAAAAGAAGTCACTAGTTTGAAACACTTCTGTAAAAATAAGCTCAAATATACCTTGATAAAGTTTTGTTAAGATTAGATTAATAGTTTGTCATTATTCAAAAATTGATCAGTCTCAGAAATCTGTCAACTTGATTGACACGTGTCCCTGTTTGGGCTAATGATGTTTCAACACCGAGTTTGAGACTTAATCAAAACTTATCTAAACAGGAGTGGAAAAGTTTTTCTGCTAGACCAATGACTAGCATAACTGACCAATGCTTCTGGCCATAGTGTTACATCTGATGTCATGACCAAGGAATCTTGATGCTTAGGCTACTAGGAAAAGACATACAGCATGTAGTGCTAGTGACAGGAACAATGGGTCCACACCCAGCTATTATATTACTTAAGTACTAGCCTCAGAATGAACATAACCAAGTTAAGATTACATTATGTCTACGCAAAATGACAAAATAAAATAGTGGAATGTTATAAGACACACACCTTAAAAATATTTTTACAAAATCTTATTTTTTTAAGTCATAAGATAATAATGATAATATTGAAAATAATTAAGATTGTGCAGGATAGATATTATGGTTTATTAAATGTGAAAATGCAAACAGTTTATTTTATACAAAATTTTGATTTAATATTTCTAGCACTTTTAAGTAGAACTGTCATTAATGTAATAGAGTGGAGGGGTTATACAAAGATGTAAGAAAAAAATTAGGATTTTATATCTAAGATGACATTACATAATTTTGAATTGTTATTTAAAATGTATAATACTTATCCATTACATTTGTATTTTGAAATCAGGGTAAAAATTCAAAAATTCAAGAACAGTAAGTATTTTTCTTTTTGGAATAAATACACACATTAAGAAATTTTTTAAAACTGAAAATGTATGTCTTTATTCCAAGCTAGAGGGATTGCATCTTTTTGAGGTCATGAAAAAGTGTAAACTAAGAATTTAAAAGAAAATTTTGGAAGGGGTTATTTTCATGACATATACAAACAAGAGAAATTGAAATCTTTGCATGAAGAGAAAAAGTCTATTTTATTAGGAGTTTAGCTAATTCTAAGATAGTAAATCACTTTCAAGAAAAATTTATAAAAATAGCTAAGAAATTATCTTTATTCAGTTGAAAAGCAAAATTTTGTTGGCATCAAGGGGAACAACTCAGAAGTAATATTTTCAGCACTTTCACAAGATAATTCAGTTGAAAAGCGACACTGCTTTAATTAGAAATTTTCGAGTTAAGTATTGCAAGGATAAAAAGTTTTGACTTTGTAAAATTTAAGTAAATTATTTTCCCGCTTTATAATGTTCATAACGTTTTACTCTTACAATCATAATTTCATTAAATTTCCTAAAATATAAACATAAAATTAAAGTTTACAGATCCAGAAAAGTTTCCCAAATTTCAAATATATAATTTTTATAAATTTATTCACATAATATTGCAATATATGTTTTTACTTTGTATATTTTTTTCAATCTTTACCAAGTCTCCCTCTGCCACACTAGATTGTAAATTAATCTTAACTTTTTATTATGTAAGTCAATGTTTTCCCAAAATTAGTATTAATCTGTGTTGGTAAAATTTTCAGGATATACCTATATGATAAATATACCATGTGAATTTCAGCTTAAAAGGAGAAAATACTGAGAAATACTTATATCTTATGAATGCGATTTTATTTTGCAACTCAAGAAGGGGTTATCATATAGTAAATATTTTAACTTTTGTATTATAAAGATTTTCATGAGTCATAAGATAAAAATCAAAAAGATATTGAAGACACTGGCAAGAAGAAAAATAACTAAAAAAAAAAAAAAACCAAAAAAAACCCCCCAAAAAAAAACTGGTTTTAAGAATGTCACAAAAAGAAAATTAAAAACATGAAAGGTGGATATCTGTCTATATTTCTGAGATGAGGTATTATGTACACTATTTACATTATTTGGACTATTGTCCTCAAGACCCCCACCCAAGAGGAAAACATGACTAAAGACTGTGTGTATGCCATCCCGTGTAACTGCGGAAAGAAATATAAAGGGGAGACAGGCCGCCCTCTTAAGGTAAAACCTCAAAGACTAGAAAGCTGTAACACGAGGGGAAGTGGAAAAATCAGGCATGGCTGACCACATATGAAGAGAAAAGGGAGATCACCACCCTTTATTGGATCAGGTTGAAATCATAGACAAAGAACATCATTGGAAAATTCGTAAATTTAAGGAATCAACACATATTCTAGGCCACAAAATTCTTCTGAGCCGACCAAGCACAAGGCACAGTGGATAAAGGTGTTAGTTAGATCCAGTGACAGAACCTAAAGAGTGTGAGTTAAGGTAGTGGAGAACTACCAGGTAACCAGGTAAGGTAGTGGAGAACTTGGAGAGGGGAATTAACAGGAGATAACTGATAACTGACGTGGAACTAGAACAGTCTACCCCAGCGAGTAAAATAAAGGGTCCAGTTCAACATGCATAGTGTTCAACCGGAGCATACAATGGTCAAAACAAGGAATCCGAATAATATACATAGTGTATGAGGCATGTGTTCCAAAAAGTAAACAAAGAAATACAAAATATTAAGAAAGTTGACTAAAGGCAAGAAAGAAACCACCTTTAAATACTTAAAATATTGCATAAAGTAGTACAAAAACTGATTTTTTTTTTTATTGATAAATGGAGAGCTATATTGGACCAGATACGGGGATAGAGGTTGGGTTCTTCACAGAAAGAATCAACTATCATGTGTTAGGAAACGGCAGATTAGAAGTAGGGTAATATTTTGGGCTAATATTGTTGATAATAAAATTATATCAAATTCAATGATGTGGAAAATTTCTTGAAGATATTTTTGAGTGGTACAAGTCAACCACAAAGTTTTATGCTAGACTATATAGACAAACCAATGCTCCTTCATATTCTACAAAACTTGCCAATAAAGGTTTCAAAGGCAGCAAATGGTCTTCAGCTTAAGATATTAACCTAATATAAAATTTGTGTACAATCATTAAGAGATGAAGATGAGAATGGAAAACAATATTCACACAGAAGATCTGAGAATCAATAAAAAAAAAAACAAAAAAAAAAAAAACTGTTGCATGTAGAATAAAAATTGAAAGAGCAGAAAAGTTAATGGGTGATTGCTGATGAAAGTTATAGAATAACAAGGAGCTCATTAATGTGGAAAATATGATTTATCTATATGGAGATACCTAAATAATGAGTTATGAATAAAAAATTAAGTTGCATTTGTTTGTATAACAAAACTTGATAGCTACAAATCAAGTTATCAATATTTTTAATAAGGATAGATAGATATGCATTTAATTCGATAGATTGCTCACATATCAACAATTTCATCAGCATAATTTTAGTGTAAAAATATAAACTTGAATAATAACCTACAGAGTATGAAACAAAAAACCTCTAAGATAAAAGATTTTCTCTTCTCAGTAGATCAAGAATTGTGCTACCACATTTTGCTTCAGTTATTTTACAAAATTTTTTCAAGTGTATATATCTGTTGTTGGTGAGATTAACTGATCTGATTGATATATTAGTGACCATCTTTCATTTTCTTCATGAATTATATATGTGAAAAAGGCTGTAGAATGGAGGAGACAAAATGTATCAACATGAGGGGTGCTATTATCTGAACAAATGAATTTTTAAAATATACTGATATTCAAAATCAAGTGTGATGTGTCAGTTTTATTTTTTAAACTGCCATTTATTTAAATTCAACTATTACCTTTTGACAACTTGAATTTAATAGCCTTTGTAAGTTATTAAATACATTATTCAAGAAGTAATCATTTGATTGTTTTTTTTTTTAAATTTCTGTTGAGAGCAAAATCAGAAGTTGAATCTCATTGTGAAAGCAACCAAGAGAAAAAAAATTGAACAGCAAAAATTAATCCAAACAAGTTTTGTTAATTCAAATGACAAGGTATTATATTTTTCAATCTTTGAATAAAACTTTATACATTGAGATAAAAATTTTGGATAAACTAAAATTTTGTTCTGTTCAAGTACTTTTGACCATCTGAGTCATTATCAAGAACTTGTCTACTATACTGATAACACCCAGTTCTTGATAATGACTGAGATGATCAAAAGCACTTGAGCACAACTCACTTTGGACAGTTTATTCACAATTTTGATCCATTTTTTTTAATCATTTTACCTCAAACAAGGCAAAAGAGCCATTAAGATGCAAGGGGGTTACTGAGTGTTAGAGAATATGAGAAAAAAAAAAAACACTATTAAGAAGAGAGAACAATAAAAGAACAGGAATTTCAAATACATAGATAATGATTGCATTTAAGATCAAAGTTGCCTGGGAAGCAAGAAACCAAAAAAGAGTTCCACAAGTGAGAAATACAAGAAAAACTGTTAGCAAGGAACTTACAGTTACATCTAACCAATTCAACTGTAAAATGATGAGACTGTTGCCAATCTAGTACTGTGCTTAAATTCATAAAGTTTAGGTACCATAAAGGAAAGTATTTATCGAAAAGGCACAAGGAAGCTACATTATGGTGGTATGGAAAGTAACTGAGATACCAGGTCAGGACCAATAACAAAATTGGGAAAAAAAAAAAAAGAAAAAAGAAAAAAAAAGAAAGACATTATCAGTTGAATGACAAAACATGATTGAGATTATATGTACATACACACACAAGACTGACAGTGTAAGAAACTTAACTTACATTTCCAAGTATTAAAACAAAAATTGTTATATTCTTGTCAATGCAAAAGTCAATCTAGAAACTATGAATTTTACTGCAGAAGGGATGCTATTGAAAAACAAACATTATCACTGTAAAAGGCACTTACCTCGAATATGTTGAACTTGGTCTCCGACTCTGACAGCAAAAATTTCACCAAGTTGAATGTGCACAAGAACCACATGCTGAGGGTTAGGTGGTGAATGAGTGCCACCACTGCTGGGAGTACTACCATTGTTAGTATTGCCTACCCCACAGCTACTACCACTGTTGTTGAGGGGTGGTGTACCACTGGGTGAGGCTGTAGTACTTGTTGTGATAGTGGCAGCAGCTCCAGTGGCAGGAGAAGAGATTCGAGCAGTTGGGGAACTCCCATCACTACTTCCACTATGATTAGGTATGGCACTTGAGGCCACAGTACCATTAGCTGAAGTTGGACAGCTCTTATTTGTATTATTGTTATTGTTTGTTGTTGTTGCTGTTGTAGTGGTGGTGGTGGTAGTAGTTGTGTTGTTGATAATGTTTGTGTTGTCATTAGAGGAATGGGCAGCAATATTATCTGCAGGTTTTGCTGTCACATTATCTATAGTGGTAACTTTAGATGGTTTCGTGTCTACTGAATGTCCTCCTGCTTCTACAGGAATTTGACTCAGGACCATAGATGTGCCACTAGCAGCAGACTCTGTAGAATCAAGTACAGTCATTTGTCCAACCATAGCAGTTGTAGGTGTGGCACCAGCCTCTGAACTGATGGTGTCTACAACCATTGTGTTGGTTACAGAATCCACCACCTGAGCACTGGGTGGTGAAGAGGGGTTTTCATTGGTTAAAGAAACAGTGCAAGGAGGGTCAGAAAGTGAGTTTATCGGTACATCGTCACTCACACGAGTGACCACTGTCTCTGGGTCGATTACTGCTGTAGTGGCACCAGGCAATACCTCAGAACCGGTGTTCCTGATAGACTCTTGGGTCACTGTTTCAGAAGATAGTGCTGATGTTTTGGGCAAAGTGGCATTTACTACCTCATTATCTTTTCCCGTGGTTAAAAGATTTGGCTTTTTGTCAACTTCAGTGGTGTCTTGTGACATACTGCTGGGTGTGGAGGTTTTCAGATCTGAACTTGATTTGCCATTTCCTTTTATAGGCAATTCTTTCTCATCTGCAGACTGAAAGCAGGCATCATATGAAACTTTTGGTTCCTTAATTTCTGACATTTTAGTAGCTGCTCTAAGCAGGAATTGTCACAGATATCATTTCAATAGGTTCCTGTGGAAAGACAAAATATAAAATAAAGTTTGAGAGAAATGAAATTTTGAAGAAAAAGGCTATTTGGCAAAATGTGTGGATGAGTTCAAGATTATAAACTAAGGATAGCCGTTTCCTAGGTAACAAAAACAAGGATCAACGTACCTACACTTTGGAGAAGAATTGATTGAAAGAGGACATTTGCAAACAGGAAAAAATGCCTACATTTAACTAATGCATTAATATTAGTTTCTTTTTTTATACTTATTTTTATATTGTTTTAGATGAGATCTAAAAGTATACAGATATCCTTTTTACTGAGAACTTTTTTTTTTATTATATTAATATTTACCCAATACAAGGTCCAAGAACCACTCAAGACAGAGGGTTTATGTGTGGTGTTGTATGAACATAAGAAAAGGCAAAAATTGAAGCTCATGGGATTATGTGAGAAAGATAACAGTTAACCCTAAGCTTAACGAGAAGATTGTAGTGATTGAGAAAATATCCTGTCAGGAGTTTGTTCCACAAAGCAGTAGTTCTTGGGAAGAAGCTGTCCAAATGTAACTTCTTACTAATAGAATACAAAAGGAATGGAGATGGTACACACTTGTGCATGTGGCAAGGTGCCAGTTGTAAAAGTTATGGATAGTGGGACTAACGAATGTAGCTCATCATAACTCATGCTATCAAAATATTGATAGAGCAGTGAGAAGTTCAAAATGTTTTGTCTGTGAGTAAGGAATTGCAGTAGGCAATTTTGAAGACAGTCAAGTGAGGACTGGGCAGCTCCAGCCCAGATATAGCAGCATTATTCTGTTTTTGGTCTGATATGTCTCTTATAAAAGAGTATAGCAGAGGGCTGGAGAATAAATTAGAACTTTAAAGGAAATAGAAGAGGTAAGATGAATGTAAATATTTATAAAGATTTGTAAACTCAATCAGGATAACACTATACCACTTGCAAATTCAAGAAAATATTAATGGATTGGTTTGTTGGTTTTGTTTAGTGGCACATCAACCTCTATGGATTATTTAATGCTGAAATTTAAATATTTTGTATACAATATGTCTACAGATAAAATGTATTGTTTGTCATTTTGCTTTAAAATTGTATTGTTAGTCATTTATTTTTTTTGTATAAAAATCTATTGCTGATATTTTTACTATGAAAATGTATTTTTATACTTTCATAGTGTTTTGTTTTTGTTTGGGGGCTTGCTATTTGCCCATTGCCCTAACTTGTTTGGGGGCTTGCTATTTGCCCATTGCTACCAACTTGGACCTGTGAACAGCAGCAATTAAGAGATGGTTCCACACTCCTGATAGCCTTCAATCTCCAGGTTCAGGGCTCTTGCTGCAGGATGTAGTTTATCATCATATCCAGGACTAATAAGTAATAGACCAACCAGTATTAGTAGGTACCTCCGTGAGATTGCTAAAAAAAATAGCATAGCATGATGAAAAAGATGCCAAACTTGACAAAAACAAAATTTTATTGTCTAAATGTTTATGTTATTATTAAGAGGAAAGATCAAAGTATTTTGGGGGTATTTTTTTTTTTTACATTCTTTAATCGTTTCTAGCATGTCTGAAATTTTCGTTAAATATCTTGTTTTTTTTTGAGTCAGCATAATTGACAGATAATTGATCCTGGCAACCATTTTTTTTTCCATTTTAGAAAAAAAAAAAAAAAAAATTAAAATCTCAGTTTGAAATTATTTTAAAAATCAATTATCATTTTTTCAAGAAAATCAGAAATTATGTTTATTTAAAATATTTTCAACCAAGCTTAACTTAGCTTAGCTTCTGCACCGAAAAGATATAATTTGAAAAAACAAAGCAGGTCATAACCTTTTGCATCACTTGACAGGTGATGAATGACATATTGATGGATTACGTGGGGATAATTTGTTCTGTGGAAGGAGAAAAGTGAAATTATTTAGATTTAAGTGAACAAATTACTTACCTCATAATTTTAAGGAAAACTTTCAGCGCTCTAATTTTTTTGTTTTTTGTACTTAGCTTTCACCTTTACGTTTACAATGCTTAATGGAAAATATATTATGAAGAAATTAAAATAAGCCTGTTAAGAGTGAGATTAAATTTTATAAGAAAGGTATCTAATTAATTTATAGGTACCTTTATGAAATTTTATCAGAAGTGTACATAAAATACTATAATTTTATGTACATTTGCTACATTTTACTGTATTATTTGTATTTCCATTCATTTTATTATTAATTTTGATATTTCATTTATGGAAAAATGTCATAACTGAGATTAATATAAAAATAAGATCATATAAATTTCATAAGATGATACTGATACTTGTAGGTACCCTTCTCAGTTGAAATTGAAAAATCAAATTAACTTCTCCACACGTGTTTTGCAAAAGTAAAGGCCTTAACAGCGGAGAACAATGCTTAACTCAAATAACGCAACTTAATAGTATTCTGGTTGGTCTTCCATACTTTATAATTACGGCCCGATTATAAACACAAAATTACATTTCTTAATTACTGCAGGTCTTCTGGTTAGTCAAAACGATACAATTTACAACGTGCTAAAAAAAGATCTATCTCATAAGGACACTTACGAAAGTGGATGCGGCTTTTAGGTAATTTATAATATTTTAACAACTTAAATGTAAAAATCTATAATTAAAGCAATAACAAATAATTGTATTAAAAATTCATTTTTCATCGAAAAAATTTTTTGCTTTCAGAAAATATTTTCCATATTCATAAAAACAACTAAAAGCAAATAAAAGTATTTGAAATTAAATAATATCTTCGTTTTATTGAGTTTCGTATGTTACAATTCAGAGCTGATTTTTAGGTGGGGGGGGAGATTTTTAGGTTATGTCCAATTAAAAAAAAAAAACATGATTTGCATTCCTCAAAGCCTTGTACTTTTAACTATTGCAATTACAAAAGTGGACTCAATTGAATTTCTAGAGTTTTTATAAAATTAGTTATGGGGGGTAATAAATATAAAAAAAATATTTCTGCCATGACTTTAATAAAAAAAAAAAAAAAAAAAAAAAAAAAAAAAAAAAAAAACAATTTCGATCATCTGTGAATAGTTTCTGAAAGTTTCATTAACATCCGACAATTATTTCTATTTTGGCAAGATTTTCCAAATTAATGTGTCATACAAAAAAAAAAATGTGCTAAAAATTGTCTATGTTATTTTACTAGTTCCGGTGATACAAAGAGAAACATGGATTTTTAAATCAAAATTCAGAATGTTCTTTTAGAAGGAAAAATTTTTAAAAATAATTAAAATAAACTTTGATCATTCCCCTTAATAATAACACAAACATTTAGATGATAAAATTTTGTTTTCGTCAAATTTGGCGTCTTTTTTATCATGCTATGCTCTTTTTTTAGCAATCTGATGGAGGTACCTAAGTATTAGCTAAACACTGAATGTTAGTATTTTTTTCAAGAACAGTTTCTTTATAGTCAATAACAATTTCAAACAAAAAATATTAGGTCCTGATGATTTTTTTTGTTCACATGTACAATTCCTATTTGGGTAATTGAACTAATTGCATTAAAACTGGGAGTGGGATCTAATTTCACAGATCAAATTAGTTTCTTGAAGTTATGGTCCTAGTGTGAATGACAATATAAAAGTTATACACACAAATGTATCTAACAAGGGATGGTGCTGGAAAATTCTCAGCCCAAGAAAAAAAAAAAAAACTGGTTATATGGCCTGATTTTGTTTGGAACAAGAACAGCACCCCCCTACACACACACCAAGTGCATATGCATAATCATTTTAAGATTATATTACTTAAGAGACTGAAATCAGAATAACTATAAAAATCATCATAGAGAATCATTTAGGCTTTCAGATTATCTTGATATACAGCCAGTTGAAGGGCTTACCATCAATAGCTGACAATACAGGTGGTAAAGAAAGTATTTCCAATTTTGTTGGTAGGTTGCATTTACTAAGCATGAATAATAATAGTTATGTGCACTCTGAAATAATTAACATTAATCATAATTTCTTTTTTAATAAGAAATTGAGAATGGATCTTGTCTAAGACTAGCTTTTGGAAGTAAAAATCTTTGTTCAGTTTGATCATAGGGGATTTATCGAATGCCTGAAGAAAAAAAAATTATTACATTTGTCTCATGGCAATCTTTATTTAAATAAAGATTACATATTTAGGCAAATCACAGTTGTGTAGAGGAACAAAGAGATAACTTTTTTTTTATTTCTCTAGTATATAAAAAAAAAAGGATTTTTTTCTTCTCTTCCTCATCAAATGCTGCTTTTAACAATGTTACTGTTTCTCTTGTGTGTTCAAGTAGGAGAGATAAATATGTGCATTATTGTAGCAATTTGTTCATATTTAAATTATACTGACCTTCATTTTAGCATACTTATTGGCTATACCAAAAACCTCAGCAACTGTGACATACTGAAAACTGTTTGCTGCTTTAAACTATTCATAAGTAAAAAGTTCAAAGTGTTCTTGGAGTAAACCAATGAACACAGGCTTGTCCATGATACCTTAACTATCCCAGTGTATAAATTGACAAGAGAATATTTGCAATCACTAAGTAGTGAAAGAGAAAAAAAAAAATATTGGAAAGCTCAAAGAGGTTGAAAATCTTAATAAATAAAAAATACATGGGTTAAGGTTTTACTACTAAAGAATGTAATACTGTGATACTATTTGTCATTGCTGTAGTAAAATGGAAGGAGGTGCTGTTAAAACAAAGTGTTATGTGTTGAGAGACAAGAAGAGTTAATGCTAAAAACCTCTAGGAAAAATTAAAAGATTAAATTCACATATAAACAGCTTGAATTATATGTTGAGCGGTTTGAACAATGGAAAAGTGACCCAGACTTGAGGGTCAATGCTTGATTGATGCACACCTCCCTGGTACGTCATCGCCCTGCTTGGACCAGCCCAACACAAAAATATCTGCGATGATTCGATCTTGGCTGCCTTATGATCTAAAAAAAATCACAACATGGATAAGGTCAGCTCTGGATTGAAGCAGTCACTTCAGTGACTAGCCGCGGTGTTGGAAGACTTGGACGACCAACTGGGGTGTGTGAATGTTTACAATACTATCAATTTCATATAAAATCAAAGTAGAAAAGTATCAGTTTTATAGTCTAGGAAACAAGCAATCTAAACATGTCAATATTTGCTTTTAGCCTTTATGATCATCAAGTTGTGCAGTTCATTAAATTATGACATTTTACTTTCCTCAATGTGATTACAAGTCTTTATGACTAAAATTCTTGAAACTTAATATGTAAAAATTATTTGGTGTGCAAAAACATTGTCTGCTAATATTTAAAGAAACAAAGATTGCAGGCTAAAAATACTTTGACATAACCACAAATTACCAGCATTATGAAAATAAATAAGTTCTTGTCAAGAGAGCACTGTGGAAACTGTACTAGTAAATAATCAAAGAGAAACATTCTAAATTACTTCCCTGCCTTAATCTGTTAGATGTTTTAAATGCAGGTCTAGAGAGATCTGCAAACAATGCGAAAAGTTCATTAATGTAATTTAAGTTAAATGTTAATTCTTTTACAGTTGTACACTTAGGATGTAAAATACATTATTGGATAATGCTTGATGGCAAATTAGTGAAAATTATAAAAAGTGAATTAATTCTAAGTGTCATAATTAAACATAAAAAATTCACATGTTAAAAGCTAAGGGCATATTGATGTAAAATCTGCATTACTCAAGAAATATAATGAGAGAAAATTAAAGAAAAAATATTGATAACTTTTACCAAAAATATTTGTTTCGCTTGAAATAAACTAAAATGATATATTACCTCACTTTATAGGAACAAAATTTTTAATTTTGTACTTAGCAATAGAATGAAAAAAATGTCTTGAAATTATGATTTTTTTATCATATAATTCAATTAACCAGTTGTTACATCTGATAAGGTCTTAATAAAAATGAATGGCTTATTTTCAATTTGGACGTTTATTAGGAGAGCAAATAGAGAATGTAAACTCTGCATATTGCACTTTCTCATACTGTTAACAGAACATGTGCAGTGTAAAGCTTAACACAGCTTTTACAAATCTTCTTCAGATGACGTGTTCAAATGACAGGAATTTATGAAAGATCAACAAAAGGTGCAAAACCATTTTTGCGTCAGTTAAAGCTAATAATTTTTTTTTTTCAATTATTAGCTATAATCTATTCTGACAAAAATGAATCCAAGATTAGATATAATCACAGAATTTATGTCAAATCACACTGTCAGATAACCC
The DNA here is from genome assembly GCA_903632075.3 of Acanthosepion pharaonis. NCBI lineage: Eukaryota > Metazoa > Mollusca > Cephalopoda > Sepiida > Sepiidae > Acanthosepion > Acanthosepion pharaonis. Next base: position 1,390,451 of record CAHIKZ030004333.1, on the reverse strand, counting down.
TAAGATATTTAAAAATTTAGTTACAGATCTTTAAATGGATTTTTAGCAGACTAAAATTATATTAATACAACACCAAACACTTAAATTTCAGGTGTTGCGTTATATTCAATAACATTTTCAGAATTTTCCTGCTAGTATCTTGTCATTTATCTCAACAGTTGAGCAATTAGATAAGATTATTTCTTTTCCCAAGCTAGGTACAAATTCTATTTTTTGGTAAACGCATACTGCGATTTGTTAGAGACTATTTCAAGTGAATATTTCTTTTTCACTTCATATACATCATTTAAGCAAAGTTTCTTAGTGTTTGCGTCGATTTTATAGTGCAGTTTGTAATAGTGCTAGTATTGTTAGTCTTATCAAGCTAGAGGCAACTTTCTAAGATCTACAGAAATGTTTTAAAATTTAAACAAACATTCTATTTCAGCTGGTAAAAGTAGAGATTAAAGGAGCCATATAAGTAAAAGCTATGCTCTCTGTAGTAAGCACCTAAAAATTTAACACTTCTATGAAGAAATTGCTATTATAAATTAGAGATACAACCATTTTACAGAGTAAAATTTATCTAGAAAGAATTAAAAGTAACTGTGAAATTTAGCAGGATGTGTCATTTCAGTCATTCATCATAACATCTTTGGGAATATTTGTACTACTCATGGTCTGCCCATTAAATAAACAATAGCATAGGATAAAAAAATCTGAGGAAATAGACAAGAATTATTACCTAGCTAGTTCAACTTGTTTGTAAGTTTGAAAAGTTTCTCATCTGAATACACCTTTATCTACAAACAAATAATAAAAATAAAAATGCTGAAAAGTTTCCAACCCAACCTACTTTACAAAATGTAATCAAATACTTTATTTTAATACTTCCTAGTTAAGAACTTTTTAGCACTCCTTTATACTACAATATTAAAATAAACTACACCTATATTCTGGAGCCTTTCCAATATTCAGTGTTTGGTTTCTAAGAAAAGGAATTTAGATTTTTTTTTTTTTTTTTAGGATAGTATACTGACACTATTTGATCCAGAGAATCAGTGATTTTAACTAATGTTTTAAGCCACACAGATATGTATCTTTTGGATAATCCATTGGGATAATTTAAATCCATGTACCTAGGCGGTGGAATTGTTGAGTGTCCCTTTATTTCTTTATCAGAGGAATCCAGATGGTATTCATCTCTATGCTAGGTTTATTGAGGCTTTCAGAGATAAACATGCACACCAATTCTTTCAGTGTTATTGTCTCTCTTATCTAGTTTTCATTTCACAGTTGTTCATGACAATCCATTTCTGTATACATGATCAGCAATGCCTGATTTTCAATATCTCTCCTTAAATTAATACCTCCTGTTGTTTTTCTTCCAATTTTACTTTTAGGGAACAGCTGATATCATTCTTGTATTCCTTGCTGAAACTGCATAAGAGAAAATACAGTTTTTAGTTATTTCTTTTCCAAGTGAGGATTTGTATCAGGAGAGAAATCTGAAGAATTGAACTATTTTGGAGTACTGTCTTGATATTGTATAGCCTGCAGATCCTTTGAATTTTTTTTCAAAGAGATTACCAACAAATCACACAGAATGTGGCAGATTACAAAGATTTGTCATCAACTTTTGTCTGCTCAATAGAAGTTGATGTCATGATTGCAGGATTATTACTCTGTATGGGGTTTCTAATATTGATCATTTACTGTGAGTCAGCACTTATTTGTATGACCTGATGTAGAATGATTCCTTTCTTGACACTGGAAGTATAGTTGGAATCTAAGTACAGGCATTGGCAATAGAGATGTCGACATTGTGAGTGCAAACAACATGCTTTCAATTAGGTTCTGACATATACCAACAGGATGAAGAATTAGCTATGCGTTTGCCGTTATATCCAGATTTTGTTCCAAACCCTCATACTTTTCCTATAGAGGAGTCAAATCCAAATTTACATTGAACCACCAATAGAGACTAATTTGAAGGAACCTTGGTGAATAGGCTCAAGCTAATCATCCATTTGGTATAACTAAAAACATCTTTGATGTCACTATTTGCAGTAACTTTCCCAATTACAAAATTAGGGCCGGATGACCATTTGATACTAAAATATAGTATACTTTTAATCCTATAAGTAATTAACTTCGTAAAAAAGTTATTACCAATCCTAAATTATTAATAATATATATATATATATATATATATATATATATATATATATATATATATATATATATATATATATATATATAGAGAGAGAGAGAGAGAGAGAGAACTCTCATCAAGATCAATTCTTTTATATTTTACACTTAACCCCTTCTCCAATTATTTAGGGAAAGTTTCATTTTCAGACAATTTGTTTTTAATATAGTAACTAAGAAACTGAGGCACCTTGAAGTACCTTAGCAATGGCTAACACCTCTATCAGACGTATAAGTAGACAATTGGACTCATTTCAAGTTCAGAAGGGCATAAAAAAAGAAACAAGATCAACATATAAGCACTTCTGTAGCTGGTTTTTGAATGTGTTTGTCTATGTCTGAAAAAGACACTTTTGATAAAAATGTATATACCTGTCTATGCTGGGGAAAGGGTTATAACTGACAAAATTCAGAAATATCTAGAAATGATAAAAATTCTTTTGAACTATTCCTCATCAGATTTTAAAAAGCATATGTTCAGTGGAATTTAGATTTTTTTTAATTTCATTTTTGTAGTCAATATCAAACATATTTTATATACCTTATCTCCTGCTCTACTTATTGTTAATTTTTCTTCATGTTACTTTGTAAATATCTTAGGTAGCAGGATTATCAATGTCAAAATGCTATTAATTTTACCTTATTAAGATCCTTCAAATGCTTAACTTAATAAATTTTCAATTATATTGACTTCAGAAATTATGTAGACTGAAAACAATTTCTCTAACCCTCAACAAAAACACTAAATAAATGGACATCATTACTGAGAATTTCAGAAGGTACTTTCACTACTGTTCTAGGACAGTTTCCTCTTCTCTATAAACTTAACTATCATCTTCATTCATTCAACAAGATTATATAACTTTGGAATTAAACTCCCTTATTTTTCAACTGTTATTGGAAACTATGTTATCCTGAAACCACTGTTTAAACCAGGCATAGGCAACCTTTTTCAGGCAGTGAGCTGCATGAAACACAGCTTGTCATAAGGCAAAATGCAATACTAAAAATTCAAGATAATTTCTCATTGATGGTACTGCAGCCATTTTCACTATAGAAGACCATACATGTAAGAATCTACCTTAAGAAAAAAAAAAAAAAAAAAAAAATAGAAGAAAGGTTAGTGTTTTTTCTTTGGAGAAAAGATGTTTCCATGATTAAAAAACTGAAGTCTTGGTATAATATCAAGGATGACAGTATGAATAACACTTGCTGTGTATAGGATTTGTTTATAATTTATTTATTTGACTATACAACTTTTTTCTTTTTTTTCCTTTTTTTTAAAGAAAATATACTTCAAAGAGAGCAAAAAAAAAATTCTGTTTTCAGTTTCTAATGCTAAAGAAGCTTTACATGTACAATCTTCCTTGGGAAGGAAAAAAATTACCAAAAGTTTAAAATGCTAAAAATGTTACCTTTAACAAAAAGATTAAATAAAAAGAGCAAGAAACATTGTACTTAATCCTTGTTATCTATGCAGTTTAGTCAAATTGTACCCACAATGCAAAAGGCATAATTGATTTAAATAAGGAAGGTTATTCAAGAATTTAATAGTTATTCCCCTTCCAACTTCCACAAACCTCCGAGTGAGAGAGAGAGTGTGTGAGTGAACAAGTGAGAACAAAGTGAAAATATTATTTTCCTCATGAAATTGTGTGCCATTGAGAAAGTCAAACAAACCACAGCGCGCCGATATTGATTTAAACCATTGCATAACATATTTCTCTTTTAATCTCTGGCATGCAGCAAGTTAAATCTTGGCACTCTAACAGGAATTAATGATATAGTTCACCACTGGTGGTAAATAGTTTCAAATTCTTTCTTGTATCTTTCACTGAAAGAATCTCTATATTGTTTAACAAAACAATTTTATACAAACTAATGTTGACTATGTAAAAACTATTCATCACAAAAACTTCATAACTGACTGATATTAGCTTCTTTAAAATGGTCACTATTTCACTTATTTGCATTTTTCAAATAATCACTATTATTGCAAAAGTAACTTTGCCTAATATTTGATAGTTAAAAAAAAAAAAAAAAATCATTAAAAAGTATTTTGTTCTTGTGCTATTCTTTTGATTATCAATCTGCTTAATACATTGTTACATTAATTTTAAAAGACATTAATGAAATTTAAATTCTTATATTGTCTCCTTAATGTATCTTTCCAAAGTCATCATAATTTTTTTTTTTTTTTTTTTACACTTAGTCACAGTGACTAGACATCATCTTTGTAGCATTGAACGTTTGCTATTTTACTATTTCTGGCTTCTCTTCATCTTTTATCTGTTCATATTTTTCATGTTTTAGTATATCAATTTCTACAGACTTACAGCCAAGAAATTTCAATACTCTGTTTCAAAAGTTTTATCAATTTGAAAAGTTAAATTCATGCATTTGCAGATATGCTTTAATGATAGAGAAATGGACCTAGTATTTCAAGTCCCATTTAATGTGCTAAGGATAAGCTTATCACCTTAAACTTAAGAGGGAAAAATTGTGTAAGAAATTCTCGATGTATTAAATTGTGAAAATAGGTATCCCTTGTCCTTTCTCAATACACAAGTGCATTTTCTAATTTCAGAAAAATCTTTTCCAAAACACTTTCTGTTTATATAACATTGCTTAGTAATAAAAAGATTTTTTTACTTCAGTACAAGTCATTTAAGTAGTTCTAATTTTTTCTTAACATTTATTATCTTTATGGAAATATATTAACCCATCAGTTCAGAGGATCCTAATTGAAAAAGTTTCACTTAGTGGTCACAAAGATTAACTTATACCAGAACAGAATTTCTTTTGTGAGTCCAGTTTAGACAAAAATGTTATGTCTAACAGTTTTCATTCTGATCATTATTAGGATCAACAAATTTATATTAAACAGAAAATATTTTTAGGAGGAATATTTTAAAATGTAGATTGATGCCAATACATGATGATTCTTATCTGTATCAATTCTCAGGGATCCAACAATGAGACAGCAAAATTTATGAAATAAATGTTTTTAATGGAAGAACAGTGCCTTTAAGCAAAATCCATCTTGTCATAGATTCATTGAAATTATTATATCTATTCAGTTTCCTATCCAAACATAAACAAAGTAACAGATTTTTATCACTTTAAATGCTACTTTTAGTGGATACTCATATTGGAATAGAGAGTGTATATTTTTCTTTAATAAGATTTCTCAAATATTTGTGCTGATAAACAAAAATTAAATATACTGTTTAATAAATAAAGTGTCTATTCATGAGTATCCACTAAAAATAACATTTAAAGTGATAAAAATGTCAGATTAATAAATAAAAAATCCATTACATTTTATTTTTTTTTTAGAAAATTACTTTATATATGAATATTAAACTGAGCAGATATAATAATTTCAATGAATCTATGATGAAAAGTATTTTGCTTAAAAGGTACTGTTCAGACCTTGCTTGATCAGTAAAGCTTCTTCATGGCAGAATCAGTTATATATATAAGTAAATAAATGATAGGATTATTACTGTTCTATAACAAAGGCAGCATATAATAAAATCTTAAGAATTATACTTTCACATTTGCCTATGTAATTGTTACTTTATTCTTTCTTGATTATGTTTTATTAGTCTGTGAAGAATCGTTAATTTTTTTAATCTTATTTACTTCATGCTAATTAATTTTGATGAAAAGTAATACTAGCAAAAATTTCATGATTGTGCTTGTTGTAGATACCACCACCATGTTTAGCCCAACTAAGGCTCTTGTTCTTTCTTTCCCCAATGACTTTTCTTTAAACTCCTAAACTTATTTATGAATTTTAGAGTTGATCTTTGTTGAAAGGATAAAGTCTTTGTTTCTCTTTTTGGCTAAGCACACAACACTTTCAAATTCTTGTTTTTCTAAGTTTTACAAATCATCAATCCACTGGTTTTTAGTATGTCTTATGGTGCCACACAAGATCAAATGTGTTTGTATTATCATCAAAAGATAGTAAATTTGTTTTAAGATTTAAATTTTGATATCACTTAACATGGCCTCTAGATATTCAAAATAAGATTTAAATAAAAATGAATCAACTAGTAGGAAGTCATTCTATTTATTTTAGTAGAAAAGATTTATGTTAAAGTGCTTCATTACATTCTAGTTACATTAAGCAACATACACTAGTACTACGAAGATGATAGACCAAATATTTAAAACCTTAAACCTAATTTTTCAAGAATTTCAAAATCAAGGATTTAAAAGACATTTTCAATATAATCTGTTCATTTTATAAAAGTTTTATTGAATAATTTAAATCCCTTTCAAAGCTACTTTTTGGGCAACATCTAAACTTTTATTATTTTAGAACAAACTAAATACCACAAAATGAGATTCCTTGCTTTTGAAAACTGAAAAGAAAAATTTTAGAAGTAATTATTAGGTTGATGCAAAAGTTCCAAGCAGCATTTTTGTACAATAGAGAAATCTTAGTATCTAATGTTTTCTCAGGTTTTCATTGTTTCTGTGATGTAAAAGAAAAGAATGGTTTGAAAAAGAAAAAAAAAAAATTATTAGCCTTGGAAAAAAAGTGTAGCAGAAATTTGTCAAGGGATCACTGAAGCTTATGATAATGATGCAGTCGGTGCAAGAACATAATGTTTTGCTGAGTAAAAAAAACTTTGAGCTCAAAAAAAGAAAATTTAAGCTGAAAAACAAATGTTAATTTGTCATGTAAAATGACCACAGAACCTACTGCTTTTAAATTGATATGCCGAGAACCATTTTAAAAATGAACTGATATACTGCAAAGTAGTTACACTACTATCCTGCTTAAAATTTGGTGATGAAATAGTTTGAAAAGAAAAAAAAAAAAAAGAAGTTACTGTCAGTACATAGCCTTTTCATCTTTTTCGATGTAATCTGTTTTACTAGATTTATTGATTTTTTTAAAAACAAAATTTTAGCAGTATTCAAGTTCCATCATTAAGAAAAAAAAACTGCTGTGTAAGAAAATTCTTTCCTATATGCTTAGAGTAGTTTTGCTAAAAGTATGACAAGGGCTTGTGAAGGATTGTACAAAGATCTATTGGTAAAGCTTTTAATTTTTTTAATAATGTTTGTAATGTATTGTCAGGTAAACAGCATCTTTAGTTTGTTATATTTTTGTTTTCTATAAACCTAAAAAATAAAGGAGATTGTTTTATTCAGCTGGTGGAGTTATTTGTTTCATAATTTAGATTTTCTGTGCTCACCTGACAGATTATCTTGCAGAGAAGTCACTGGTTTTAATGAGATCAAAAACTAAACAGTTACCTTCAACTAATTCAAGATCTTGCAGTATCATGGCCAGTTTTCTTGGAAATTATACAAATATTGCAGAAGTTACCTCATTTTATTCCTTTCCTATTAGCTTTTATATTATTAGCTGGGTAATTCTGTAGCTCCATCTTTCAAATTTAAGATGACTTCACCAGTTAGAAATATCACTATAACTTGGGAATTATGTGATTAGCATAGTTATTTCAAGTTCTATCATCAAAGATATTTTGTGTCACCACTGTGCTCTGACCTGAACATTTCAAAGACAGCAAATATTACCTTAATACTTGCAACTTTATATAAGTGAATAGAGGGTACATTTATTACATTTCAAAGAGCCATATAAGCCCACAGGGTTATCAATATTTTTAAAAAATTATAACCAAGATTAAGTTTTCCATTCTTTCTAAATTGAATCTGTTTTTTTTTTTTTTTTATAAGTCCTAAGACAATCAAAACAGCAGTTTATATTGTTTTTCTTCTCAATCCAATAAGAACTAGTTTCCCATATTAGACTATAAAACGACAATTTATAGATAACCAAAAGCAATAAATCTGAGACCCCTACTAGACACTTTTCTAATAAGTCATCCAACAATACTACTTATTCCAAATAATCCTGTTTATTTCCAGTAACATGCTACGATATTTGCAATTTTAAAATCTGTATATTGCCATGATTATGTCAAAGGTTAATAGGTCTTAGCCACTGCTTTTTTTTTTTTCTATTAAGCTTTTATTTAATAAATCCATGTAAGGTATATGTCATAAGTATGATATGTAAACTTGTTCCTACTGTAGCAAATCAGTTGACTTGTAAATCATTTTAATAGAAGAGAATAGAGCCTAGAAATGATTTTAAAAAATAAGGAAGAAAAACTAAGATTAGAAGTATATGCTTTGTCAAGTCAACGCTGAAGTAAAAATACATTTACAGATTTTTTTGAATAGCAAGAAAAGTTTTGTTGCAGAATCATAGGTAACCACAAAGACCAACTTAAAGAATTTAAGTAACTGATTTTAAAAAAAATATTTCTACACCCATATTCAATTTTCTTGCTGTATATCAACCTTTGATGTTATGCTGACTTTTTTCATTTTCGTGGATAAGACAACTTTACCTGAATTTCTGGTATGAGGAGTTATTACTTACATTCAGAATAATGTCCTCTTTTTATTATAACATTTTGGCCATTGCACTCTCCAATCCTTTCCAAATGACTGAAAATCTGAGTAACTTTCAGGGAATTTCAAACTGAACTCTTTAAAAAGGTAGATTATTCTCATACCACTGTTCATGTCTTGTCCTCATTTTTTTTTTCTTTTTGTTTTTTGAAATCATTTCTCCCTTAAACAGCCATTAAGATGTAAGGGGTTAGAAAGTGTGTAAGAAACAGAGAGGACAATAGAAGAATAGGATTCAAGGAAACAGATGACAACAATTGACATATCATTTAAATTTTTGAATGTCATAGTTGAATGGAAAACAGGAAGCTGGAAAAAAGTTCCACAAGCAAGAAGTGTGAGAGAAAAACTATAAGCAGAGACCTTACAGTTACAACTAATAATTTCAACAGTGAAATTATGAGACATAACTGTCAATCTAGTACAGCATGTGAAGTTGAGGTACCAAAGAGGAAAGTTCATCAGAACAATTACTGTGAAAATATTTATAAAAAAGGCACAGAGGAACTATGTTGTGAAAGTAACTGAAACCAAGATGCCAGGTCAGAACTGATAACATTGCAGATTTTTGGATTGTGTCAAGACTCAAGAAGCATCAGACTAGATATAGCAGCAATATTTGAAACATTGACAGATAGTAGACTTATAAATGTGCAAAATAGATTCGGGCAATAAAAATTGTCTAGCAGCAAATTTAGCGATTGATTCAATATTATCATTCCAATTCATGTTGATGTAAAATGTGTGATCAAGAAGGTGGAGGGAAGGGAGGGGAAAAAAAAAGGTTCCTTCAGATAATTAAAGTTCTGCTCAGTTCTTGCTCATTGTTTCAACTGAATAGTAAAAAAAAAAAAGAACAAGATTGGATATCCCAGCAGAATGAGAACAATCTACACTTGCAGATTAAATAAAAGATTTAATTTGGAATTTCATGAAAGTTACTTGGACTGACTGACATTTGAAGAATGTTAAAGGGTACAATGGCCAAAATGTCATGATAAAGATGAGGACATTAGGCTGAATGTAAATACAAATAATAAAGACAACTTTGGTATAACTAATATCTGTTCTATTTTAATTTCAATAAAGTTGAAGTTTATAGGATTTTGTCAAATAAGAAGCCATAATCATTGTGAATCTGAAGAAATTGTATACCATTAACAGATAATATTAGTGCAATGCATGTAAAGGAAAAAAAACTGATATGAAATTGATGAGTATACATGTCAAATGTTCTATGAATGTAGACTTATGCCAACATTGACTTATTAGCCATGCAGATGTTGAACTATTTTATGTAATTATAAGCTTTACAATTTTTTTTAATATTAGCTTATAAAATCTTCAGCTTGTTTAGAGACCTCATACACAGTAGACTACTCATATCTTGTCAGCCAAGAGATGTGAAGAGTACTGTAAACCTAATGGTCATTACATGTTGAAGTAATACTAATATACAAGTAATTCTTCATTTAGTCCACAATGGCTCTTTCATCTTGAATAATGAGGCAACTCTAAGCAAACACTGCCTTCAAGTCTGTAAAGAGCATCATTAATCAATGTGGTTTCCAGAGAAGGTTTCATATAAGAACAATCCTCTAATAATGTCTTTATTATAAAAAAATTAGTTGCTTATAGCAGCCCTAAAAATGATTAAAAGCCAGTCTAGAACTTGAAGAAGCTTGTAACTGACTAGCATTGTTTATATATGCAGCTAACCTGAGCTTGACCTCTGAGTTCTCTTGTTAAATGTTTTGCTCAGTGACAGGAAACAGTAGTACAAGTGGGAAGCTAACATATATATACTGAATATATACACTGCTATCAGTGCCATATTGCAAGATTAGTGGATAGACATACAAATTAGCAAAGGATTTGAGTGAAGAATTCAAAACTAATGTAAAGATTTCACATTTTACTTTATATAATAAAAGGAACTGTAACTAGGTCTTTCTTCAAGTTTGATACAAAATATGTTCTTTTTTTCAACAGGTATACTGAAGATGCTCTTAATCAGCAGGGCTAAAAATACAATGAATTCTCCCTTTCAACTATGTCTTAATAGATAATTTCTTTTTACAATGCTTCTTAATAAATAATGAAATTCATAAGCATAAATTGAGAAAGAAGCAATCTAAATAGAATATATTATACTAATTTTGGAAGCCACTTCTTATCTACCAGATTTGCAATAGAAGTTCATATCTATTAGCTGCAAAGAGGAAAATGCTCTTCCAGTTAGCTGTTTAAGATTCTTGTATAAACATTTTCAATCACATGTAAAACTTATAGTCTCTGAGCTTGTTTCTAATAAATAATGTAATTTGAATGTCATGCCTATAAAAATGCAAATACAAACTTAGAGTTGCTTTAAAAACACAAAACATTGAAATACATTGCGTAAGTCCTAACAACATTTGTACAAAAGGGATATAGATTACTAGAAACAAGATTGTTTGCAGGCAGGAACAAACAAATTCAGCACCTCAATGAACATGCTCCCCACCCCCATGTGCTTAATTGTTTTTGGAACTTGACTGTATTAGCATTTAATTAAAAAAAAAAAATGCTAATGCAATCAAGTTCAAGAACTACAGGTTGAAATTACTGCAACATTAAGCATTCCTGCTTTTTTTTTAAAAAAAAAAAAAAAAAACAAATATAAACTACATCTATTTTAACTTTTATAAATGTAGTTCTACACTGCAAAACATATCCATGTGCAAACTGTGGAAACAACCATCTTCCAGTTATAGGATACATCAGAAAATATGAAAATAAAAGACCAAAGCAATGTCTAAATGGCAATATGACAGACTTCTGAAGGATCCAAATTGCAAGGAGACACAAAAACAGTTATAAATGAATATAACCTGAACAACACAACAAAATTAAATTGGAACATGCTGAGAGAAACACTAGTCACATTGACAAATGGTATCATTCCTTGGAAAATGAGACAAGAAAGGAATAAGTGGATGACAAGAAATTCTAGATGAGGAAAAAGCGACAATACCAAGGAATGGCAAAGAGTACCAAATCACTAAATAGAAATTAAGAACAAATGTAGGCAAGCTAAAGAGGAATAGCTCAATGAAAAGTGTGCAGAAATAGAAAGGATGACCAACAGTAAGTATGCATAACAGAATAAGAGAATTAACAGAACAAAAGGTGAGTCATCCAATAGGCTCTATAAAAATCAAAAGAATGATCACTGATAATAAAAAAAAAAAAAAAAAAAAAAAACGGATGCGGGCAAATACACCACAGAAATTTTGCAGAATATATGAGTGAGAAACCTACAACACATAAAAATATGAAAGGGCCAAAAATATTAAAATCTGAAGTAAGCATTGGAGAAGACAAACAGGAACAATGCAGCAGGGTCAAATGTGATCATAACAGAAATACTCTTAGTTTTAAATGATTTTGTTATTGACAAGATCACAAGTAATAAATAAAGACATATAAGGCAGAAGCAAAATCTTAATTCTTCCTTGCAGATTATATATTAAAGTTTCTGATATTCAATAAAGGCCCAGGATAGTAGAAATTGAAGTATTCATAGTTACAATAGCTAGAGATATTTTGTGTATACCTCTAAATTTGTTTTTAATAGATAAATATTTCTACATCAGGTAACTTCTTTAAAAATTTATACCTTTAAATCTTTCTAACATGAAAATAAAATAGGAAAAAGTTGAAAAAAAAAAAAACAAACATTGGGCCTCTTGTTTAAGTAATATTTAAACAAAGAAACAAGAGAATTTAACCAGGAAAAAGAAATCAATATAACAAACTTCAGTAATAATTATGACTAAGATATTTGGGAAAGTTTCATGGATTTTTAGATTTTAAAGGATAAAAAATAGATATCTATTGGGGTACCACTTACAGATATCACTTTAGATGCTTTCCTTACAAATGCACATTTTTTTTCCATTATAACTGGTAGGATTGTTTTCTGATTAAAAGAAAAAAATGGTAACAGATTATCTCAATACACAATAGACTTACACGATAAATTTTGTCACACTCCACCACTGCAAGATCAGTAAAATAAATTTATATACTGAAGTTCACAATATCTATTGCAAATTTTTCAGATCAAATGTTTCTAAATCTTATTGGCCTGTTGGTAGTATATTTCATCAACTTAATATTGGAATAATTTTTTTTAAGTGAAAAATAACTGAAAAAGACAGTTGCTTAATACATATCAGCCAGAAGATGCCACATGACAGTATTTGTTTGGATAAGTTGCATACTAACCTACTTCAGTTGATTAAAGAGTGAATGTGTGTGTGTATCATATTTTCAGTTATTTCACCCCAAGCACAGCAATAATACTACTTGGACACAGGAGGTTACAGGGAGTGAAAGATAGTATAAAGAAACAGGATTCAGAAAGACAGAAGAGGATGATTTACTTCACATTTAAATGTTTGAAGACTGTAGAAGCAGAGGAGCAAGACATTGGAAGGGAGTTTCACAGGTGAGAAGTGTGTGATGAGCTGATTGATTGGATTGTTTTCCATGACTTATAAAAACTCTGCAGGTTATTTAAAGCCAAGCTGGAGAATATTTTTTTAGATAATGATTTAGTGATACAAGTCTTACTAATTAGCCTATAGCTGTGGGAGAAGAGTGGGAGTCATATCTTTTCCAAGTGTATTTGAGTGTAAGTGAATATAACAAACCTAACAGGAATTAGACCATGGCTCTCTGATTACCCATCATGCCATCCACACACCCAAACATACAGCACCTGATATTCCCAAGCAGTCACCCATCCAGGCTCAAGGTTACTTTGGTGATTATATGGGAACTGCTGTTTCAACGCTATTTGGTTGTAAGCAAGTGTGCAAAGAGAAACTATTAGAAAAGAACAGTAAGATGAGACAGAGTTACCAATCTCATAACTGAAATTCATGCTGTTGAAGCAGCAAGAATATTTGTAGAAAAATATCACATATCTTGATAATATGTCACAAGAATATTTGTAGAAAATATTTGTGGAACTGGTTACTGTTCTTTTTAAACTCTACAATAAATGCCTTGCTGCTTCTTGCTTTCCTGCTTGTTGGAAATCCTTTTCTGTAGTTCCAGACTTTAAGAACTCAGGTAAACTGTCTGATCCTTTAAACTATCAGCCTCCTACCTCCTTTTGGCAAAGTACTAGAAGTTCTAATTTACTCTGAATTGGTTAAGCATATAATATTGCAGGGTTTTGTTTCAGATAAACAATATGGCTTTTGCTTCTCTGGGTCAACTGCCGATATGTTCATGATTATTACTGAAAGAGTCTATTAATCTTTAGATAAGAATGGTGAAGCTTGAGTTGTTACTTTGGATATCTCAAAGGCATTTAACAAGGTTTGGTATACTGGTCTTTTTCACAAGTTGAAAGGTATGGTATTTCTGGATAATTTTTGAAATGGTTCACCGTTTCTTATCAAATTACAAAATGAAAGTTTTCTTGATTGGCCAATCTTCTAGATCTTTTTACATTAATGCTCTATTCTTGGACCTAATTTTCATAAATGACCTTCCTGATACCATCAGCTCTCAGCTCGGTATCTATAATAATGACAACTATTTACTCCTGTTTTTATAGTAAATTTGATTGGTTTAATATGGTCAAATTGGCAGCTGATCTAAAAAACGACCTACAATCTGTTGCTAGATGTGGCAAGGATTGGCTTGTTAATTTTAACAACTCCCAAACAAAACTGCTCTTTTGTCTGAGAGAACCTTTTTTTTTTTCTTCCATCAACATGGCTTATGCTAACATCCAAGAGAGTGACACACTGTGCCTTCTCAAACTAACATTTTCCACTCACAAATTATATTGAATCAATTGCTAAGTCTGCAGCTGGGAAAGTTGGTTCATATTGTCAACCTAGACAATTTTTCTTACCAGAATCTATCTTACATATTTATAAGTCCTTGCTTTGAATATTGCTGCAACATCTGGTCTGGTGCTCCTGCTACATATTTAGTGATTCTTGATAAAGTCCAAAGAAGCTATAACACTATTGGTCCTGACCTGGCATCTTGGCTTCAGTCACTTTCCCACCACTGTCACTTAGATTCCCAGTTTCTTTACTATAAATACTTTCATGGTAATTGTTCTAATGAATTTTACTCTATGGTACCCAGACTTTATGAATTTAAGTGCAGTACTAGATTGGCAGCTATGTCTCATCCTTTTATAATGGAAATGGCTAGTGTAACCATAAGTTCTATGTTAATAATTTCTTATTGTGCACTTCTCACTTTGCAGAACTCTCTTCTGGTTTCTTACTTCCCAGTCAACTTTGATCTTCAAAGATTTAATGCAATATCAATCATTAGCTTTGTCTTCTTAATTCTTCTTCTTTTATTGTCCTCTCTTCTTAATAGTGTTTTTTTTCCCCTTATATTCTCTAAAATTCAGTAACCATTTGCAACTCAGTGTCTTTACTGCCTTGGGGTGAAATGATAATAAAAAGAGGGAAGCCTTGTCACGTCGGTGAGAAAGTAACTGGAATCAAGTTGCCAGATCAGGATTGATTAGATTACAGACCCTTCTTTGAATTCATTAACAATCTTGAGATATAGTAAGAGCACCAAACCAGATATGGCAGCAGTATTCAATGAATGAATGAAGGGTAGATTTAATAGACCTAGCAATTTATTCAATAAAATCACTCCACTTCATATTAGTGGAAAACATGAGCCCAAGAAGGTACAAAATGTTGCACTCCTGGAGTTCAGCTATGCTGATGACAGGCAGAAAGAGGTTCTCTGTGGTGATTAAATGAAAACAGTTTTGTTTGGAGGTGTTAAAATTTTACAAGTCATTACTTGTCCCAGTTAACTACTCATTGGAGGTCCTTTTCAAGAGTTGTTGCCAGTTTTACATTGTTGGATCTGTTGGACTTACTAAGGTTGGAGCAAATAGTGGTGTCATCTGTATAAATACCTAGTTGGAAACTGATGACATCAAGGTAATCAAAATTCAGAAACTGTAGGTCCAAGGATAGAGCCCTGGTAGATGTCTGCATTAATATGAAATTAACTAGAAATGTGTCCATTAAACATCACCTTTATTAAATGATTTGTTAGGAATGATTGGATTAAGCCAAATATTCATCTAGAGAACATATAGCCATTGAGCTTGTGGAGCATCTCAAACCCTGTCAAATGCCTTTGAGATATCTAGAACCATAGCCCGAGCTTTGTTGTTATCTAAAGCTTGATAGACAAATTCAGTGATAACCATTAACATATTGGTAGTAGACCTGGAAAAATGAAAACAATATTGTTTATCTGAAATAGGCTGTATGAAGTAATATGTTTAACCAATTTGTTGTTGATTAGAGCCTTTAGTACTTTACCAAAAAAGATAAGAAACTAATAGAGCAATAATTTGAGGGGCCAGAAGGTTTTCCACAGTTCTTAGAAACAGGAACTTCAGAGGAGGACTTCCAACAATCTGAAAAGCAAGAAGTAGAGTTGCATTTATTGTAAATTTTGGAGAGAACAGAAGCGAGTTCAGGATTCTTTAGGATAACTGTAGGTATACTGTTGAATCTGTAAGCCTTATGGGAGAAATGATAATAAAATCCATGGTTGGTGTCATGTGTATATCACTCAGCAGAGAGACTGTTTTAGGAGGAAAATCAGGAAGAGATGCTCCTGATAAGTCGAGAGCAGAGAACTTCCAAGCAAAGCGTTATCTGCGTTATCTGTAGTAGATGTCAATACTTCAAATGGATTGAAAAGAGGTGGGACTGATGATTTGATCTTGTTCAGGACACTTTTACAGAACTGCCAGTAATCTCTAGAACCAAACTTGTGAGAAGCTATATGTTGTCTCATTCTATCAGTAAATATCAACTTTGCCCCTTTGAGGACATGCTTGCACATGTAATAATCAGACCTGTGATAATGGTATAGTTGGAATAAGTGATTCCTGTGGGTTATAGCAGCTGAACAGACAGGAGAGAACCAAGAAAATTGTGGTTTCACTTTGTATTTACAGGTTGGCATGAAAGCTTCAATGCCAGCTTTCACCCAAGAACTTACTTCAGTAGTACATTTTTTTAACAGGATGATGAAAAATATTATTCCAAGGGGCACTGCTAAGACAATCACAAAATGAGTCTCAATCAGTGCATTGATAACAGAAAGATGTTTTGTCAATACAGAGTTCTTGCCTGATGGGAGAGCGGAGAGAGATATCTATAGACACTACCATGTAGTTAGAGTTAGCAAGTGGACAGAGCTGCAGATATGGTAAAGTAAGGAGGCAATCAGGTAGAGAAGCATGTCCATCAGTGTTACTAAGGAAATGCATGGGGAAATCTACTATCTGAGTAAGAGATTAAGCAATTGATGAGATTAAGCAATTGATATGTTCAAAGTTTGGATACCAGCAAGGTCAGTGGCATTAGAGTGATGAAGCCACTTGACATGATGGCATTAAAGTCTTTGAACAGAAATATATTTGCAGACAAGTGCAATATCAATCGTTATCTTTTGTCTTCTTAATTCTTGTTTTTTTTTGTTTATTGTTCTCTTTCATTAATCATGTTTTTTGTTATTTTTTTCATATTCTATAACACTCAGTAACCTCTTGCATCTTAGTGGATTTATTGCTTGGAGTGAAATGATTAAAAACAAAAAATATCTAGAAAAGTATTAAAAGTGATAAAGTCAAACAACAGAAAAATAAATGAAGAGAAAAAAAAAGACTAAGACATAACTGAATTATATGCTCGCATATACAAGAGCTGAGTAGGAATTATGGTTTCTTGGGAATTATCTAAATGATTTGGATTTGTCTATACATACAAATGATAGAAAGACAAACCAGAAGTGGTCTTAAAAATTTGAAAGTAAGATTCCTTAAAGCCAAATAAACTGGCCTATCCATGCTACAAGAACACATCTAGCGAGAAAATAAAATTAAAGTGGTCTTCTGGAACCACAATCCATCCATCACCAAATAGTGAAAAATATCTCAACCAATTCAAAAACTGAAGAAAAGATATTTAATAAGTGACAATTTTATCCATTAAGCTTAAATATTAGGGCACATGGAATGACCTTAAAGGCCCCTGGAAAATGAACACATACCAGAACTAGACATCTGTGGAAGAATTGAAGCTCTTCAGACCACAGTTTTATTGGAAATAGCAAGAAAACTGAGGACAGTGCAGGACATAAAAATATTTTTGGTATTTATTTTTAGAGGACTTTCAGTTCCTTGATATCCAACAAAAACAGATACTACTAGTGTTAAATTTCATTACAAAAAACAAAAAAGCATTGTCACTATTAAATGTAGAAGTTATAACTCAGGAATTAAGGAAAATAGGTGACTGGGAATAAATGGTAATGGTAATATTAACTGTTTTCCTACAAGGAAACATTTGGTAATCATTGAGTGAGCATCAATTGAAATTTATAAAATTTTTCTCTTAAAAAAATTTTTCAGGAAAATAGTTTTTATCATTCATTCCAGTACAGATGTGGGTTTCCTTCCTAACTTTTTATTCGAAATAGTATGGAATGTAAACATCTTGATTATGTTTGCAAAATAATGCAGAATTAGGAGTTTAGTGCTTGGAAAAAGTAATTACCACAAGGAAAATATGTCTTGAAGAATTTTTTTTTATTTTAAAAGTTTTAGCTCAGATGGACCAAATTTTTACTAGTTTAAATTACAAGTCATGACAAATTTTCAGGAACCATCATTTATTGCTATATATTATATAAATATAAACAGAGAATAAATATAGATTGCAATGACAAGAGAATGGTGTATTAATAACTGTAGTTTCATGTCACTGTAACAGTATTCATTAATATCCTTTGATTTATAAGATGAGACTTTTAAGAAACACACTATCAAATAAAAAAAAAAATCACTATTAAAATATGACACTCACATTAGTCAGAACTTATTCACATTATATCCACTAAGAACAATATTGTTACTTTGTAGAAGTTAATTTTATATTGATTTAATGAAGAAATTAGGCCACTGTACCAAATGTTAGAATTATAATTAATGCCAAACTAATATTTGGATAATGAAACAAATATATATTACACATCAGTATTTACTTTATGCAAAACATTTCAAATATTTTTTTGAAGAAGTTAGGGAGAAATCTCAAAGAATATATTAATCTGAAATTGTTATCTTAGCATTAGTAATCTAAATTGTTCAGGATTTTTTTTTTTTACAAAGATTCCAGAGATTTTACATGACCATTTTTTTGGGGGGAAGAACATGCAGCTATAAAAAACAATCATTTTAATTCCAGTTCAAAATACAAATGCTGATGAAAAGTAATTTACAAATATTGAAGAAAAAATTATGCAAATTTAACACTAAAATTATTTGAAAATTCCCAAAATCTAAATGTATTCTTTCACATATAAGATTTAAAACTGCCTATCAGAAACCATGAGATTCAATAGAAAAATACTGAAATATTAATGGTACACCTATGTATTGAGCTCCTTGTTAAGAATCATGTTTTGTATTAATTCAAAAGAATGAAGAAGTGAAAGATTTCATTTCAAGGAAATAGAAAGACAGTGCCAAGGATGTACGATAGTGGACTACTGCTAGATGATGCATTGGGATGCACTGGAATAATCTAAAAATGACTGTCTACAAAAAAAACAAAACAAACAATTTACTTTATGTACAGGTTTTAAAAATTACATTGGTAAAACATTCTTGTATAAAGGTAATTCTAAAATGTTATGTAGATTCACTAAAATTATTCACATTTTCATTAATTTTAAAATTTTATATTAAAATGTGATGAAAACATTTAAAAAAAAAAAAAAAAAAAAAAATGCTATTTTCTGTTCATAAGTGCAGAAGATAAATCAATGTTCAGAAATTAAAATTTTTAATAATTTCAATTTGTGGAGATGTTTTATTAATGAATGGAATTTCACAAACTAAAGGAACCTACTATATTTCCATTTATCAGACAATCCAGGGTAAAGTGGTTAGAGAGATTTCAATTACAAGTTTGAAAAGAAACTAGTTGAAAAGAGGTTTTTATGGAAGAGAGCAAGATTGCTTCTTTATCAAAAGTGTAGCAAAAGGAACACTGAAGACTTAAAAATAAACTAACTTGCATTGTGTCAAAGTGAAACTTACCAATTATTTTACTGTGATTCTAAACAATAAAACTAGATATGAATATTTAGCACCTAATTTTTTTTTTACAACATGATGGCAGGGTTCTAGTCAAGTCAGATTGTTGTTAAAATTTTGTTGAACAATTCCGATATTTGTTTTGTTTCATTCAGAGAGAAAGTTCATACAATCTGACATTAGGATCTTGTAATAAATTAATGGACTTTTGTTTGGATGGTTGGAACAGTACAAAAACATTCCACTTCACTTTCTTAGATGGCATCATCCCAGCATTTTCAGATATAAGTTTAAAGAGAATTTTGAATTTTAATATGGGTTAATTTATGTTAACACTTTCAATGTAAATGATATCACTTTGAATTAACCTTTTCAATTTTTTTTTCAGAATCCATTTTTAGTGAAATAATTTCTATTTGCAATCAAGTGACTTAAATTTGAAAGTGTGAAAAATATTTTGCTATAATTAGCAGAAGTTAGTCTTTCTGGCTATTATCAGTGACATTAAAATTCAGAGTGTTGCCATTGTGGATTGGATCTCCCCTACCCAGACATATATTTTTGTCCAATACTAAATACAGAAGAATATTAGATTGAGAGACATTCGATAGAAATCTGAAGAAGAAGCATATTGCAGATTGATAACCTTTTTTATAGAGTCAAAAGGAAAGAAAAAGTTTACCCAATTGTTTCACTCTGATTAAGAGTTCAAAAGTATTTTTTTGTTTACTTAATGTGTGTGTGCATGTAAAAAAATTAAAATCTCATGATTCAGATTTTAAAAATACTTGTCAGTTGCTTAAAATTTTCCCTAATAAACAAAATTTTTTTTTTTTTTTTTGAAATTCTAATTTCAAAGTATAAATTTAGCTTACCTGAAATGTAAGAGACTACAATTTTTTCATAGAGGAGGAAACACCCAAATGCTATCTATTATGTACACTTCAATGATTATGAATTTGTTGATAAAAAAAAAAGTACAGGTTTGACAAAGTCATAATATACGAGTACAATGCAAAAAAAAAATAATAAAAATAAATAAATAATGAAATTGAGCACATTTAGAAACATTCAAAATCCTCATAATCCTCTATAATTATTACCTTGAAGTGGTACAAATAAGACAAAACTAAGGCCTATCTCATAACTGGGAGTTGTATATTTTCTCTTAGTGTCAGTGTTCAAGACAAAGAAAATATATCTTAAATGCTGATTTTCAGGGTAGACAGGTTCTGCTTGATGGGAATCAATCTGATAATTAAGTAAAAGGAAGACTGTGTAGAGTTGAAGGTTTCATTTCTTCTTTCAACTGGTTGACAGAATAGCAGACATCTCTAAAATTGTAAAAAGATGACAGTATACCAAGTAATCTTTTTCTTACTCAGATTTTATAAACTTGTGTTTTAATAACAAGTTTGTAATAAATACATTTGATGATCTTTGCTGTATAGTCCATTTGTAATAAGAAAAATGCTTCTAAGTTGGGAGCTAACATTAACTTGAATGCAAATCTAAGAGAGGAGTGGATAGATCTAAACAAGATCAGTTTTGTCCAATTGTTGTCTATATATACAAGGCACTAAGAATCATTGCTGTTCTCTCAATAACCAAATATTTTAGAAGTATTATTACATCACAATGCAATCTGAAACATTAATAAGCATTTTTGTATATTTGTAATATTATAATCCATCATGATAACTGGTTAGTTATTTTAATTAAAACATTAAGTTTGAATATACAGAGAATTAGAATTATGACAGTTGACCAATTAAGGTTTCAAAAGCATAGGCAATTGAAAAAGAAAAAAAATCTGATGACTTCAGATTTTATAAATACAAAAGAAAATATAAAAATAGGATTGTTTTCATAAATGCTTTATCTGGTTAAAAGTTAATGAGTTATCAGACAATTCACACAATAGTATTTCATGAGTGGTTATGCAGCAAGTTGCTTGATCAGTAATAATTTAACAACAATCAAAGCAAAGAATTTCCGGTCATTTTTCAGTATTCATGTTTAGCTCAGCATTTTACCAATTACATCTCTTGTTAGCAAGTACATCTGCCATATCCAAGCTTGTATCATATTAAAATGATTTATTATTATTTTCACTTACACTGAAAAATTCTTATTTATGTAAACATACATTTAAAATGACTGACAACACAATAATGAAATTAGGTGTTTTTTCACTTTTAAAAAAAAATAAAACTTTTCTATTTCATTATACTATTGTGTTAGAACAAATGTTTGTAATTTTTTTAGATGAATTTGAAAGACAATAAATACTTAGGTATTTGTATATAGATTAATGTAACCACATATATACCATCTTGTTCCACTACCTTTTGCCATCTTTGAGGCAGTTTTATGATTCCATCCTCCCAAAATGTGAAATCTTTCTAGGTGGTAAACTAGTCAAAGTGGTTTTTCTACAGAATTAAAATTCTTCCCATTAAGAGAATTTTGTAGGGATCACTCATTTCAGAGTGATAATACAAAAGGTGCAAGGTTAAGTGAATACAGTGAGTGTAGTAGAATGTCCCAGCCAAGTTGTAACAATTTCTGCTGGGTTTACAAAGAGATGAACAGTCTGGCATTGTCCTGATAGAAGAAGGAAAATGATGGCCTTTGGATTTACCAACTCTAGATGCTTTTCATCAATATCGTTTTTAATAAATCCAATTAAGAATAGTACTTGTCTGAATTCAATGTCTGATTTTGTAAAAATAAAACAATGCCTTTCCAATCATACTAGATACATTATCACCTCCTTTAGGATACAGATTGCTTTTTGTAGTAGTTTTTTGTTTTCATCAGAATCCTTTTCACTTCATAATGTTGTAAACAATCTATAGCCAGAAAGCAATGTTCAGTGCCAGAGGCGGTCTACTGGTATTATGTCAAGGAGAGTCTTCCATATTCCACAGCACCAGCTGACATGCTGCATAGGTACCACGTCCAGATACAAAACATTGATATCACACCCTCATTTGCACAGCAAAACATTCAAAGAGTATACAAAAAAGGGGAAATCATTTGGGTAAAGACTCCACACAGTAGATGCATGACCAAATTCAAAATGGGCTGCATAACCCAAGTGATCAGTCTGCAGTCGGTGCAGATTGATGGAATACTGCAGCACATGAAGAATTTATGCTCTTTTCTGGGATCATATCCATCATCAGACTGCTAGTGACACAGAAGAGAGTGAATGATTCATGTACTTAGAATTGAGTTTGCCAGGTGATTTCTCCGATACCAGTAATTCAGAGACTAATACCGGAGCACTCAATGACCCTCCAGGCAGTAGTTTGTCTGAGAATGAAACTGACAACGTTCCTCTTTGAAGGAGTACCTGACAGAAGAGACCTGCCCCAGAATGTTTCAGCTGTGATCAGGAGATCAGAGGGGAGTGTAGCAGAGACTTACCTTGGTGACCCAAAAGAGCCAGAGTCATGTGTATGTTTTGCAATGGAGTGTGGAGATAGCGAATTGGTGAGCTTCGGACTGAAGGTAAATTGAGCAGCACTTCATGTTTTTGGAAGTGTTGCTTATAGCCATTTTTATTGGCTGGTTCTGGGTTCTCATTGGCTGGGTCAAGTGCATAAAAGCACGGTACACTCATTCAAGGGCAG
Source organism: Acanthosepion pharaonis (assembly GCA_903632075.3). Taxonomy (NCBI): domain Eukaryota; kingdom Metazoa; phylum Mollusca; class Cephalopoda; order Sepiida; family Sepiidae; genus Acanthosepion; species Acanthosepion pharaonis. The sequence goes on along the minus strand of CAHIKZ030004333.1, from coordinate 1,366,973 downwards.
ATTTTCACTTCTGACGAGGAGTGGTGCATTTGAGATTGAGATGCAGAGAGAATTGTTGTGGACCTATTGGACTCTGATATAGTTTTTTTTTTTTTTCTTTTCCCGTGTGTGCTTCCGACCAATAACTATTCTATAAAATAGATAGCCTAAAAAAAATAATTTACCTGTTACAAGTCATTTAATATAATCCTTTTGCTATTTGAAGGTTGGTAACAAGAATTTAGAAGTAGGTACAAAGAAATTGAAACAAGAACCATTCATTGCTGGAGACATGATTTTGTTCTTTTATTCATGTCATTCTTATCAATTATACAAAGCCTTTTGTAGCAATATTTTATACCAATGACTACCCTCTATCATATCAATCATCGAAGATACCTTCATTCTCCCACCCCAGAACTTATTCAAAACCAATTCTGAAGATTTTTCTTTAAAGTTATTTTCTTTGAGTTCAAATTGATTGATTGATCATTACATACATACATACATAACTATAGGTAAAAGGTTTGCATTTTGCAATGCAAAAAAGTATAGTAGTTCTAGTTTTATGGTGAATGTATTTAAGAGGGATAGAATATTTGAAATTATATGCAACCTGGATTGTTTCTTCTTTGGAAAATAAGAACCACAAAGTAAAGCATGTACAAATAACTGGAGGAAGTTCTATAGAGGCCCAGTTTCTGACAATATATTGATCAAATTATTAAACTAACATCAAGGTATAAAATTTCCTCCTGTCATCCATCATGTATTATTTGCCAGTGACTGGTAGCAAAACAAGTTTTGAATAACTTGGGTAAAGAAGAGGAAACCAAATTGTTAACAAGGCAATAATGCAAGACAGCCTACAAGACTAGAACAACATTACAAGTGAAACTACCTCCAGACACTTGTTGACCTTAAGCAATGTCAAAATGTATGTATGTTTTTGAAAATGACAGTTTGCCTTGTTTCTTCTAAATGGCTTCAAATAATGAATATCTTCATATTGTACTTTACTTGTAGAGCGAATTGGAGATTTAAATAAATTATGTTGCTTCTATGAGCAGTAGAGAAAAGTTTTATCTTGAGATAAAGAATGGTTCTTTATATTATTGGCTTCAATAAGGTTTCACTAAATTTCAACAATTAAAGGATGAAAAACTATTAGAGATTTGTAAGTGATATTCTTCAACTTTTATTGTAGAAGTTCTGGTATTAACTAAGACTAACTACAAATGGCAACAAATGTCTTAGAAAAAGGCTTCTTGTCCAGAAAATTTAAGAGCTACAAGTTTGTTAAATAGATTCTGATAAATTTAATGCTTTTCATTTACAATAAAACCAAGTGTAAACAATAGACATTTGATGGCTTTTTCTTGAACCTCTTCTCTGGAATTGTAGAGAGAAGATCCTTGTAAGGTCATTGTCAAGGCAAAAAAGTTAAGACAAATCATGAATGCATGGCAGTTCATATTTTATCAGATTTCTGCTGAACAATCTACAAGTCTTACATTTTTATTATTTCAGCTTAGTTTACAGGTGACAAATCAGTAACAGATGAGTAAAACAAACTAAATAGTTTAAAGTTTGGATTTTGGTACTAATCAACACCATTATCAACCCTCAGACATTACAGTGTCACAAATCAAAGAGTTGCTCAATACTAGTTAGGAAGAATTGTTAATTATAATGCTAAAGTATACAAACTAGAATAGAAAGTAAAATACTAAAAATTCATTTAGCTTTATGAACTCAGTTCTAGAATTTAAATTAGTTTGGTAATGTCAATACTGAATATGACATGCAGCCTGTACTTGTATGTATATGAATAATAGATGACACTAGCTATCTTCTGTCATCAGATAACTATCACTACAGAAATACATTAGGTCCAACTACTGGCAGACAAGATTATAAAAACAGATTATGTACACTTTTCTCTAATCAATCAATCAAAAAAAAATAAAATAAAATAAAGAAGCAGTTCATTGCCTAACAGATTATTTGTCAGAGGAATAATTCAATTTTCATTGAAGTTGAAGATACGATATGGCAAGTCTGATACTAGACCCATAGTATTTACGGAAGTAGATGCTATAGTAACAAACTGTCTTAGTCTTATCAAAGGTATAAATAACCACTGATGTCAATTTATTTCGCAAGGCTTTTAACCTCATTATAAATCAATGGAATTAATATCCTAGCTGAATCAATGGCTGAGATAAAATGTACTTCATAAAACTGTACAGCTGTTTAGAATGCCATTTATGCTTAGATTATTTTTAAAATAAATCTTTAGTTTTATTTAGATAATATCTTATAAATAGCTTTTTTTAACATTATGAAATAGTAAAATCAGTGTAACATTATAACTAATAAAAATAGGAGAAAAAAAAAATAACAGAAATAATTTGTTAGGTAATAATGGAATATTTACATTTTCTCTATCAAAGATTTAAAAATGAGTAATTATCTGGCCAAAGCAGCAAAGTTTCTTCCTCCAAGATTTACACTTCCTAAAGAGGCCATTTTAAAAGTTTCTCCTTTTAAATAAATCCTTATAAATACAGAGCATGTTCAAGCATTCACTATTAGAATTTTAACAGGGGAGGGAAAATGGATTCTGAATGCACATTGGAATAGGTTTTGGAAGTCATATTTTGCTAAGAAAATTACTAAGAAACAAGAGAATCTTCTTAGAAACAAAGACAATAGTGCTAAACTGCTATGTAATATCGATCCTTCAATATGACAGTAAATGTTGAATAATTTCTTCAGAGATGAAGACTTGATGCAACAGAAGTGTGGTTTTGCAGAAAAATATTGAGCATACCATAAATGGAGAGAGTAAGCAACAAGGAAGTTTTAAGGAAAAAAAAGAAATGAATCAGAAAACTGAATTTTTGAGGGACACAGGAGGAAGGAGGGCTTGGAAAATTTAACAGTCAAAAGATATATCAAAACAGTGGGTCACCTACCTGACTAGCTTATGTGAATGGACAGTAAAAAGACAAACATTACTGAGAGCTACAAAGGATAAGTTGTGGAGAGCAATGATTGCACATATCCTGAAAGGACAGTACACTGTTGATCAAGGGAGACAATCCATGTCTAAAACAACTAATGAGAACACAGAAACTGAGTGTCAACTCAATGAAGAATTGTAGAATGGTAGGGGCATGAATTCAAATTTCTCAATGATAGTTATTAAACACAGACCAACAAATATAAGTTTACAGATTTTTAGCTAATATAAGGGACATCTAACATCTGGAATGAATCAAATAGGAAAACATTGCATCTTCAATAAAAATTTGATAAAAAGATATAATTATGTACAATTACCTAACAACCACTGCTTAGTAACAATTATGCAATGGGTAATGTTGCTCAACATGGCAAGTTCCATAGAATTTCCTACTGATTACGAATCCATCTAGTAAGAAAATGCAGTGAAATTCCTGCAGACCTCAAGCTAGAGTTAAGTCAAATTTTCTTAATTTGCTTTTCTATACTTCATACCTAAAAACTTTTATGTTAATCCTTAAAATATGATCAATTTATTGGATTGCAAGCAGAGTAAAGGTAGAAGTATGCTTATTCAATTATGGAATAGCCATATATCAGGTCATCCCATAAGTTCTGTCCAAATTTTGAATAAAAAAACAAGTGACCAAATGTTACATTTAATTACAGATTCAATCAACAATGTATTTTCCCCGATTATCTATGACTTCCTTACATCTATTAACAAGCTTACTAATTCCATTACTGTAAAATTCTTTTGGCTTTGATTTGAAGAACTCACAAATGTCAGTTTTAACCTCTTCCTGTGTTACAAAAGCGGTTTCTTCCAAATGATTCTGTAAGCTACGAAACAAATGGTAGTCTGAAAGAGCAAGATCGGGAGAATAAGGTGGATGAGGAATTTTCTCGCAACCAAGTTCTTCGATCTTTTGTGATGTGATTCTTGCTGTGTGGGGTCGCGCATTGTTCTGATGAAACATCACCTCTTTTCGATTCACTAGAGCAGGTCTTTTTTACCTCAAAGCTTGGTTCAAATGCTCTAATTGGTGACAGTATATTTGAGCATTAATTGTTGCATTAGGTGGTAAGAATTCAAAGTGGATTATTCCTTGGCGATCCCACCAGATTGAAATAAGAACCTTTTGCCCATGAAGTTCCCTTCTTGGCTGTGGCTGGGGTCCTTCCCCTTTACCAAGCCACTGTCTATGATGCTTAACATTTTGATAAAAGATCCATTTTTCATCGCCAGTCACAAGTCTATCCAAAAAAGGTGAAACAAGTTGGCGAGAATGGAGAGAAGAGCAGATGTCAACTTGGGATTTGATGTTGTTTTCAGACAATTCATGAGGCACCCATTTTCCAAGTTTAAGAACTTTTCCAAGTTGTTGAAGATGACGATGAACAGTTGTATGGTTTGAACTGAGAATCACTGCCAATTCCTCAAGTGATAAAACAGGATTTTCTTCAAGGGCTGCTTCAAGAAGCTTTTCATCAAACTCAACTAGACGTCCGGTTCAATCTTCATATTCAAGGGTGAAATCGCCACCTCTGAATTTTGCAAACCATCTTCTGCAATTTCTTTCATTCACACATTCCTCTCCATAAACTGAGTGAATGTTTCTAGCCGCTTTGGCTGCTGAGTTTCCTTTCTTGAACTCATAAAGCATTATGTGCCTCAAATGATTCTTGGGTACTTCCAAGTTAGCAGGGTTTTAATCAAACAAAATTTAATTTTATTGTTCTCTGAAATAAAATTTGATCAGTTTAAATGCATCTAAACATAAAAATAATGTTCAGCTTCATTAGACATTATAAAATACTCTTTAAATTTCATTCATTTTAAAAAAAAAGGTAAATTCAGACAGAACTTATGGGATGACCTGACCTCAAATAGTAGAAACTGTTTTTTTACAATTAAATTCTCAAAATAAATTTGCTATTTGTTAAAAAATACTTAAAAATTATTTTTTTGCTAATTGATGGCATTGAGTATGTTTATTTTAAATTTAATTAAAAAAAGAAGCATGTGATCATTTTGTGACATTAGTCATATCAGCCTACATAAAGAGAGTCAATTTTTTTTTTGTTTATTGATTCTAATTTTAAAACAAATTAACGAACATTTGGTATATGACGTATGATCCATCTCCCCCATTAATGGATTTGTCCAGAACATTATTATTCAGAAGAACTCTGTTGATATGCAGAGTATATTATCAATAAGCGATACATATTGTCTAGAACAATTCTACTACAATTTAATATACTCTTGTTGTTAACCATTTTGAAAATGGCTAATTTACTCTGCCCAGAGAAACTTATTGACCCCAATGCATCCGACGCTGAACTGGAATATCATCACGGAAGAGTAACTTTTATGAATTTCTTGAGCACATACTGCAACCAAAGTTATAAGCTACACATCTCATTAAATATGTCTCAGCACAAGTTTACGAATATTTTGTGGACACATCTTTCTATGAAGAGACTTTAACAATACTGGATAGGATCTACATTAAAAAGAAAAATGAAATGGTCTCTAGACACTTACTGGCCACAAGGCATCAACTGCCTTTAGACACCATTGATGGATTTTATCAAGCTTTGATAAAACTGAGTAAGGACTGTTCATTTTCTTTGGTATCAGTGAAACAATATCAAGTTGAATTGATCCAAAATACCTTCATAAACAGGCTACAGTCCATGGATATCTGACAAAGAATACTCAAAAACAGCACCTTAATATAACAGCATACCTATGACCAGGCAAGAGTACTAGATTTAGCAGAACAAAATGCTAAAAATTACAATACGATTGCAGTAACGTCAGAGACCTCTCCACCTCTTCTGGCCTCCCAATTGTATGAAACACTAGACTCTCTGAAAATATCAGCCTTAACTAAACACATATTTTTTTCTGCGAGAGTAAGAGACACGCAAGGTCATTATACCCCACTGGAAGGGACAAATGCTATACATGCAAAAAGCAGAGACATTGGGCTAAAGTTTTTTAGCAAAGGAAAAAAGGACCAGATGTTGCTATCCTTGACCTACAGCAGGCCTATCTACAAGTACATATCCATAAGTCACTTTGGCCCTTTCAAACGGTAATCTTCAAGGGGCGAAGATATTGCTAGATCCGAATGGGTTTCGGGTTGAATGTTGTACCAGCCATAATGAAGGCCATTGTGGATGCCGCATTGTTGAAAGACGAGTCAGTTAGATGGGCAACCTCATCATATATTGATGATATTTATGTTGACGAGAGCATGATTTCTGCAGCATGAAGGAGCACTTGGCTGCGTTTGGTTTGACCTGCAAGGATCCGGAGTGGTTACGGGACGGCACGTGTGTGCTGGGTTTGCATGTCGAGCAAGATAACAACACGCTTAAGTGGAAACATGGAAATGGCATTTCATCAGTTCCTGAGGTCCTGACATGACATAACGTCTTCTCGCGGTGTGAAAAACTGGTGGGTCATGTCCTGTGTGTGGGTGGCTTCGTGTAGCTGCATCATTTATAAAACGCAGGACAGTATCGATCACGTCTGGTTGGGACGATGAAGTGACAGACGCTCCCCTTAAGAACATGATTGAGGACATAGTGGAAAGAATACGCCAGGAAAAAAACTGATGTATTTTGGCTACTGTATTCATCGGCGAGTGAGTTATTTTACTGACTGGTTATGTACACTGGGATTTGTGAGAATACCTGCGAATTGAGTTTTCGGCATTTCTTTCTGTCCCCGATATTCGAGTCTCAACTTACAGTGATTTGTTCTCGGCGTTGTGGAATTAATCTGTGACAAACATTTCCTTTGCTTTCAGAACGCTTACAAGTTTGTAAAATATTCATTCGGACAGAGGAGCTTCATTTATGTTTGAATGCATACAGCAGTTCCTACACATGCAAGGAGTAGCCATAAGTAGAACCCCATATGACCCTCAAGGTAATGGCCAGTGCGAGAAGTATAATAGAATAATTAGGAAAACTGTTCAATTAGTAGCTGCTGATAAACGGGTAGCTCTAGAGAATTGGGAACAACTACTCCCAGAGGCCCTGCATACAATAAGAACACTGCTATCCACCACCACCACCACTAATGCAACACCCCATGAATGATTCCTCCCGTTTTCTAGAAGAAGTTCAACTAGAGCATCCCTACCATCTTGGCTCTCAAAACTGGGAGTGATATTACTAAAAAGACACAACAAAATAAGAACAAACCACTGGTGGATCAAGTGGAGCTTCTAGATGCCAACCCCAAGTATATGTGTGTCTGTTACCCTGATGGACAGGAAGACACAGTCTCACTAATAGACTTGGCTCCAGCAGGGGATGAATTGGAACCCACAAGCCTAAGCTAAGTGAGGGCTATCAACAGATCACTTCAACTGACTATGAAGATACAGAAACACAGTCTCCTTATGAAGATTACAAGGATCCCTTGAGCTCTGGTCCATCAAGTGGTGACGAATAGGTTTACAAGAAGAGAGTCCACCCACTTCAGAGGAGGAGCGAGCCACTCGTAGAAGATTACAAAAATGCAGCAGGATTAAATTCAGTTATAGCGGGAAAGAAGAAGAATCTCCTCATCATGCTTCTGGCAATCCACCATGGCCTTGCAGACAGCAAAGGATGCCTGCTCGATTCAGGGACTTCTTACCTCTGTAAGAAGAAGACAGGGGAGAATATGGGATATGGTCCATCTCCCTCAATAATGGATCTGTCCTGAACACATATTCAGAACTCTGCCGATATGCAGAGTATATTAAAGCCTTCTGATAAGTGATATGTATTGTCTAGAACAATTCTATTACATATGATACATTTTTATTTTAAGGTAAAAAAAAAAAAAAAATGAAAGGTTATAGTGTATATAGAGGGATTAGAAGATTCCTGTTATGAGCTCCTATGACAGCTAATTCTAGCAAATACTGCCCCATTTAGACCAACTGAAAACAATAATTAATATAAAATCTGGAAATAGCTAATATTCATTAATACCAGACTGAGCATTTCTCTGGTGACAAAGCAACACTTTTTTTTTACATCATTGTTGAGAAGTTTTTGACTCATCAACTGTATTCAGACAGAATCAGAAAGACAGCTAAATTTACTAGGGGTACAAGAAGAGTTCTCAGCAGGATCTACTTTCTAAAATTTTACCAAATGGCAGAACAAAAAATCACCCCCTTCAACTTTTCAACATCCTTTTATAAACCTTCAGATTACTATTCTGGTCTTTATAAAATTGTATTCATAAAAGAAAAAATATCCATTTACTGAAGACTAGTACAGTTTGGCAAGTAAGATAAATTATGGTTATAGTTATAAAGTTGAAAGAAAACAGAATAGAGCAGTAAATGTTCAATAAAATTGATATATTATTTTGCATTCAGAACAATGTCAGCTTTGTTGTTATCACAATATGTCAGCCATTTTGCCCTCTGGTATTCTTCAAGTGTATCAATCCAGGTAATTTTCAGGGAATTTGAAACTGAACTCTTTCTATAATCTACAATGGCAGATTCTCATTCTGATATTCATGTCTTGGGACATTGCATCCTTATTTAATACTGCTCAGTTATTGCTTACCCTATTTCCACTGAGTCTAGATAGCTGGAAAGCAGAATGAGAACAATCACCCCTATAGATTATAAGGGGGCTCAGTTTGAAATTCTATCAATGTTACCCCAGATTGAGAGAAACCGGAAGAAATCTGGAGGGTATAACGGCTGAAATGTGATAATAACAAAGATGAGGACATTAGTTTGGATGTAAATAATGATAACTCCTCATCCCAGAAATTCAAAGTTGACATAAGTCATTTTTACTTAAACTGAACAAAACTTTAGTCACAAGAGTTTGAAAGATATTTGCAGGAGGGTGTAGTAAGATATTTACTTTTTCTTTACATTAAAATTTCTGAAAATTCTAGTGCCAGAGGCAATTCTGGCATTTGTTTTTCTGATTCTAAATGTAAAAAAATTAAATGTAGCAATACAAAAATAGTTCAAATTAGAAATAAAAGTAAATAATAGTGAAGAGATTTTAAATAATTTTTAACTTCCTACAATTATAAGTTTTTTTTTTTTTTTTTTTTTTAAATTTACTGACTATTTTTAAATTTATTGGCTATCTTTGTTTTCTTAGTACTGTTTCATGTCATTCTATTTAGTCACTTTTGGTGCATTTATATTTGTGTTGGCCAAACTTGGAAAATAAGAAAAACTGAAACAGAATAATGAATTTGTGGAGTAATGCAGAACTAATTTTCTTTTTTTTAACACTAACCTGACTTTTTTCAGATGGGTGAAAAGTTAGCAAAACATGGCAGCATTTTATTTAGCCGATGTAAATTGTGAGTAATAATGTGTGTCAGCATTGAGCCAGTCAGGAAATGGAGTTTGCTTCTTAATATCGTTAAAACATTATTTGAGGCTATGTTGCAGAAATTTGGAAAAAGAAGTTTTTTTTTTTGTAAAAGAGAAAATATCAGGGTCCAACTTCAAATTATAGAATACCACTAAGTTCTCCACCATTTTTAAAAATGTCAAATCTTTGTTAGGAAACGATTAGTGAATTTCTTGAAGCAAAAGAAAACTTAAAGTTGATAAAAATCAATTTTCATTTCATTTCAGTTACTTTATAATCATTTTTGAAAGTTTGTAAGAATATTTGCCAAGGTAATAAGCAAGCTACCAGAATTTTCTCTATAACTTCACAAGTATTTGCTTTTACTAACTTTAAAACTATTTTTTAGTAATCTTAAAATACATTTCTTGATCAAAACTAAGATAGCTTATAAGATCAAAACTGTCATAAAATTTACTTTCATTACAATAATCATAATATCAAACTCTTACTGCATGCTCAATGTCATACCCTCTGATTAAATTCAAAATTGTATCAGTCAAAAATTTTTTACATTTTATTTATAAAACAATATCTTGATATCTGTCTATTTCTGAGATGAGGTATTGTAACTATTTACATCATTCAGACTGTTGTCCTCATCTTTATTGCCATATACACATTTTGGCTATTGTACATTCTGTACAAAACTTCAACGTATATCATCTGAAGAGGGTACAATACTATGGACAAAATGTTGTGAATATGGCAATAAAGATGTGGACAACAGTCTGAACTATATAAACAGTGTAAATAAATTCACTTAATGTCACTTTTTTTCTGGTTAATTCAAGTATTAGTTTATATGGATTTGTATTTATCAGGTTTATCAATATACTGAACAAATGAATAATGTGGAACAAATACTGTTGTCAGCAATTAAAATATATATATATATGTACACATACACACTGATAGCTATAGTTAATACCATTTTTTTTTTATAATGCAAGAATATAGAAATGAAACAAGTCTATAGTTTAGCTTCCATAGTAGAGCCATAATTAAAAGGGATGAAAATATTACAATATCAATAAACATGAAATTACAACTAATCAAAACAAATTGTAATATGAGAACTTTATAAGAATTAATTCAACCTTCACAAGAGACGTAAGGTTAAAAAAAAAAAAAAAAAAAAAAAACTTACCTGAATATATTTTGAAACTCCTATAGAGGCACAGAGTGAGTATCTCAATATACATGCCTCACTTTAACATCATTTTTTGGATTAACACCTGTAACAAATATAAATATATATATTTACATTCTGAGAAACACTAAGTATTCAGTATTACAATTTTATATGGTCGATGTGATAGAAGAACCAAAAGGTCAGGTGGTTAAAAATGTGTAATTGAACAAATTTGCATACAAAAAAAAATAAATAAATAAATAAAGTGAAAGGCTCAGTATATAGATATTTGTACTTTGTTTTAAATTATGCAGAAAATGAAAAGAGTCACACATATGCATTCTGTTAAACAAACAACTTATAGGCATTGATGTAATACAGTTTAGCATATGGCAAGATATGAAGTTGTTGCATTATATGAAAACTTGATAAATAAATTACATGCAAATTTGTTGAAATAATTTTTTTTTCACAAAAAAAGAGGTAAAAGACCATAAGATTTAATTTCAAGAGACTTGAAAATAAAATAGTACTAAATTATTGCATTTATGGAAGGGTATTGAGTTGATAAAAATGTCTATTTCATTACTTTAAATACTAGTTTAAAAATTAAAAGATGTGTGCACATACAAAATGTTGGAGTTGAAAGCATAGATTTAAAGTTCTAATTTTAGATACAATAAAAGCTTAATTCATAACACAAAACGGTACTTATTCTATATGTCCAAATTTAGAATCGGGGGGTAATTAGTCTTTATTCATTAACATGAGTTCCTTCCAACAATTCATAATCTTTATATCCTATTTGTAAAAAACAAAAATGCATTTTTTATACAAAAAGGTAGTTTCTACAAAAAAAAAAAAAAAAAAAAAAAAGAAAAAATAAATTAAGTCCATCAAGATAAGTTTGCAGACTGTGAAATTATGATAATCAGAACAAGATCTGAAGAATAATGATAGTCTGTAAAGTTTTCCTGCCTGAATCTTTTTAGATGTTATTTTTGCCAGTTAGGAACCGTGTATTATTATTATAACAAAACTACCCACACTGATTAAAATGAGCCTTTTGTCTCTTTGATGCAGTGTTTAATGACTTAACTACAAACAATAAATGTTTGCTGTAATCATAACATTAATTGATAGAAACTGCAATACTATCCTAACTATTCAAAACTTTACTTGGATAGAGGTTCATTTCAGTCAATTCCACTAAGCAATTGGCTGCATCATAATTCTTGTAAAATATCTATTTTTCATCACTAACCAATAATATCAAGATACATTCTTGAGAGTGCAGAGAAATCTAGATGTCTCCTCTTGGTTACTGTCAAATCCATTTTCCAATTTTAACCACCTTTCTAAGTTGTAGCAAATAAGTTAACTGCTGAATGACTTGAATTCAGTTTTGAATTAATTCTTCAACTGTCTTTTTATAGACTTCAGATAAAAACAGGTCATTGTTAAACTAGACAAAATAATTTGATTGTGGCAAAGCTCTTGAGCTGAAGTCACTTTTTTTAAAACTTTCAAACTATCTTTAACAATTTTTATGTGAAAATCTATTCTATAAACACCAGGAATATTTCTGGTTATTTTTTGCAGCATTATTGCCATTTTCCTAGACTCAGAGTATGTGACATGTGCTCTGTAAACTTTTTTTATTTTTTTTTTTATTTTGAAGACTGTCAAGTTAGTAACTTGGGGAATCATGTGACAATGTAATATAACATTATTAAAACTATGTACTCACATATATCATCATTTAAGTGTTTCAGGTCAGCAAAAAATATTCAATCTAAAGTTATATTATATATCCAGCAGGATAATGGATCATAAATTAATAGAACAGAACTGGTATTGACATCTGTGGCTTATGGAATACCAAAGCAATATTTTTTGTATTGACAAAATATTTAATAATTTGGGAGTTTTTTGTATTGCTAACACTTTGCATAGTGAAAAAAAATCATATCTTACTTCCTTTGCAGGATAGTGTTAATGATTACTAGGGTTAGATCCCTTGGATCTTTGCACTGAAAAAAAACTGGGAATATGATTTTCATGGAGATTTTTAAGTCACTATCACAAGAATGTTAGTTTCAGCACAAAGATAATGGTATGGTTATAAATTTTAAAATAAATATTTAGAGCAATAAGTTTGATTTTTTGTTACATATACAATATGTATGAGTAAAACATTTTTATAGAAATACTCTAAAATAAAAGAATGCAGCTAAGAGAAATAGACAATATTTTCCAGAAGTTATAATAAGAACACCAAAAAGTAAGTTACCAAAACTAGAATACTTTGTTCAGATACAATGCTAGAAGAACTAAGTGCATTTAGTGACTTAAAAATGAAGGGAGAGGTAAATTAAATCAATATTTTGTTTGAATACACACAATTCAGTACCAAGTAAATTGGATTACTACTTCAAATTGACTCAAAAATATTTAATAGTTTAATTTCTTAAACATTTGATTAGTTTTTAACTTATTTCTACTGCTTTTTATTGCAATTATTCTAAGACTGTTAAATAAGCAAATCTGATAAATTTACCCTGTAAAATATGATTCCTAGAAGTCAGTCGAAGTTTGTTATATAATACAACCTTAATTGTTAGTAATGAAAATTTAAAATATTCAAATCTACTTAAAGTACACTGAGCTTATTTCCTGTTATCTTGTTTTAATTACAAAATGTTTGTACCTATAGCCTCTTGTTTAATTAAGAAGGGTAAATGCTTTCAGTATAAGAAGCTGCTTCAATAGAAGTCATTTTAGGCTGACTGTCAAATATTTTCATGTCAAGTGTAATGACATGCTTAGCTGCAGGGTGTGAAGGCAGCAAATGATTTTGTGTATGTGAGACTTGACTTACAGGTGGTCACCAAGGGTAGAGTAATTACTGTACTATTCAAAAATAATGGTTTCTATTAGTTGTAGAAAGTTTAGAGCAAGAATAGTTATACAGTAAAGAGCTTGCCTTATGGAATTCATTTTACAACATCCTAGTGAAGATATAAAAATTACAAAATTATTTGAGATACTTAAAGCATTGTTTTAGAATGGACAGGTCTTTAAAATGGGTTACTTGAGCAATTTAATCTAGTTAAGTATAGTTTGTTTCTTTAAACAATTTCAGTATTATAAACAGAGGAGGTGAAAAGCTTGTTTTTTTAAACTTGGAGAGATTAAAAAGAAATGTATGTTATATTTGGGTTTTTAATACTTTCTTTTTTTCATCTCAATGTACAATCTAGAATCCTGTACAAGCAAATAATGACATAGTGAATTTAATATTAACTTTACATCAGATTTAGATCTGTACACTTTATAATATTCAGCATAAAACAATTGACAAAATCTATATAATAAATGTGAAAATCTGTTATGCATTTTCAATTAAATGGACACAACTCCCTAACATTTAATAGCTTTATCTTCTATATAATAAATGTGAATGTCAGTGTGTCACACTTTTTCAATTAAAGGGACAACTATCTAACTCATCTTCTATTTAAATAAATGAATGTGAGTGTCAGTGGGTCACAACCTTTTCAACTTTCTCCTACAGGCTAACAGCCTAACATATCAATACCATTTTGGAATCTGGCCAACTGTGAGCAAATTAAAAACATTCTGGGCCAGATCTGGACCTCTAATCTGAAATTTTGGATTCCAAAGTTTTCATTACTGTGATTGTTTTATGTGATTTTTTGTACAATAATTTTATAACTTTGAAATAAATTTGGGAATAATCAAAATTAATTGCGAAATCCAGCGAAAGTTACCCATGAAATAAAAGTAATTATTTGTATTGAAAGTAAGGACCTACATACAGCAAATTGTCTTTAAATTAAAATGGCAGCAGAAGAATTTTTGAACTTTTAAAAGGAAAGCCTAAATATTAATGCATTATTCAAATGCAATGATCAATTTCAAGTTCTTCTGTAGTTTATTGTTGCCTATTGCATATGGCAGCAGTATGCCTTGCAAAAAGAAATTTCTGCCAACAGAGGACCAGATTGCAATCAAAAGAGCCAAAGCTGCAGAAAGGAAAAGAAAGTCCCATGCAAATGAAAACCCAGATCAAACAGCAGCCAGGAGAGCTTCCAGTGTTGAGAATATTCAAAGACTTATAGACTCCCAAACTTCTGAACAAGCCAAAGATGCAATCAAGAGCTCTATGCAGGAGCTAGCTTAAATGCTGCCTCATAGCTTTTAAGCTAGTATTAAATAAAGCTCATCAGTATTTCATATCTAATATTTAATCTATTCAATAATTCATTTATATTTGTTTAAAGCTTATTACAAACTATGCAAGGTTATGATGTAATTTCTATAAGTTAAAAAATTACAATGTTGCAAAGTTTTAATTACATTTCAAATCATTTTATCTTCCACTCTGAACTGTAAAGATACCTTTAATTCTTTTCACACTTTTCTTGTGCTTATAATGATGGCAGGATTTCAGATGAACTCAATCTAATATTACAATAGTATGGTGGTAATTTTAAAATTTGTTCAATTAACTTCATCAAATTACAAGAAATTCTAGTGTTGCTAAGCTTGAAAAAAATGGCTTATAGAAACAATATTTCCATCAGCGGTAGAAAAAAAATATAAAGTGTTTGAAGATGCAATTCATTTGTTCCAAATTTTCTCTAAAACTTCACAAAGTCATTAAGTATTATGAGTATTAATATAGCTGAAGTGAAAAGAAAAAAGTTAATCTTTCAAGTTCCTAACTATGAGAATTCTTCTCTATGTTTAAACTTGCATTATTATATCAATCATGCAGAATATAACATTTATGAATTTTAGTTTTCACACTTCTCCAAAAAGCAGTGGAGCAGACAATTTTAGAAATCAATTTTCTTATATAAGAGGCTATTCAGTTCTTTGACATGTAGCAAAAGACCAAAATAAGAAATTGTTTAACTTATTCTCTGCAGACTTCAACATAAAAATGTAAAAGCTAGAAATTAACATTTTAAATAAAGAAAAAAAAAAAAAGAAAAGATTTACATATTACTAGAATAAATATTATCTCTGTTTCACAAAGTTTTCAGATTTCATTATCAAGATTAACAGAATAGGTTGGGAAACAAACCAAATAAGCTTTAATACTCAACTTTGTAGTTTATTGAGAAAAGAATCAAAGTTTAAAAGATAATCTAAGAAAAAAAACTGGGAAGAGATTGTACATTTTTCTTTTTTAAATCAGAAATGGACAGTAGATAATTGTCACAACAAACAAATAGGAAGATTCAGAGGAAGTTTCAATGCTGCTTTCTGTTAAGCATATTCTTTCAATTTCTGATAACTTTTTCTTCACATCTCTAAAGTTAAATGATTATTTGAAGAAAGAAATTTATCGGAGAAAAAAGGCTGCTAAGATCAAAAACATGTCAGTCTGGAAAAATTACATTGGGTTGGTCAAAATCTTTTTGATGTTAGAGAGTTAAAAATTAAATGTTTCTAATGCTAACTACATGTTTTAAAAAGTAATTTGGCTTATGATAGTTCATAATTCAGGACCAAATTGAAACAAATGCCCCATATGAAAAGCTTGAACAAATAAAACTCCAATATAAGAAATGTAGGAGTAAAGGGGCTGATTAATTAAACAGTTCATTTTTCTCAGGAACTAATTTTGTCTAAATGCATACATTTTACTTGTATAGATTATTAAAATAACTAAGGGCAGTAATCACTTATAGATTTACTAAGTTGATTTACTTCCCTTCCCACTACAGCTGAGACAGGAAATATATAAATACACACTGACAGTTATATATATATATATATATAAAAACAAACAAATAAGAAAATAATTCAACAATAACATTTACTCATTTTTATTTATTAGGTATTAAATTCCAACACTTAGTATCATCCATAGTTTACCTTTACTTAAAGAAAATTTTTGAGCCTTCTTAAATTTAAAATTTTAAAAAACTTGATATATTTCCTTCTGTTTAGAAATACAGGTTGTTAAATAAATTCCTTAAATTTACCTTCATAAAGTTCCTGAGGGGACAAAGTCTATTGGCTAAGATAATTTTGTCTATTCATATTGTTCTTTTACAGGTATATATATATATATATATATATAATAAAAGGGTTATACCTTTTTTTGTAACCCTATATTCCTGTGTCATAAATTGATGAATTTTTGTTCAAAAGTAATGATAATGCATTGTTTTTAGTGAAAACTGAAAATTCAAATTTTAGCATATGCTCAATAAGGGTAAAAAAAAAAAAAAAAAGTTTCAAAAGCTTTATTTTTCAATTTGCTAATGATGTAATTAGATAGTACTGATGTATTTTTAATGCATAACCTACAAACTTAGAAATAAAAAAAAAAATTCTAGAAGCATTACTATACTTGTATATGATTTTTAGAAATTGTGTGTTGGTGGAGGACATTTAAAATAAAAAAATAAACTGAATTAAACACTTCTTCATTATTTATATATAAAGTGTGTGTGTATGTCATTTGTGTGATGTATCCTAATACTAAAATAGTTTTTGTAAACTAAAATGTCTTTGTGAAAGTGTTCCTTATGACTGTCAAAAAAAAAAAAAAAAAAAAAATAAGACATCCCAGACATCAATATTAGTCACTAGAATATTGTTATATACAATTTAAAGTAATTTCAAAGGCTTATAGTGTTCAAAAAGTATTTTATGTCACATTCTTTTTCCTTTCAAGCTTTCTTTTAAAAGCACTGTTGTAAACTGTAGCCAAACAGAATCAAGTTTTATCAAGCCACCTCTAGATTAAAATATGGTTTGAACCTGTCAGTGAGATTTATAAAAAAGGTAAAAAGCATGCATTAAAAAAAAAAAAAAAAAAAAAAAAAAAAAAAAAAAAAAAAAAAAAAAAAAAAGAAACAATAAAATCCTCACTTAATTGGGCAATAAATTATTCAAGATAATCATCCATAGTAACTAAAGATAAGGGTAGAAAAATAAGTGTCAAGTGATTTGAAACTTTCAAGTTTACTAACATCCTATCAAAGTCAGTTATTCACAAACACAATGTCTGTAATTGAGCCTCGCTTTGCTTGAATTCTTTCGTGGTTGTGCAGTATGAAGCGCAGGTAGCTTAAAGTTCATTTCCTCAATATAAGCAGGACATCGGTTTAAAAGGCACAATTCCTTTAAGACTTTCAAATACCCAGGCCAGTAGATATCAATTACATGCACAAATTTAAAGGCTGACTATTTGTTTCCAAGTATGTATCTGTTAAGGAGGCTTGTTACTCCCTGTTGCAGACACATGGTCAAGTATATTGAGTGGACCTTAGTTGCAGTTTCCGAGATAAAGTACTTAATCTAGCATGGTCAGTAGTTGAACATGGTCAATAAACTCAAAAATTGTCACAAGGACTTTATTTTGTGTTGGAAAATCATATTTTTTTTATATATTTTTATATTATATAACAATTATAAGAACATGTTATAAAACGCTGCATAAATGCAATGTTTCGACACTGTGTGCTTCCTCAGGCGGTATTGCTCAACTGGGGAATAGACATGGTTTATGGTTTAAAAGTAGGAATACCCTTAAACAGGGTGGGGTGGAAAGAAAAAAAAGGGCCTAAATTTCTAACATGCTAGGGGGAGTGAATAATTAAAACCAAAGAATAATGCGAACTTGACCCTCTATTAACATCAAGGTGAGATTCTAAATAACTTGTACTAGAATCTCATCTTGACGTTAAAAGGGCATCAAGTTTATAATATTCTTTGGTGTTGATTCTAAATAACTTGTACAGCCAACACAAATCCAACATGGAAGTTAACTTCGAATTTATCATAGACTGGATGTCTGATTGGTTAACCAAGGTTGCCTCCTTAGCATGTTAGAAATTTAGACCCTTTTTTTCCTTCCACCCCTTCCCATTGAGGTTATTACTACTTATAAACCATAAAGTGACTGTCTATTCTCCAGTTGAGCAACACCACCTGTGAAGGAACACAGAGTGTCAAAACATGAATGCATTTATATAACGTTTTATAACATGTTTTTGTTATAATTGTTAATAAATATTATTATTAAGCTGCACTCTGTATTGAGCACTTTTTTAAAATATAATGTATGGACATTGTTACTAACCTACCTTGGATTTGGAGATATTTTATACATATGCAGACAAGTCAAGTCGTCCAAAGATCGTGCATACGTGAAACTCAAGTCACAACTAGAGCTGTTCTTTCATAGGATTTAACGTTAGTGTTTTTTTGCTTGGTCTAAGCAATCTAGGCTTCATGTACTTTACAGAGTAGGTAAGTTTGTTTTCAGGCCATTTTCGCTTTCTTTTTCAATATTGTTGTTATTAATTGAAACTGTATCTGGATAAGAGTTTAGGTTTTGGCAAATTGTCCATTGGTTTGACCAATGGATTTTGATTTATTCAATAAAATTGCCATTGGCTTCAACCAAGTTCTCCAGACAACTTTGGAATTTCCTGCAACTCTTATGGAGAGTCCTTGTTTGAGTTGGTGAATACCATAATCCTGGCTTTCAGTTCATCTTTGGTGTTATAAAGACTTGTTAGTCTCTCGCTAAACTGCACTCCACACATAATCAAGGGTGCTTCAATCAGGGGAGTGATAGCCAGATGTAAGGGGTGATGTGGTTGCAGAAATTGTCTGACAGCTATGACTAGTTCTCCTGCTTGTGTGGTGCAGAGTCCTCTTGCTAGACACAGGGTCTTCCAGCAGCCACCATCTTGACCCAGAGTAGCATTACTTCTTCAAGGCACTTGATATAGGCCTCAATGTTGAATCTGAGGTCCTGTGGGAAGATGAATAGAGGCATAATGTTACCATCACAAGTGGTCACTCTAAACACCTTTCTAATCACCATTAGACTCATCCAACTCTTTCTAAATCCTCTGCACTGTCACCCAAACACTCTGAAATGTTCGTATTGGAGCTTCTGGCTCGAATGCCAAGCAGAGCAGTATGCTGTTTTCAAATTTCTGGCAGAGGGAATTACATTATGGTGATCTTTTTCTCAAAGATGGTGCCCAACTGACCCTATTATACTGTGTAATTGATAAAAAAAACAAACAAATAATGTGTATGCACAAAATTAAAAGTATAAGATGGCGACAATTTACCCATCGCATCAGGTTATATATATATATATATATATATATATATATAGGCAGCAATCCTTCATTTATGCATGTTTCATTAAAAACAACAGACAAGGTACTATGATTAAGCTTTTTATTTAATTTTTCTTGTGTTCGAACAAGTGTTTTCTTTTTTGGACACAGAGTGTGTAGAAACTGTCCAAATGTTCTATAATTCCGGTACTCTTGGTTATACTTTTAGCCATTATCAAGGATGATTTTATTCATTTAGTTTGTAATAAAGTGTGTGTGTGTGTATATATATATATATATATATATATATATACACACACACATACATACATACATACATGCATGCATGTATGCATGCATGCATGCATGCATATTATTGTAAATCAAGAATTTTTATATGGAAGTTTTTTCTTCAAATATGAAGTTTTAAAAGCTATTTGCACTAATTTTGAGCAATATTGCTAGCCAATCTAAAGATACTAATCAAAGTGTCAATTTCAACCATACCATTAATATTGAGTTAAAGAGAAACAAAGCGCTTATTCTCATCAATTATTGAAATTCTAAATACAGAGAGTTAATATTTATAATAATGTCAAGCTTAGAAAAACCATGATCAAAGATTTACTTTGACCAAGTTTGGCATGAAGAATATTTTGTGATTTATCCATTGTTGATTAAGCTTACTGACAATGGCTGGCAAGATCAGCATACTTACCACTACACTACTTTGAATGTTTAAGTGATCTGTTTGTTGATCTTAGTTATTCAGTTAAAAAAGGCAGGTTGCACCCAGTGACTAAGAAAACAGGTCTTGACTTTGAATTTGTGAGGCTGAAGTGGACATCTGTTCACTGGCACCTGTTGACATGCTACAGCCAACTACCTTCACACTTCCCTGTCTACCCAGACCAAATGTCTGACTTCCCTACCCCACCATGTCTCAAGGCACTATTGAGTAGTTAGCTGAAAGAGTGCAAAGTAGGTAGGAAACAGTACACAAAACCATAACAGAAGCACTACTAAGATATGGTTGTAAATATCCAGTCAATATGGACATCACAATAATGGAGAAGTGAAGGATGGGGCAGAATTTTTCAGAATCTATCTACTTATGTGCTAATAGGTTGAAGCATAAGTAATTTCTGTTTTTGGGATCCTGTTGTAATCACAAATATATTGTCCTAAATAATAATCATACATGGCAGTTAATAAATTGGGAGAATGACAATGTTCAATGCAAAAGGCCATGGATTAACAAGGCTAAGACTTCACAACTGACCACAAAAGCAGAACTCCATGGAAGAAGACTGAAGAGTAGTGTTTTGCATGTGTTAGGATCATGAGAGTATGCTCAAAAGCTGCAACACGCCCATAAAAATTTGATTGTAAAGTATGCTACTCAATAGGAAAAATCTTGTTTGCCATAGCAATGCAAGGCTGCATACAGCAAAAATATCAAGAAAATTTTTAGAATTTGATTGGTTTGTTCTACTCTGCCAACCATATTCATCTGATCCTGTACTAACCGATTATTACCATTTTTGATTGCTTCAAAGAACTTTGAATCAAAAACCAGATCCAAGAGTTTGAAAACTTTTACATCAAAAGCTAGAGAATTTTACTAAAAAGGTATCAAAGAGCACCCTGATAAGTGGCAACAAGTCATTGCAAATCATGGTGAATAATTGAATAAAATGTAATTTTACTTTATTTTTTTGAAGAAAAAAAGTTGACAAACAAAACTGGAATTTATACATGACTCAACTTAACAGAATGTAAAAAGTGAATAGCTGATTAAGATTTCATGCAAATGACTTTGTATATCTTTCCTTGTCAGAATTGTATTTGTAAATATGAGTTTTATAGAAAAATATCCAGGAGTTATTTTCATTCAGTAAATGAAATTTTGCAGTCTCCTCCTAGATTTAAATTAAATGTATATGTACCACACTTATAAAAAAGAAAGGCTTTATTTATTGCTAATTTTTCAAAGTAATAAAATTGGATATATCATCTGCATCCATTTATAGAGATGGAGACAGGGACGGGGAGATGGACAGGGAGACAGAGGTGGAGACGGACAGGGAGACAGAGGTGGAGACGGACAGGGAGACAGAGACGGACAGAATTCAGGCTGGTAGATAAACAGAGAGAGAGAGAGAGAGAGAAAGAGCTAGATACATAGAGAATTAGAGAGGCATGCTGCTGAATGAACTACTTAATCTTCCACATTTCAATATTTATCAAAATATATTTAGTTTGAAAATACACATGTACATATACAAAGGACAGAAAGTAATCCAATAGTTAGCTACTTTTTGCATGTCTCTGTTAAAATAATTTACTTAAATTATGAAAGGGCAGAGAATCACATTTCAAGAGACAATGGACATTACTAACATTCATGATCAATATTATTTCATCAACAAAATACTGTATTGAGTATTAGCTCACTGTTAACATTCTGCTCCCAACCATGGGTCTTGTAACATCCATGGTTACACTTAATAATAAAATATGATCATGGCTTTGTCTCAAGTCATGACCTTTGCTCAACTGATAATAGTGGTGGAGAGTTGTATAGATTGGCAGCCCATCTTATTCTTATTTTCTTTGGATCCAGAGGCAGGATATCCACTATGATTTGTTTGTTTAAAACTTAACGACCCATCGATCAGCAAGAGATCACTATCCACTATGAACACAATGTCATTAATGTGGAAAACTGAAATTTATTAAAACATGTTGATATGGAGTATTGCTGCCATATATGGTTTGGAGCCCCTTCTGTTTGCCTTGGGGTTCTTGATAGGCTCCAGAGGCGGATATGCAATATAATTGGCCCTGATCTGGCATCTCGTCTACAGTCACATTCTCATAGATGCGCCGTCACCTCTCTGTCTGTTTTACAAATATTTTCATGGCAATTGCTCCGAGGAGCTGCATTCGCTGGATCCCAGATTTCATGAGTTCAAGCGCCCTACAAGGCTGGCATCCTGCTCTCACCTCTTCACTGTCAAAACTCCTAAATGTAGCTGTCTCTTCTACTCCAATAGCTTCATGTCTCACACCTCTCACCTGTGGAACTCCCTGCCCTATTCCAGTTTCCCTGAGAGCTATAATCTCCAGCTATTCAAATGTAATGTCAATTGATATCTCCAATTGCCTTGATCTATCCACTACCCTTCTGCTCATCCTTTCTTCTATCACTCTTATCTGATCTTGCTCCAAATTTTCTGTAACCCCTTGCATCCTAGTGCCTTCCCGCCTTGCTTGGGGTGAAACACTTAAAAAAAAAAAAAAAAAAAAAAAAAAAAAAAAAAAAAATATATATATATATATATATATATATATATATATATATATAATAATACCAAAGTCAGTCAGTTATGTGCCATGCATGATACATGCTTTAGGCGATCATATATCTTTTTTGATACATGACTGATGAAGAAGATTTTTTCCTGCTGTAGGTTGCAATTTCTTTCTGCAGTAGACAGTTGCCATCCAAGGCTATAGAACTCAGTCTGTCCTGCTATTTACCCATAGCTGGGAGGAGAAGAGGAGGATTCATACCTTTCCCAAGAAACTTAAGTGAATGTAATGGATTCAACTGGAATTCAAACTCGGCTGTCTGATTCTTCAATCCAAGTCGCTATCCATTACTCCACTGTGCTTCCCAAAATACCAAACTAGGGAGTTCATTTTTAGAATAATTAGGTTCCAATAGAACCTTTTAGGTTTAAAAAGTACTGAAAAATGTATAAAAGTACCATAAATTGATATTTTGAATCTATATATATATATATATATATATATATAATTTTTTTTTTATATATCAAAGTTTTTCTTTGGTGGTGGCTATTAGAGAATGTCCAGACTATGGATCATCTTCAATACTTTCTCTTCCCCTCCTAAATTCAGCTGCCCACTTTTGCACTGTTGATAAAGTTGGAGTGCCATCCCCTAATGTAGTATGAATGTCCTTGGGGGCTAAACCCTTTTTCTGTATGTACTTAATACCACAATGTCAAATTTTGTCCATTTTCAAGAGAAGTCGCTACTAGCTATTTTTGAAGTCTTCATTGAACAGTCAGATGTCAGTTTACCTGGAAAGAAACAATGCAGCCATTAATAAGAAGAATTGAATTAATGCATGCAAGATTTCACAGCTCTAGCATCACTCTTCCATAGTCAACCTATGAACTGTTCAGCTCATCCTTGTACTTATAAATATGCACAGTTTCTAGCTGAGGTGTGCATGTGTTATTTTCATTAAAAATAAGTTCCCCCTCCACCATCTCTTTCATATGACAGTTTTTTTTCTCCATTTCCATTATGCTAGGTAGTATATATAAAAAAATAAAATGTAATATAAAACTTTTCTTTGGACAAACATTACAAAAAGCTTAGGATATAAACAATTTTAAGTGAGCATTTTTTTAAATTGACAAAAATGAATACAAAAGCATTAACTTAAAAAAAGATGGTGTATATCAATTAGTTAAACTGGTTTTTATCAGGGAAATGAAACCTTATGCTCAGTTTGATCAAGATAATTGCTGAGAAAAAAAAGAAAAAGTAAAAAGTCCAAAGTCATTCTATTAAGGCAAAGTTTTCAATTAACACCCTGAATTTACCAAGCTATAAGCATCAGTAATCAAAGATTTGATGGTTTTAGGTGACAAGATTTCAAATTTTTCATTGTCCATTTCAAAATAAAGAAAAGGACATTAATGTTCTACTTGTTACATCTTACTTTCTCAAATGCAGCATTACTGATTTTGAAAAGTTATAAATCCAACAAAAGTGTATACAGGATGTATTAGGCACTTGTTTCTGTATCTTATATAATAATCAAATTGAACATCTCTAAGCAATTTCCAGGCAATGAGTGGAAGAAAATACCTTTCAAATATTAGACTTTTGAAGCCATAAGAAAAAATTTCTTGATATTGAGAATAGCTGCTGATAATAATAGTATAGTGAGAAACTTGTGAACTCACACAAGGAGAAAAATGGTCTTGTGTAACATGTGCACTGGGCTGTCATCATGCAAACTGTGTGTATAGTCTTTTTAAAACCTAAACATATGAAATTCACAATGTGTTCATTTGAGATCTCAGGAAATTGTACCTGCATGTGTGTGTCCACAAGTCACTGAGTTTTCAACAGTGATGGTCAAAGGGAAAAAGATATTGTCTAACATGACAGAGATTCAGTTAATTTGGCACTGATGATAATGAGGTCCATCATTAATGCTGTCTCCTCTTTATGTGCAGATTTTTCATCTACTACCACCAGTAAGGAGTACTCCTATTACTGGCAAAGAATTTTATTACTACAAATATACAATCATAATAAAAAAAAAAAAAATTAAGTTAATAAGACAAATCATTTAGTTTATTCCTGTAGTAACATTGTCTATTTTAATTCAAGTCTTGGTAACAAAATATCTGATCAAAAGAAGTTGGGCCAATACAGAGACTTGATAGCATATAGGTTTTTAAGCAGGTACCAACATACTATTTTTATTCTATTTTCAGGATAGTATTCAGGCCAGATTTTTATTTTTTGCACCCCCCGTTACCCTTAATAGAAGTCAAAAGACAACAAATAATAATTAGTCTGTTATAAAATAGTCATCAGTTTACCAATATGTTACAACTCAGAAGATATACTTGAGATTGAATTTCTGGTCAACAGCAAAGAATGTATACTTGTAAGATACAGTTGAATTTTTAAACTGAGGCTTAAAGATGCCATGAAAAAAAAAAGATTCAGTAAGATTCCTCAAAACTTTCATATATTAAATAAAAAAAATTATACTAACTTGAAGTGATAAATATTTAAATCTGAAAAGGAGAGAAAATGAAATCCTTTCATTTTATGCATTTTACATGCAACTCACATAAAAGAAAAATTCAGTTTTTCATCATTTCAAAACAAATTAAGAGTTAAATATATAATAGAATAAAAATCTTGAAAGCAGTGATTAAAATATAATCAATTTACAAAATGAAAAACATTTTAACTTCAAAAGTGAAGCTATTTGAATATGACATAATGCTACTCCTGGAAGAACAGAAAACAATTTTCATTCTTTACCAACTTGTAAATAATTAAAGATAATCAATTAAAATTATCTAAGTTTATGACTAGTTTACAGTCCAACTAGTCTTTAATCCTAAACAAGTTTGAATGCTAAAATATAGTGAAAATTTAGTACATATTTTCTGGTAGAAAATTTTTCAGCATCTATTACATCAAATTATAATGCTTGGAATTTTTCAGATGTCAAATCATTAAACATTTTAAAAACACAACACAGGATAACACTAATTTAAATAGAAACTTAAAGCACTAAAGCTTTAAGTAGAATTTTTTTAAAAATTGTTAAAAAGTTGGGTTATGGTTAAGCAGTAATAGTTGCAAAGAACATTTTTAGTGGGTGATAGTGATTTATTTGAGGAACAGCTCAGTAGAAGGGTTTGCTCAAAGAACATTTCTCCACTCAGTTTTTCCAGTGTCTGTTCCCTTCATGAGCATACATAGATGACAGCTGAAATAAATATTCAAAGAAAACCAACTAGTACAAAGCCAGGAAGTGTTTTAATATAGGATGGAAAATGCAACACTGAAATCCAAAGGTACATTGGGATTGTATGTCTTCTGAAAGTTAAGCAAAGTATTAAGAAGCAGGAAAATTTTATTGGAAACAAAGAAAAGAGTACTGAAATGTTATACAATGTCAGTATTCCGATATGGCAGTGAATTCTGGCCTCTCATCACAGATAAAGAGACTTGAGACAACAGAAATGTGGCTCTACATAAGGATACTGAGAATATCATGCATTCAGATTATGAGCAATGATGATGCTTTAGAGAAAATGGAAACAAAAAGCACTTATGCTTAACATCAGAAAAAGGTAGTTGAAATTTCTAGTGAACATAATGAAGAACGAGCCCTTGGAAAATTTGAAAGCAAGAGAGACAGAGGAAAGCAGCACATAACCTACCTAGCAAGTTTGTGAATGGTTGGTAAAACAGATTAAGAGAGACAACAAAAAAAAAAAAAACTTGATTAAGAGCTACAAAGGACAGAAAGTTGTCAAGAGTCATGATCGCCTATGTCCTGAAGGGACACAGGATGTAGAAGAAGTATAAATATCTATGGCAATGATAATTTTGAACATTATCTTAAAATTATTTGCATACAAGACTGAAACAGTAATGCAACATCAAAGCATGGGCATTTAAGCTGAAATATCAAATAGTTAGAAACAATACATTCAACATCATTACAGAGCTGGCACCACCTGCTAACAGTGTGATCTTCTGCACAGAAAACATGATTTGGTTAAAAGAACTGGAAAACATGACTTGTTTGACCAGCTGACAAGTTGCCATTCTTTTAGTCCAATAGCAATATTCTCCAGCCTAAGTAAAGAGCAGTACCTGATGGTGTGGTGTCAATAATGGTAACCATCTTGCACAGAGCTATTGAACAGCATCAGCATTGAATTAGGATTTGATATGGTGCAATGTTTTCTTTCATTAGGTGGTTAACATCCCTGGATGTCCTGTTATTGCAACGCAGTTTTCATATACTGCTAATTTCTGACTAGAATTCATATTTCTGGTATTTTTTTTTTATATTAAGTTCACCCTTTACAAGGCCTGGGAACCACTCGAGGTAGAGGGTTACATTAGGAGACAATTTGTGCATATAGGAGTGGAAGATAACAGTTAACCTTAGCCTTGAACAGGTTAAGATTTTAGTGATCATGAAACATCCTTTTAGGAGTCGGTTCCACAGAGCAGTGGTTTGCTGGAAGATGATGTTAGAGTGGAGTTTACTTCTCCCTGATGGAATACAGAGGGAATGTGGGTAGTTTGCTACTATTTAAGGGGCATGGGACCAGGGAATGTAGTTCGTCTGAGCACTTTCAGTGAAAGTAGCAATAGAGAAGCAGCAAGAGGTTTGTGACATCCCACTAGTGGGAGAAAGGGTGGAGAATAATTTGTTACTCACTGGAGATGCTTTTGGACTATCAAGACAGAAGAATGAGGTCTGAGCAGCTCCCATTCAAATATGACAGCAGTACTTCATTTTTGGCCTGATCTGGCTCTTGTAAAAGGTAGAGGATATCAGGAGGAGTTAGGTACTTATTGGAGTGGTACAGGGAGTGGCCATTTTACCTGCATCCTTAGCAATGGATCATATGTATGAGTTCCACTTGTGGTCAGGTGAGAGTTTGAGGCCCAATAGTCTTTCAAAGGCATGTTGCCTCCCCAAGGGAGACATCCGCTCATCCTGATCCAATCTGCGATGATGGAATGTAGCTATCGTGATCATTGAGGCATTGAATGTAACCAGCTAGTTTTTACTCCACTGGTAGTTTGTGCAAAATCAGAAGATCAGTTTCAAATCTTTGACCATCAAGAGTTTTAGAGGTGCGACCATATATAGTTGTAGCATAGATGTTTACAAATGATCTGAGTATATTTTTAGGCAGATCATTTATGTAAATCAAAAAGAAGGTTGGTCTGATGAGCAATTACTGAGAGATGCTTGCATTGACCGCTAGGGCACCAGAAGACAGACCATTAATGACTACCTTCAGGAACTTATCTGTTAGGAAGGATTTTATGATCAAGAAGACACTTCCTGTGATTCCATATTTTGGTACTATTACCTGAGAAAAACCAAAAGTATCTGGAACTTCAGAGAGTCCATCTTTCTGACTAACAATTATTCGGCAATAAAGTGGTATTAATCATTTGTATCTCATAGCTGTCACAGCTACCCTACTTCTTTAACTATTATGCTATACAGATTTGACTGTTTTTTTTTCAAATGGCAGAATGTAAATGTACTCATAAATGTAATGTTTTATCATTCAAATTTATGTATACTTATTGTGAATGCTTATAGTATTTTGAAGAAAAAAGTTTGCATCAAGAAGACCATGTGGTAAAACTCAAGTTTAGAAAGAGTAACAGTTTATTTAAAATGCCAAATGGCTCCAAGCCTGATTATCTCAACTTCATATAACTTATTTATAACAAAAACCAAATACATACATTAAACATAATGACTATCTTAGGAAATCTCAAAAACCTTTAAAGTTATTTACGATAAGTATAAAAGGGGAAATTAAAAACTCAATTTCCCCAGTTTCAAAAGGAAGAAAAGTACTAGGTCCTAGTGGATATTTGAAAACTGTACAGTTAGACTGTCAAATGACAGCTAAAAATGGAGAATTCATCTGTATTGAGTATACTCACTTTACAAAAGTATCAACATATTCAAATTTAATTTTGCACTTATATCTGCAGTTAGAGTATAAAACTGCATAATAAAAGTAAGTTTTATATAATCAAGTTATAACATTTTTTCAATGAAGACGATCCTTTTCATCCAGCAATTGCAAAGTCTCTGAAGATCTCGGGGTTAAAAATACAATAGTAATTTGTCATTAGTAGAGAGGATTAATAAATGTTAGCCACAATAGCCTAATATCCTGGTAATTATTCCATAATCAAATCTAAAATTACTATGCTATTTATAAACACTTTCTTTATATAATATTTCATTAATCTGAAAACCATTTTAATTATTCCAAGATTTTTTACAAAGTTATTTAATGAAACTAATATTGGTTCTTTCTATTAAAACAAATAAAACAAATATATTACACAATATTTATTGGATGTAGACCTACCTATTTTATATCTTTAGTCATTGTTAAGAACATTCAATTGATCAATTATTGGTTGCAAAATTATTATCTGATGAAATGAAAGTTCATTTCCTCATGTTAATGACAAATTACAAGAAACAGAAAACAAATTAGCTAGTCAGAGTTATGTGCATACACTTAATAAAATGCCTTTGTGCTTCAATAAATGTTAGAATTAAAAAAAATGGTGTAAAAGTTGAAAAAGTCTAAAAACAGATCTTTAAGCCTTATTTTATGAGAAAAAGTTTTAAACCAACTTTGTTCATAGTTAAATTTATGTATCCTCAGCTATCATATTAAATGATATAATTATGAGATCATCCAAACATAAAATAAAGATATTTAATATACAGGAGTGCAGTATTGCCATTAAAATATTAGCTCAACAAGTTTTTAGTAGTAAGAAGGAACCAAGTACCAAACTATTTGACTCCTACTAACAACAAATATCTTACACAAGACTCAATGTGACTGTCATTAAGCAAATTTTTGTACATTAACAGTTTATGATGTGCTAAAGTGTATTCACAATAAGATGCAAGGTTAAGAATATTACTTTTGCTATCTTTGAAGTGGGTAATCAGAACAAGACACTTGCTGAAAAGATATGTCAAGAACTTCTCAGTCACTTTCTAAGATCATGTTAAATATATGTCAGAACAAATCATGTAACAAATGATTCATAACACAAAAGGGTCACATATGAAACATATTGAGTTAGAAACAGTCAAGGTCTATAGTGTTTGTTATAGTTTCAAAAGGTTTTTCATATTTGTTATAGGTCCTCATACTACATTCAGGAGACAATTAGAATAATCCTCAGGTCTTCAGTAGTTAGAGAGTAGTGTGAGCATTATCAATTGCATTCTTTAAGTCAGGGGAGCTCATGTGCTGCGGCCCAAAGTTTTACTAAAAGATCCCTATTTACTCAACTATTTCTCACCATTGGAAGTGTAAATATCCAATTGATAGTTATCAAAAACTCTTCTTACTAAAATACAGGTTTACATATTGGAATATATTCTGAAATCTGATGAAAGAAAAAAAACAGACTATAAAATGATTGTTTTTAAACATTCACCTACATATACAAAATCTGAAGGTAATAACAAAAGATGAAAAACAAAAAAACAAAAACAAAAACAAAAAAAAAAACAAACAAAGAAAAATAATGTCAAGTTTTCTTATCAGAATCCATTTTCTACCATTCGTCTGTGCATTGCCATATCTGGTCTAATTCTAAATATATCTCAAGATTTTTGACAAAATTCAAAGAGTCTGTAATTGATCCCGACTTCCTTCACTTTCTCATTGATGTGATGTGACTTCACTGTCTTTTCTACAAATATTTCCATGACAATTGTTCTGGTGAGCTTTCCTCCTTGGTGCTTTGACTGCATGAATTTAAGCATGTTGCCAGATTGGTAACCAAGTTTTACTATTAAACTAGCTAGATGCAACTGACTATTGTATTTTAAAGTTTTTCTTGCAGTTCTCACCTGTGTAACTCCCTTCCGATTTCTTGCTTCTCTGCCACCTACAATCTTCAAAAATTTAAATGCAACACTAGTCACCATCTTCTGTCTTCTCGAAGACTTCTTTTACTATCGTTTC
This sequence comes from Acanthosepion pharaonis, assembly GCA_903632075.3. Classification (NCBI taxonomy): domain Eukaryota; kingdom Metazoa; phylum Mollusca; class Cephalopoda; order Sepiida; family Sepiidae; genus Acanthosepion; species Acanthosepion pharaonis. The sequence goes on along the minus strand of CAHIKZ030004333.1, from coordinate 1,335,918 downwards.
TTCTCACTCTCTTCCATTCCAAGTAAATCACTGTGTCCTAGTGGCATTATTGCCTTGCTTAGAGTGAAATTAAAATGCATATCAAGTTAAAATAATCTTAAAATACTAGTTTCTTATTAATGAATACTAAGTAAGTAGTATTAAGGAATTTGGTTTTAATTTTGGTTTGATTGATTGATTTATTTATTTATTTTTATAGCTTATCAACCTTTTGCAGGTTACTTAAAGCCAAAAAAGACATTTAGATTGTAAGAAGTTTGGGAGAGAATGATTTATTGATATAAGTCCCATTAATTAACCCAAAGATGGGAGGAGAAGATGATTCATACCATTCCCAATGGGTATTTGTGCATAAGTGAATATAATGAACAAGACTGGAATTGGAACTCTGCTCTCCAATTTAGAGCCATTATTCATTACACCACCTGTACAAACAAGTTTATAGCACCTGTTATTCCCAAGTAGTCACTAATCTAGGTACCATGATCAATGTTGCTCAACTTCAGTGATCATACAAGAAACGGCGTTTTAATGGGATATGGCTGTAAATCATTTAATTTTTGTTTAGCACAACAAATATATAAAACAAAGTTTTGAGCAAATAATAATTAAACATCTAAGAGGTATAAACTACTAAACATAACCGGCAATGAAGATTTTTCTTGGCAAATTTAAATCCTTAAGGCCATATCAATTGTATACATGCCAGACTATTATAAAGTGTTTCAAGGTTAGATTCATTCACTAACAGACATCTGTGAATGAATTACTACTGAATCTTGCTCACAACCAATCAAATGTAACACCCACAGCAGGGGTTGAAAGCGAGAGGCTTGAATCCAATTCTCTTTTCATTACATCCACACTGTAAGTTAATAGAGTTATCATTGTCTTGCTGCTATAGTAGTTTAAAGAAGCTGTCTAAGTTGGCAGTTTACTATAATTAGTTGTCTATGTCTCGAGAACAAATACTTGTTATAGCCATTATCAATTACAAAAGATACATTGTTAGTAAGGATATTTCTTAAAATTTAAAGAGCTTTATAAACAAGTAACAGTTGCCCTGAAAGTATTCTACTTTGTATTTCTAAACATGGATTTCCTATATTTGAGAATTTGCAAACTTCTGTTAACCATTGTTCTAATTAAGTAGTTAAATATTTATAAAATATTTCCATTGTTTTTGAAAGGCTCTGAAAATTTAATTTAAGTTTCAGATTTGATAAATGAAAATCTTTAGTTTAATGAGCAAAAAAGCAATATATTTTGTAATCATCATTGAAATTCATCTAAAACTGGCCAATACCTATAGGTTTATCAGTGTACAATAAACAAGACTAATAATATTCATTTATTAATTTAGAAACCTGATATAGAATCATTGCCATATATATATATATATATATATATATATATATATATATATATATATATATACACAAATAAATAAAAAATAAAAGCTTAAGTTTAATATAAGCTAGAACAAAGCTGAATGCCAAAGTCAACAGAGCCTAAATATAATATTAATAAAATAATACCAAAATATGCTATTCAGTTTCATGCAATATCATCAGGTGGTGGTATGTGTGTGTGTGTGTGTGTGTGTGTGTATATATATATATATATATATATATATCTGTGTGTATGTGCATAGCAGTCCTTTGTTTAAACATGCTTTATTAAAAAAAATAGAAAGTACATTGAATGTTTCTTGAGCCTTTTGATGAGTTTCTCCTGGTGTTGAAGTCATTTAATAAGGTAGCTAGTGGAGAATTTATGCTGTTAGATAACACTTTGGGTGTTTAAAATAAACATGGGTGTATAGGCTTTTGTTGCAGAATGGACTACTGACAAAGTACTTCTGGTTCAAAGGCATCTTCTTAAGACATGCATACCAAGATTAAGGAACAGTAAGAATAGCTTTCATTATCCCACCATTGATGATCAAGTAAAATTATTATGGCCAACTAATCAAAGCGATATGTATAAACAGGATTTGGACCATAACAAAAATATTATTTTAATGTAAACAGATGCACTCCAATTACAGAAAAGATGAAAAAGCAATAAAAAATATATCACATAGATATAACACCAATAGATAATATAGAAAAACAAAAGACAAAAAAAAATTCATTATACCCTTCAGAAATTACCTTAGTTATTATTCTCTACAAAAAAAAAAAAAAAAAGAAGCTAACTCTGTATACCAATTCTTTTGTCACTTTGCAAGACTGTCAATAATTAAATCCTCTTATATTCAGTCACAACATAATATTTCTCTTAAGACAGAGCTGTCACATTTCCATGGAAAGTGCCATATGTAAAAATATTATTTCTAGTTACCACCAGATTATTGTCAACAATACAACAGTACACTGTCAATACAATTGCAAAGAAACAATTAGAAAATTTTAAGGATTTACACACTAAACAATGATAATTCACTATCAATAATTTTTTTGTTTTTTTGTACTAATGTTCACCCAATACAAGCCCCAAGAGCCACTCAAGGTAGAGGGTTACTTGAGTGGTGGAGTATGAGTATAAGAAAAGGCAAAGATAATGGTTAATCTTAGAGGGAAAGAAGTTAAGATTGTAGTGACTGGGAAAACATCCTGCTGGAGTTTGCAGCAGTTCTCAGGAAGAAGCTGTCTGAGTGGAACTTACTTCTTACTAATAAAATATGAAGAGAATGGGGCCAATTCACTGTATGTGATATGGTGGGTCCCAGTTGTAAAGATCAGGAGTGGTGGGATAAAGCAGTATAGCACATCAGAACACATGCTATAGAAATAATGATAAGCAGTGAGTGGGTTGTGAAGTTTCATCTGTGGGAAAGGGATCATAGAGTGGAAAATAATTTAATTCATCAACTACAACTCTGTGTAGATGCTTTTGAACTCTCAATACACCCAAGTGAGGACAGGGCAGCTCCAGCACTGGTAAGGCAGTAATATTCCAAATTTTTACTTTGACCCTTTTTCATCTAGTCAGTATTTGTTGAATGAATATGTATTTACAGACTTTACATTAAAAAACGTTATGCACATTAGATTCCTTATTCAATGAGTTATAAGAGTTTATAAGTCATTTAAAGCTTTTGATACAAATTCCTTGTTTAAAAGTTAAAATTTAAAAAATGCTGATTGACAATGATGCATGTTTTTGAAATGACAGCTACATTCCCTTTTATGATAAAAATGTAGTTTATGAAATATTTTGAAGCAAAAGCCAAAGCATAATTTAAGAGAAAAATGCTTTGTTATTGGTATCTTAAGATGAAAATAAACATGCCATATTGAGACAAATATTAAAATTCAGCGATAATAACAGTGCACCAATTTGTTCTGCCTACCACTTTTCGTTTTTTTTTTTTCTTTTAAAATAACTATTTGCAAAATGGCTGCTGGTAGTTGAATAAAACCAAGATATTTAGTATATAATATTTACACTTGAAAGGGAGGGGAGAATAAAAATGCAACAAGTTGGGTGGGTGACAACATTCCTTTAGAAAAGAAGAAAAATAAATTCAAACATTGAGAAATAATTTGAGGAAACATCCTCTCAGCAGTTTTTAACAAGAAACTCTAAATATGCAAAGGTGGAGGGTGTAATGCTACTCTTGTTATGAGAACAATATCATGGCTCATCAAAGAGATAAGGAATTTATGCATATTAAGTTGGTTATCTTTTTATATAACTAAAAGCAACAGGTTATGTATGATATAGTCAATGCATTTGGAAAAATTGAAGCACAAAATCAGCAGTCTTGGAAAAAAGAATAATTAAACACACTGATTGTAACAGTAATAGAATATAAATCAATTGGAAGAAGAAGATTTATACTTTGAAAGACTGGTGAATGGAAATCTTAAATTAAATTAAAAAAAAAAAGCAGTAGAAACTTCATTAAGGTACAAGTGTAATAAAGTTAAACAATGAATCTTTAAATATGTCAGTTATTACTACCAAGTTATGAATAAATGCAGTCAGTCACAGAGTCTTGTGACTAATGCTGAACTTTACATGTAATGTATAATGAGCACTATTATAATTAAATAATATTTTATAGGACACTGGGAATTTAGATAGAAATACAAATTTATATTAAGTTTGTTGTGTATCTTCTGAAAAATGAGAATTTGTAAATTCTTGTTCATTGTGGTTTAAATTAGCTTTCATAAGGTACTAAGCTAGCTTGGCACAAGGCCAAAAATAAGAGGCAGTCATTGAGGATTAAGTGCTACTCAGTAGTAATCATCAACCAGACTAGTCTCATTACCTGATGCTAAAGTGGTCAAAGTAGCTCATATTGCTGCAATGTGTTCTAAATTGGACACCCCAAAATAATAATGTACTATTATAGGAATGCTAATAAAGATGTTCTAAGTGGAAAATAGTACTTTTATATAGTTATATGGGGATACTGAAAAGCCCTTGTCTTGATCCATTTCTCAAAATTTAACTGAAAAATTTTACTTGAACAAGAACTTTTCATCATTGTGTGTGTGTGTGTGTGTATGAAAAAGGAGTTGAACATACAACTGGAGTCTAAGAATATTTATTTAGAATAACTTTACTAGTTCCAGTTTTGATTTTCAAAATTTAAACCGAGATGGAAAAGGTGTGTTGATGCCATGTCTCACAACAGATGGCATAGTTTCATTAAAGACTACTGACAAGGTACTGTAATTAAGCTTTTCATTCAATTTTTCTTGTGTTCGTATAAACTTTTAAATTTTCCACTTCCTAATTAAAATTATTCTGAATATCTGACATGATTAATACAGTTATATACTACAGTTATATTTTTTCAATGCAACATGCAGATACCACAGAAAGTAGAAAATTTTCTTCACAGATTAATTCTTTAATCAAATAGATAAATATTTAATGATTATAGATTGGGATTACTATATATATATAAAGATTATAAATAGAATATTTACAAAGGTTTCATATAAAACAATTCATATGAAATAACTTTTTTTACAAGGAGACTACAGCTAAAGGCTGATTATTTTGACATTTGCAAATTGTTGAAAAATGTTATAAATGTCAGATTCAAATCAATTAAATGAACAACAGGAGGAGAATAGCAAAAATTGTTTTTATATTTAAACTATAACGATAAATAAAAAGGAAAACACAGAAAATTTAGATTCCTTCACAACTCATGCAGGCTATACATTTTTTGTTTATTATTTTGAGAAAAGGCAAACTCCTAGATATTTAAATTTTTGAGTTAAATCCCTTCACTATTTTTCAAATTGTACTTGGAGTGAAAACACACACACACAATAATGTTTCAAAATTGGTGGCAATGTACAAATTAATTTTTAAAGTAAATTTGAAGCACTTTGAAACTGTTGAGAAAGATCAATAATGTGGAAATGACATCTGGATCAAGTTATTAAGATTTTTCTATTCTGTAACAGAAAAATGAAGAGAGCTAAGTTTAACATTAACTTTTGGTAAATGATAAACTGTTAGTTCACTACTTTATATTTAAAGCTTGGTAGGGAAACTGAGGTGACCTTTTATACTATTTTATCAATTGAAAAATACCAAATGTTTTCCACATATACACCAGAAGATTCAAGTCAAGACAATGTTGACAACTGAAGAATTACACATAAAACCATAACATTGGTTTCACTGTATTATTTTGTACAGCAATATTTCATCATTACAAAAGATGAACTAGGAGACCATGTAGGGCATCTGAAAAGGTAGATATAACAACATTCTCAGGAATCAGATTGGTAGCAAACTGACTATGGCCAACTGCTATTGGTTATTGGCAATTAGACAATGATGTATAAAATAAGGTTTATTTAAATAAACATTAAGGTTATACAGCTTATAAAAGGAGAAGAAAGTAGTTAACTAGTGTATCATGTTTTGAACAGTTTTAAATTATCAACGTTTATAATTAATATAAAATCACCTTTAAAAGTTCTTATCTGTATAGGTAAAGATTTTACAATAAAGTTGCAGAAAGGATTCAAGTTTTATTAATAGACCACTATCAAATTCAGCTACTAACATTTAATTTTTTTCTTTTTTTTTTTTTGTTTAACCAAATATAAAATTTGATAATCTACCACATGAAAATTTCTTACAAGGCGTAGAGTTAACAAAAATGATAAATTTTCCATTTATAACCTGCAACCGAGTTTCTGTGTGCTCAGAAAGAAAGGAAAAAAAATGTGTCGAATGGTACATAAAATTTAATTTGACACCAGTCAATCAACAGTGTCAACATCAAGTTCAACTGGGTTTATGGTACTAATACTGAACAGGAAGACAAAACTCTTGGGTAAGCAATTTCTGTCTCCCTGTCTGACTGCAACCCTCATGTGCATATGTAAATATTTTACTGGAATTAAGTCACTGCTGATGGTTTAATCAAAGACATGTACCATAAAGAATGTGGTTGGCCTACTTGGTTTCAGACATGAATACAGGCACACATACCAAAACATATATATATATATATATATATATATATATATATATATATATATATATATATATGTGTGTGTGTGTGTGGACTGACAAAGAATTTCAAAAGGAGGAAATTCTTATAAGTGGTGAGCTAATTTAGAAAAACAAGAAACCTACTTTAATAAAAAAGAAGTCTGGGTTAATCACAACAAATATGACACTCAGAATTTACGCAAAAAAAAAAAAAAAATAAAAAAAAATAAGGGACAATGTTCTCAATCACCAGAAACTTATATTTTGCATTTGCTATTACAGATAAAATATAAGTGCTTAAATCAGGTTATAAATTTCATCAATAAGCATAAAATTTCTGAGCATGTGCATTTTTTAGATAAGGAATTGCAGAGCTCATAAAAAGATAATGTGTGCCTGCAAGCAACAAGCCAAAGGTAAAAAGAAGAATCATGACTGGCTGATATTTCAATACATGAACACTGGGAAATAGAATTTACAAAACAATAATTTGAAATATATTGGTGAAGCTCTCAAAATATATTAAAATTTCCATTTCAACTTATTCAGAAATGAGGCAAAAATTTAAATGGTTTCATTTTCTAATGGTTAATGAAATGGCAATTCATAAGACAAATGAATGTAAACTAATTCTTTAGCTCTTCACCAAGATGAGCCAACTAAGGTAGCGTGTTAAAAGAAAAAAAATCCTATGAGAAAAGAGCATAGAACTGGAATTAAAATTTATAATTTAGATATGATGCATCAAAATACAAGTTTTTAAACCAACAATTCTTTTAAAGTTGGTAAAAACAACTGTTCAGAAAACAGGTTTTGAATATTTGATGATGGTATTAACCAGAACAATTTTTGTTCTGCAACACTGCTCTCATTTAACAACCATAGAGAAACTTCCTACCTGCCTTCAACATGGATGATACTTGACTCCAGGTGAGTGTCTCATGTTTTCAACTGATTTGAAGTGTAACAACTACATTGAATCAATATCTATGTCTACTTCAAGGAAAGTTGGTTCATTGAGTTGTGCCAGAAAGTTTTTCTTGTCAGAGTCCATCTTGCACATTTACAAGTCTACTATTCATCCATGCATTGAATACTGTTGTCATATCTGGTCTGGTGCCTCTGCTATTCATCTTGTAATTCTTGACAAAATCCAAAAAAGGATCTGCAATGTAATCGATCCTGAACTAACATCTCTAGTTCCGTCACTTTCTCATAGACATGTGCCTTACCTCTGTCTTTTCTACAAATATTTTTATGGCAACTGCTCTGACAAGCTTTTTTCCTTGGTGCCCCAACTCTATGAATTTAAGTGTGCTACTAGATTGGCATGTAGGTTACACCCTTTTACTGTTGAAATAGTTAAATGTAATCAACACTTCTACTCCTACAGTTTCTTTTCTTGCACTTTCCGATAGCGGAACTCCCTTCCACTTACTTGCTTCCCTGATAACTACAATCTTAAAAAGTTTAAATGTAATGTCAACCACCATCTTTTGTTGACTTGAACCCCATTCACTTTTTTCACTTTCCTCAATCCCTCCTATACGCAGTGTTGTCTCACTTTCATTCTCTGTACCACCCCCTCCCGTGTACTACTGGCACTCCCATCTTGCTTGGTGTGAAAGGATTAAACAAAAAAGGGTGCATAGCTTAGTACAATAAATTTTCTTTAATTTTTATTTTTTAAATTAAAAGTTCTGTTATTTAACATACAAAATACTCCCACTTTTTCTTAAAAACAATTTAATGATTAAAATAAATAATTTAATGAAAATGCAATATTGTTTTTTGCATATCCTTTAAGTCATATATATATATATATATATATATATATATATGAGAGAGAGAGAGAGAGAGAAAAAAGAATCCAGTTTGCAAGAACTATAAACAAATCACAAGGCCAAATGCTTCAAAAACTTTGAATTAATATGCAATTTAAAAGTGTTACAATTTCAGTAGCTTAAAAGACAGTTAATAAAATTAACACCAGCTTGATGCCTGATTTTTGTTTGTTTTTAAGTTATATGAGAACCCAAAGAAGAAAAAAATGGTCAGTCATTATCAGATATTTGAAATGTTATTACAAGCAGGAATGAAATTTTCTGTATAGGATAAGAGCATGAAATATGTCAAAATTTAGTAAATTTGTGTTTTTTTCTCTTCAATTCCAAAACAAAGTTGAGAAACCTCAACTTAAAAGCAACAATTAAGCAAAGAAAATTAAGTTCATTTAAAAGCTAATAACTGCCACAACTCTAAAGTATAACTAAATTGCTTCCAGAAATATAACAGTGACTGTTGATAAAGCTGATTAATGAAGCCACCACAAACTTTAAAATCAGTTTTTTTTGTTGTTCCAAATGAGGAACTATTCAATTCTGACACATGTTTGTTTGTGTGTGCATGTGTCTAAAAATCAGTGGGAGATTCAAATATTCTTTCATTTACACTTAAATAAACATTGAAGTTTTTGTTATTGTCACTGAAGGTATTAATTATTTTCCTTTTAAATAGTTTATTTTAAAATGAAATTAAGCTGATACTTAGCAAGGATTTATTTCAAAATAATTTATCAATTTTCATTTATTAAGCTTTGTATGATTGGAACGTCAATTACTCAAAACATTCCAACCTCCCCCAACATTTCATTTTAGAGTTATTTAACACATCTAAGCTTCTATGGCAGCTAATATATCAAAGCATATGTGCTTTTGGTATTTTCAATTATCTTTCTCTGATAGAAGAAAAGATGTCAAACACTTCTGGAAAAGCCATTCTAAAGAAAGAGAGGCAAACAAAATTAGAAAATTTAACTTGATACCACATTATGAAACATTTTGCAATTAATCTAATCTTGGCCCATTTATCTAAATATTAAAATTTGGTATCCTCAATATTAAATATTAAAAAGGCAAAAATGAACCAAATATATTTAAGAAATAAACTAATTGGCTCATTTTTTGTCTTAAGTCTTTGTGATCATATAAAAATTCATGCTTAATAAAGTTAATATCAGTATCCTCTGTGCACAAAATAAGTGGTAGTAGTATTTTCATTTGCCATGTCATTTTAGACTAAGAAATTTTCCAATGATTTCCAAATAACTCTTTATAAAAAAAAAAAATAAAAAAAAAAAAATCAATATACTTTAATTTCTCTTCCAAAGCTTTAGTGCAAAAGGCAAATAGAGCAAAACAAAAGTGCTAAGGTAGGTTTGTACTCATCAGTCACTTAAAAAGTACAAATTGTAGAACAGTTTTTAATTAGGCTATGCTCCAGAGTATCATACATTGATTACCATCTGACTGATATTAATTACATTCTCAGTGGTTGAAATCAGTGTCACAAGTGGTTCTTCCTAGATTTGGAACGAGGGGAAAAATCTGTATTGGAAGAATGAGTTCATAAATACTGCCATGCCCAATGACATTTTGTGGCCTTGCCTAATTGATTGTTATAAGAATGTTTTTTCTTGTAGCAAGGGAGGAGTTTATTTTTTCATGGCATTAAATTAGACACTTGTTGCATAATAATTATGATCAAGAAATATTCTCTTTTCTGTAACTGAAACTTGTAGCTGCAACAACTTTGTTTAGACTTGAATGTATTGGATAGCTAGTTCACATAATTTGCATACAAGTAACTACTGGGTAAATGAATGAATTACAATAAAGAAAACAGCTAGGATTTCATTACAGTAGATGAGACATAACTGAATAGTCATCAATATGTGAATAGATGAGGAATCTAATATAACATTGGTGACAGCAACTCAAACTCACACAAAAATACTTGAGGTTAATGCAACTTACAATTCAAAGACAATACTGAACTTCATAAAGAAATTTAAATATTAACCATAAAATGGTATAACATGAAGTTTTGTTTAGACATCATGAATTTTTTTTTTTTTTTTTTTAAAGACATGTGAAATTGAAACAAAGATTAGAGAGTCAGAATTCGATTAAGAAAGTTAAATGTTGCTGAGCATGATCCGTTTTACAATTTTTATTCCCCCTTTACATCCTGGTAATTTCAATATGGCTGATGCCATGCTTTTCATTTTGGGACTTACCATTTAAAATTTTCAGATAATTAAAAATGCTTTAGAAATAGATAACAATTTGTGAGTAAAGTTAAATGCAGTTTCTTTTTGCAGATGAGCCATAACTATTGTTGCTTACATTGAAAATGATTTAAATGTTTTGGGTGTTGAGTGGTTTAAAAAGCTTGCTCAACAAATTGGACTAAAAGCAAGACACAAAATTCTATTAATTCCATTTGGTGTTTGGTAGAGTAATTATTCCAAATCTTGAGTGATGAGAAAAATTCACATCTGCTGATAGGTCAAATAATTTTAGCAAAAAACTTTATAAAAGAAGGTCTTGCTAAAATCTTTGCTTGTGCAGAATAATATCATTGAAATGTGGGGGTATAGGTTCACAAGGATTTCTAGTTGTCACTATATGGTTCTATGACAGACGTGTGCGTGTCATTGGAGACAACCAACAAGGTACTGCAATTAAGCTTTTTAATATATTTTTCTTGAATTCACATGAATGCAAAAAAATAAAAATCATGATGCCTTGCTAGTCATTTTCAATGAACCCTGTATAAAAAAAGGATTGCTGCCCAAATACACAATTCTCCAAAGGTAGACATTAAATCATCTGTGGTAACAGTAACAATAGTAGAATAGAAGGATTTTCTTTTTTCTGATTTTGCTCTTTGAAACTTTGCCTAGTGGGTTGTCAAGTAAAAATGTGTGTGATCTTGTCATAAAACACTTTCTTTTCCATGAGGAAAGTGGAGACTGTGGCCAAGTAATTTGAGGAGATCCACCATACAAATATAAAGGTTCATCCTCCTGATGGTGTCAAAATCAAACAAGAATAGTCAAAACATACATATTGATAAGGAATCTACATTCAACAGTCGTAATGTAAGACTGTATGAATCTGTTTTCAAGTCTAGTAGCTTTTCTCAGGAGAAACAGCATTTTCAAAATTCTTGAAATATTTTAAAATTAAAAGGAAGTTTATAGATATCAATTTTTATAAACATTAATGAGCATAGTTGTGAAGATGTAACTTTTTTTAAATAGTTATATATCAGTATATGTAATTTGTTTTAAGCAAGGAAGTTTGAAATTTCCATGTAAAAATTATGCACAGATAAAACAGCATTATAAAAATCAATGTTCTTTTTATCTAATTTGTTACAGGTATATATTGTTTTTGAACTTTTTCAATTTGGGTATATATATATATATATATATATATATTAGTGGGATGCTTAAATATTATTGGGCTGAATAAGAATGGATAGAAAAAATATAAAAAACACAACCATATATTTAGTCAGATTTTGGAAATTAGTTTGGAAAAAAATTCAGAATCCACCTGACAAAAGCTCTCTACCTTCATAACCATCAGCAACTAAAAATGTATCCAAAATATGAAGGGGGGGGGGTATTGAGAATGTTTTCTGTACAATTTCAATCCATCTGAAGAGATGAACACCAGATATACAAAGTGAACTACATAAATTATATCTGTGTCTACAGTTGGCCAAGCAAGATATGACAAAACAGTGTGTGTGTGTGTGTGTGTGTTTAACATTTTATCAGAAAGGAATCTGATTTACATACACATTGGCAGGTGATAATTATTCATAACCACCTTTCTAATCAACTCAACACTAATCATTTATTGCATTTATTTTTCTTGAAATATTATTTTAAGAGCAAAAGTGTAATCAAGTGGGAAGGAGATTATGAAATATTCTTTATCAGCTGCGACTTTATATCACCTAATCCCACTTTAATGACATAATTAAGATGCAAAACTTATATATAATTCAAAGAGAGGATGTATTTACATGGGTAAGATCTGTAAGAAAGAAAACTTGAGCACAAAAGAATTTACTTCCATAAAAGGACTCAATATCCAGATGTTAAAATATTTAACACCGAAATTTTGACCATAGTTATATTCTGATATATTATTTTAGATATGATCTTCATCTTTGAGATGCTTTATTAAAAAGATGAAGCTATAGTTCAAATAACATAGGTTGTTAAGAAAGAAAAAACTTATTCACTATGTGCAGTCTAAGCAGCTCATAAATTAAAATCTTTTTACCGAGAACTGACATATGTAATCATTTTTTAAGCCATCTAAATCAAGTGCCAAGTTATTTTCATTCTATACTGACATACTTTAAGAATATTTTGTATCCTGCTCTAAATTTCTGAAGAAGATATTTATGCTGTCATCAATAAAAAATTCAATACAAAAACCAAAGACAAAAAATATCTTGCTTATTATAAAACGCAGATTGTGTGTGTGTGTGTGTGTGTGTGTGTCTGTACGTTTATATATTGGATCAGATTTCCTACATTTTTCAACCGATTTCAACAAAACTTCACAAGACTGCGTAAAATTACCTTGCGGTGGTTCTGACAGCACCAAAAATTGGAAGAACACAATTGTTTTTGCACGAAATCAATTTGAAAACATGATAAAACACTATTCTGTCACCAGAATGAAAGGGGGACAACTCACATAGAGTTGTACTTATAAAACCCAGGTTGTTTGTTTGTTTGTGTGTGTGTGTGTGTGTGTTCGTTTATATATGGGATCAGATTTCCTACATTTTTCAACAAAAACTTCACTTTTTTGGCAGGTAGTGTTTTTTATTGTCTTGCACACTTTTTTCTTTATTTTTACATTCAGAATGATTTAAAAATTCCATTTACAAGACAATTGTTTATAATAAAATTCTATTCATCAATTGATAGACTCATAACGATTGAAAACAATGTTTTTGTTTCAGTTTGGGTTTGACAAATTCGTAAAAAAAAAAACCCCAAAAAACAAAAAAAAACTAATTAAGACATGCGTGCCCGTCAACCTTAAACAATAATCTCTGTCAATTTTATTTTTCAGTCTTTATGATGGTCGATACTTGATCTCTCTCTTACTGTTACATCCCCGGGCAATGCCGGGCTCTACTGCTAGTCATAAATAAAATCACCACTAGATTGTCTTTAATAAGCATATTTTGAAAATAACTCTTGGCATTCATCATGTAGAATTTAATAGAGATAGTTTGTAAAATCTATTAGATGAAAAAAAAAAAAAAAATCTATCAGAAATATATTTTGAAGCCAGTGATTAAATGATTGAATATGTTAAATGCCTGTTCTTTAATTGTTCCAAATCCTTGCAGGTAAGAGAATTCAATAGGAAATACTACAGAACTTCAAAAACTTGTCTGTAGTTCATTCCTATATAAAATAACTACATTCTTTGAATAATTGAATATGCTGTGATAAGAAAATAACTGACTTGACCAATATAAAATACAATCTATACAATTTTATATAAAACAGGATATAAAATACATTATTTTACAAGAGATTTTTTTTAAGTCAAAAATGTTGATACTGATGTTAGTCTAACAACCAACTTGTTTACAAACAAAAAGTAAACTTGATTATATTGATATTTACATGTAGTACAGAAATTGGTGAAAATGGCTTTAAAGTTTTATAGTAGTCAATGATTTTTTGCTATACAAGAACATCACATCAGCATGTCAATGTTGCAAATTATGCTAAAACAAATCTTTCAAGTCAAGCTAATAATGATCTAATTTCTTCAATATATAGATATTTGTTAAAATTCTTAATATTCTGTTGTAATGAAAGATAATACAAGTATAGATACATTTTATCTAGTGAAATATAAAATTGATAAATTTGGTTGACTCTACTTTATTGAAACTTTAAATATGTGAATTTTTTTCCAAAATTCTATCAAGACAGTTAAAGAAAAATCTCTTAATGTAAAAAAATGTTAAGAAAAGCAGAATATTAATACCATCATCTTAATATTTTTCCTGTACAAATAGTATTTTTATACAGTCAGATATTTTTTCTTTTTTAAATAGTTAAAAGATGGTTGCTTTTAATTTCACAGCTTTATAGTGAGGTTTTCAAAAGAAAATGATAATTTTATAACTGACATTTAAGTTAAAAGTTACCTTCCTTTTGAGAGACATTTCAGAAATAATGATACTTTTTCAGTCCTAACAATTAGTAGGAAATGTATAAGGGATGCTAAGTTCCCAAACTCAAACTAAGAGTAATCATTCTATTGGTGAAGAGGCACATAAAAAAAAAAAAAAAATCTTAGTTATCAAGATTGGGAGTTGCAAGCTCCATCTTTTTAATTTCATACCTTATCAATATTTTGAAGTGGCTAAGACTGTTTAATCCTATAAGGACAATTAACTGGAAAGTTAAAAAAAGTGTAAATAGGCTATATATGCAAGTATGACTGCCATTTTAAATTTAAACTGACATGATTATTGGATATCCACAACCAATGATATAGGTAAATATGCATTTAATAATAGTTTTTAATTATAGTCACTTCAATTTTTTTTCAATGTTTCAATTGAGGAATTAAGAGAGAATTAGTGAAGTTGGCCTACCAAAAGGGTGTATTACTCTGGTATGTTAGATTTCTCAGGTATAATCTACATAGGAAACCCAAGGCAAAAAAAAAAAAAAACAACAAAAAATGAATATCTTGATAAAAACATCGAAGTATAAATGGTAATTGTTTTTTTATTTTGTTTGGTGTTGTACAGAAGCTCCATGCAAGATCCAATCAAGCAATTAACAGAATAAAATTATTTTGCTTGTTAAACCACTATTTTATAAACAAGCTTGATATACCTGAAGACCATATTCTTTAGAAAACCATTATCCAAAGTGAAATGGCCATATAGAATTTGTGTAGGAGAGTGTAAGAGCAGAGGCACATTGTACCTTCCCTGAAATGAGATCAGAATAGACAGAACAATACAAAGTCCTTAATATGAAAGATGCCATATGTTTAGAAAAGCAAAAAGTCAATATTTTAATGCCATATGGCAACCAATGGAATTAGTTTGAAAAAGTGACATTTTTGTAGGTCAAATTCAGTTTTATTTTCAAAAAAATTTCTAAATTGCTGATAAAAAAGAAAGGAAGACAGGTCTTAAGAGAAGAGGAAATGTCTGAAAATAGAAATAGCAAAAAGGTAGATAAAATTAAAATCCATTCATGAAGATAATTAGATGAGAAAATCTCCAGTAAAAAAAAAAAAAACAACAAAAAACAAAAAAAATGCTTTGTTTAGTTAAAAGGTAACAAGCTTTCTTCTTGTTAAGATCAATCTAAAGACTTGATTATTGCATATGAATTAAACCTCACTGTTTTTGGCTATCATAAATATTCATGTGTACACTAGTATAAAGTACTTGCAGCCAATCTCTTAAGACCCACATCATTTTGTCTTGATATCTTGTAAGAACAAAAATTTTGTTCATTAAGATTGGCATTAACTTCATCTTTTCAGACTTCAAAGTTACTGTAAAAACATTTTATAAAGAGCAAACTATATTTAAGATAATGAATTATTTAAAGAACTGTTTTAATAACTTTTATTAAAATTCGTTCTAGACATTATTTGAACAATCTTTATGTATATATAAAATGTTTTTGAAATCTCTAAAATATTACAAAGCAAGCCTCAGAATAAGAGCAGTAAATAATACTAATGAAAATCCACTAGTTTAGTAAAGAGAAGCTTGAAATACTTAAGAGGAAATAAAAATCAGCATACACAAATTATTTGCTTTGCTACATCAGATGATTTCAAAAATAATCTTTCACGTGAGTAATTGTTTTCCTGTTTATTTGTGTGTGTAGTGTACACAGAAATAAAAAGGCAAACAATTGCTCACAAAATAGATTTAAACTAATGTGCAGGAAAAGAAAACTTTTCAAACAGGAAAAGTGTGTCACTCTTACATATCTGATGCAAAGTCAAATGCCGAATTCATAAACTGACCAAAAAAAAAAAAAAATTCTCAAGCAGATACTTGCCAATAAAGCACACTGATTTTCACAAGTAATTAAACGAATAAAGAATACCATGAGAAAAAAAATCACACTAATTTGATGTTTGAATATAATAAATGATTAAAGTGTTGATATAAATGTCAGTTAAGATGGCAGAGATATGACCCCACTTCCCCTGCCACCACATCCCAGTAATCTTGGCACAGAATTGATCAAAATGGAAAATGATTCCTTAATGAAAATTTTCCAATGTTCATTACTCATTGTACGAAACAATCACTGGTACTTTTAGTTTACAATAGGTGCACATTAGTAGCCAATTTTGTTAACTAAGTACCACCGAATGAAATCTGGTGGGGTTAAGTGATAGGTTAACTTTAAATTGAGTACATTAAGCAGATTGTATACTTTACAAAAAAAGATGGTAATTATTGGTATGGTGTTTGCTGTTAAAATGACCATTTTAGACAATGATGATTGTTAGTTAAATAAGTCTTCAAAAGACAACTGAATTAAAGATGGGTTAATTTTGTTTAGAGGCATATCAATCTCCATGGGTTATTTAATGCTGAAATCTAAACAGTTTGTATGTAATTTTATGCTTTTAACTACAGATATTTTGTACATAATTCTATACTTTCAGAGTAAAAGGTATTTTTTTTTTTAGATATATAGTTTGTAGATCATAAAATTTATTGTTGGTAATTTTACTATAAAAGTGTATTTTTATATATATTTTTAGTGTTGCATTGATTGCCATTTTGCCATAAAAATCTATTACTGCTCATTTCATTATAAAAAAGTACTGTGGATTTTTGTTTGGGAGACCTGGGAACCACAACAATTAAGAGGTGTTTCCACAATCCTCAAAACCTCCAATCTCTTAATCAAAGGCCTCACTGCCAAATGTAGTTTATTCTCATACTCAGAATGACTGAAGTAAAGAAAGGATGCTAAAGTTATGAAAATTTGAAATTAAAAGCACATTTTAATTTCTGATCAACAAAGCAGTGACAACTGGATAATCTGATATTAATTCAAAAATTTTTTTTCTTTAATTGCTACTTTTTCAAATACTGAAAAGTAATGCATGACATGGATGTGCAGGTAGTGTAACAATTATCAGCACAGAAAGTGGAATAAGGGAGCCAAGTTCAAACTTCAGCATAGTCTGTTGTGTTCACATTCACACTAATAATCTTAGGAAAGGCATGAATCCATCTCTTCTTCTAACTGAGATTTCTAGCTTTGATAAGGTCCAAACAACAGATGATCTAAAAAAAAAGAGAAAGAAAGAAAGAAGAAGACCTTCAATCTGTTGATAACTGGGACAAGAAATTACTTGTTAATTTTAACGCCTCCAAAACGAAACAGCTCTCTTTTTTCTTAGAGAACCTTTTTTCCACGAAGAGAGTGACTCATTGCACCTTCTTGAGCTAACATTTTCACTGACATGAAGTGAAATGATTATATTGAATCAATTGCTTGGTCTGCTGCTAGAAAAGTTGTTTCATCGTATCATGCTAGAAAGTTTTTCTTTCTAGAATTTATCTTGCACATTTTTAAGCCTATCATTTGCTCATACATTGCATATTGCTGTCACATCTTGTTTGGTGCTTCTGCTATGTATTTAGAGATCTTTGATAAAATCTAATGAAGAATCTGCAATGTTATTGGTCCTAACCTGACATCTTGGCTTCAATCACTTTCCCCACTGTCATAGCTTGCCTGTGCTTTTTCTAGAAATATTTTCATTGTGTCTTTATTAAATACACATAAAGAATGCAATGGAAGATCACTCCAATATCTTTCCCAAGATTGATTTATCGATTTGTTTTACAGTTTATCAACACTTTGTGGATTATTTAAAGCTGAAACATTTTGGATTGTAATAATTTTTTTGCAAGTGAATATTGCATTAATAATTATTTGAGAATAACAAGGTTTTTTCCAGATACAAGTCCTAATATTTAACTTATACCTGAGAAGAGGAAATGGATTCATACTTTTTCTATGGGTATTTGCATGTCAGTGAATGTAACAAACCTGTCTCATTTCTTTCCAATTTTTCATTTCAAACCACTATCCATTATACCATCAGCACATTCATACCTTCGTAAGAAGGTATGACAATTCACAGATCAATAAAAGGAATCTGGAGAGCCATGATCACTTACATCCTGAAAAGACATGCTATTAAAAAAAAAAAAAAAAAAAAAAAAAAAAAAAAAAAAAAAAAGACATTATTTTACATTGTTACCAGCAATTTATAGAAAAAGTTCTAACAACAGTGAGTAACCTGTGTTTTATAGATTATACAAATGTGTTCAATAACATATGCCATGAAGATGTATTGGAACTACTGGGCAAGCATGATATATTTAGGAAGGATATTAGAATAATCAAGTACCTATACTGGCAGCAAACCATCCGCACATAGATAGAAAATGAGTTCAGCAGGTATACAAAAATAGAAAGGGGTGTAAGACAAGGATGTGTCTTCTCCCCAGACTTATTCAACCTATATAGTGAAACAATTCTGAGAGAACTAAAAATCTTACCAGGATTCACTATTGGCAACCACAATTAGATATGCAGATGACACAGTGTTGATAGCAGGCACAGAAAGAAAACTACACAAAATCCTACAAAAGGAAGTGAAGGAAAGTGAAGAGAAAGGATTAATCAATAACTGCAAGAAGACAAAAATGCATGATTGTTAGTAAAAGGATGAACCCAAAGTGTGAAGTATTTTAACAGAGGACAGAAAGTGTGACATTGAAATCCAAAGGTGTATTAGGATAGCCAAAGATGCATTCCAAAAGCTAAGCACAGTACTAAGAAATTGAAGAACTTTGCTAGAAACAAGGAAAAGAGTACTAAACTGTTATGTAATATCTCTATCCACCTGGACTATCTCCTCAAAGAAGAGACTTCAAGCAACAGAAATGTGGTTTTACAGAAGGATACTGAAGATACCATGGACAAACATGCAAGCAACAACAGTTTCAGAGAAAATGGAAACAAAAGGGAAACATAATTAACATTAGGAAGGGACAGTTGAAGTTTCTAGGGTACATAATGAGGAAGGAGGGTTTAGAAAATCTGACACACACAGTACAGATTGAAGGCAAGAGACAGAGGAAAGCAATGTATAAAATAGTGAGCTTGAGTAAACGGATGGTGGAACAGGGTTTAGGAGAAATGACAGAAAGACCATTTATTAAGAGCTGCAAGGGACAGGAAGTTGTGGAAAGCCATGATCACCTACTTATTGAGGGGACATGGTACATAAAGAAGAAGAGTAAAATGGAATGATTACACTCAGCAATTTAATCACATTATAATGCAACATTTTTCGATGACTTCTAAATTTGATGAAGCTAGCAGTTGATTTTGGGTAATGTTATTTTATATCAAGTTTTAAATTTATTAAATATTTGTAACTGTTTATTTTATAGTGACAGTCATTTTCTTTCAATCAGAATTAAATTTAGAAAGTATAAATTTTTAAATAGCTGCCATTGTTAGAATAATAAAGCTGAATGTCCAGTATTTATATCAAGGTTAGTTGGTGTAAAGCACTGATAAAGTTATTTGCTAGCAACAATAAACCACATGCAGTAAACTACAGATAAAATTAGTACTTTGATGTTTTATTCCACAGTACATTAAATGTATTCTAATTGTAGAAAAGAATTAGAATATTTTCCTCTCATTTAGATTATATTTGGAATTTGGCATTTGTTTATAAGTGTACAGTGTGAACACTTGAATTTATACCATTTAACTTAATGCAGAGTAGGAGAGGGGAATACAAGTGGTACTAAAAATTTAGACCAAGCTATTTCTCAATATCTGATCAAACATTAGAAATTCTTTGGAAGTGCTTCTAGGTCAGATCGAGAAATTTTCAAGGAAAAAAAAATATTTGATTAGTTTTTCTTTTTTATTACTTATATATTATTAGTGGATAACCATATTTGAGTAGACACTGTTTATTAAACAGCATATTTTGTCTACTGGCCTGAATATTCAAGAAAAATATGTGCTCTCTTGCAAGATTCGAACCTGCATCCTCTTGGCAGCGGAAACTGTCATTAGATCCGACATGCTTAATAAATAAAAATATCAATTACTTCTGTGTTGGTTATATTCAATCATTTTTAAGGGAAGAACAACTATGTTAGGGTTAACTAAGATAACACTGAAGCATACTAAAGATTTAATTTTAGATTTCAGTATCTTTCTTTTCTATTAACCAATATTGATGGTCAAAAGCATAGAAATGAATCATTGAGAATTTGGTTCAAAGTGTTTGTAAAGAAGTACAAAGTCAACAAGCAGGAGCTAGTTGAGAAGATTTAATTTATAAAATCATAAAATATTTTAAAAATTACACGAGTTTTTATCAAATTGTACATAAATTTAATTTTAGTTTGTCTTGAAAGATATTCTATTCTGAAAAACGTGTAAATGGCAAATCTATTACAAATTTCACACATGCATAACTTTAGATCTTTTTATAAAAATGTTTCAGTTTGGTATGCTAATTTTTCATGATTATGACTGGCAATAGATACATCAAAGATACATCAATGAAAACAATGAAAAAATGTAATAATATACAGACAACATCTTGTAGAACATTCCCACATTATACATTCACAAAAGGCATTAAAAAAAGAAATAAAAATGAGTACCAATTTTGACAGTGGGTTTGAATCTAACCGTTCAACTTTGTTTGCTTCTCTAGAAAAAATATTGCTTAAATTGATAGCATACTCCAAGAGAGGAAGACAGCAATAGCTTATGAATGAGTTTTTTCTTTTAATATTAAAAAGATTTTATTCACAAAAGTTTCAGTCAGATGCAATTACAAAAAGAATTTATTAAGCTGAGCCCAGTACAAGTCTAGATGATAGGTGTAGGCTTTACCCATCTTCAAGTTGGGAAGGTGTTCTGCTTGCTTATCTTGAAAATCATTTTAAATCCAGATTTTTTGAAGCTTAGATGTTTATCAGCCTGGAATAAGGCCAAAAATAAAACAATGCAAAAATCTCTAAAATGACATTTTGAATAATTTTCAATTCTTTTAGATCATTTAAAAAAATAAGTTGTAATAATTTATAAGATTTAGGAAAGAATATAATAATCTTCATAATATTTCAGAATTTAGAATATTTAATGATTATCCACCCCAATACAATACAGTTTATCAAAAGTAATTATGGTTCTATCACAGATATCAAGTTTCAGATATTTTTTTTTTAAGATTCTTAGATAATACTATCATCCATTACAAAATCAAATTTTGAACATTGTTCTTGATATATTTATACAGATACGCCAAAAGAACAAAGTGCAGAATAGAAAGAATTAATGTAATAATATCAGTGATACATAAGTACCAACAATTATTACAAGTGAGGTTACTAGATTAAACATTAAATTGGAAAATTTTCATTTTAACAGCTATTTTCAATCCTTGTGAAAAATGACAATGCTAGCAACCAAATGTTAAGATAGATTGGATGAAATTAAAAAAAAAAAGAAAAAAAAACAAATTCCTACAAAATTTCAACTTTGTTCTTTTGAAATTTGCTACTTAAAAAACATCAGTAATCATTTACAGTACTGTTCATAGTCAATACAATGCTTTGAATACCAAGTAAACCTATAAATATTACATCAATCACAAGTTGCAATAACTTTATCAATAAAACATTTAAAACTTAAATTGTTACAGGACTTAATAAAAATGTATGCAATATTAATGACTTTGGTCTGGGCAGTTACTGTCCAGCTTTGACAACCATCTGTTACCAACATGGCATTCTGAGAACAACAGAATCTTTACATTTAAATTTAAGTGTGTGGCAGATGCCTTATTAGTGCTTTAGTGTTTTGCATAATATTTTGCTCATTAATTTTATTATAGACTAGCATTAGAGCCTGGCGTTGCCCGGGGATGTAACAGTAAGAGATAGATCAAGTATCGACCATCATAAAGACTGAAAAATAAAATTGACAAAGATTATTGTTTAAGGTTGACGGACACGCATGTCTTAATTAGTTTTTTTTTTTTTACGAATTGGTCAAACCCAAATTCAAACAAAAACATTGTTTACAATCGTTATGAGTCTATCGATTGATGAATAGAATTTTATTATAAACAATTGTCTTGTAAATGGAATTTTTAAAGCATTCTGAATGTAAATAAAGAAAAAAAGTGTGCAAGACAATAAGAAATACTACCTGCCGAAAAAAAAAAGTGGATGTTTGTTTTATCGGCTGAAAAATGTAAGAAATCCGATCCCATATATAAAGGAACACACACACACAAACAAATAACCTGGGTTTTTTAACCTAAGTCACTCCACGCAATCACTAAAACATAGAGCATAGTCTGATGAAAAAGACGCCAAAGTTTATGAAAACAAAATTTTATCGTCAAAATGCTTATTTTTTTATGAAGAGGATAGACTAAATTTTTTTTAATTATTTTAAAAAAATTTTTCCATCTTTTTAGAATATTCTAAATTTTGATTTAAAAAACCTTGTTTCTCTTTGTCGCAACAAGGGGTAGTAAATAACATAGATCATTTTAGCACATTTTTTGTATTTACACACATTAATTTGGAAAATCTTGCAAAATAAAAATAATTGTCAGATGTTAATGAAACTTTCAGAAACTATTCACAGATGATCGAAATTATTATAAATATTTTTTTTTTTTATTAAAGTCATGGCAGAAATATTTTTTTTATATTTATTAACACCCCCATAATTAATTTTATGAAAAACTCTAGAAATTCGAGACCATCGGTTTTAGTGATTACAATAGTTAAAAGCACAAGGCTTTGAAGAATGCAAATCATGTTTTTTTTGTTTTGTTTTTTTTTTTTGGCCAACGTACCTGAAAATCAGCTGTGAATTGTAACATACAAAACTCAATAAAACAAATATATTATTTAGTTTCAAATGCTTTTATTTGTTTTAATTTGTTTTTATGAATATGGAAAATATTTTCTGAAAGCAAAAAATTTTTTCAATGAAAATTGAATTTTTAATACAATTATTTCTTATTTCTTTAAAAAAAATGTTTAAATTGAATTTTAAAAAATATTTTAACATTAGTTAAAAGCAACATCAACCTTTCAAAATGTCCGTGTGAGATTGTCTAGCGCTTTGAAAATTGTATAATTTGGACCAATCAGATTAGCCATGGTAATTAAGAAATGTAATTTTTGTGTTTATAGTCGGACAGTAATTATCAAGTACGGAAGACCAACCAGAATACAATTTAGTTGCATTATTTGAGTTCAGTATTGTTCTCCGCTGTTAAGCCCTTTACTTTTGCAAAACACATATGGAGAAGTTAATTTGAGTTTTCAATTTCAACTGAGAAGGGTACCTACAAGTAACAGTATCATCTTATGAAATTTAACTACTGCTAAACTTTAATTTATATGATCTTATTTTTATATGAATCTCAGTTATGACATTTTTCCATAAATGAAATATCAAAATTAATAATAAAATGAATGGAAATACAAATAACACAGTAAAATGTAATAAATGTACATAAAATTATAGTATTTTATGTACACTTCTGATAAAATTTCATAAGAAAGGTACCTAAATTAATTAGATACCTTTTTCTTATGAAATTTAATCTCACTATTAACAGTCTTATTTTTTAATTTCTTTATATTTTCCATAAAGCATCGTAAACGTAAAAATGAAAGCCAAGTACAAAAAAAAAAAAATAAATAAATAAAAAATAAAAAATTAGAGCGCTAAAAGTTTTCCTTAAAAATAACAAGGTAAATAATTTGTTCACTTAAATAATTTCACTTCCTTCCATCCGTAGAAAGTATTCTCCTCACGTAAGTTATCTAAACGTCATGAATGTGCCTTTAAAAAATCGTCAATCGATGCACAAAAGTTTATGACCTGCTTTGTTTTATTTTCAAATTACATTTTTTCGGTGCAGAAGCTAAGTTAAGCTTGGTTCAAAATATTTTAAATATACAGTATAATATCTGTTTTATTAAAATCAGTTTTGAAAAAATGATAATTGACTTTTAAAAGAATATCAAAGTAAGATTTTAATCTTTTTTATCAAATCGAAAAAAATGATTGAAAATGATTATCTTTTTTTTTTTTTTTACCAAAAAAAAAAAAAATATTTTTACCGAAAATTTCAGACGTGCTAGGAACAATTAAAAAAATGTAAAAAATACCCCAAAATACTTTGATCTTTCCTCTTTAATAATAATATGAACATTAGACGATAAAATTTTGTTTTCGTCAAGTTCAACATCTTTTCATCATGCTATGCTCTTTTGTTTACATTTTCGTGGGTGAGTTCTCCCCTTTTCATTCTCAATGATGTGTCTTAATCGTGTTTTCAAATTGATTTTATTAAAAACAACTGTATTTTTTCCCATTTTCAGCCCCGTTAGAACCACCAAAAGGTAATTTTATGTAGTCCTGTGAAGTTTTGTTGAAATCGGCTAAAAATGTAGGAAATTTGATCCAACATATAAACGTTACAGACACACACACACACAACCTGCATTTTATAATAAGATTAATGTTTAAAATATATATCTATCTTTGTTTAAAATCCTTTGACCACCATGCAGTAACTTATGGTGTACACTAATAGTTATTCTGTAAAGTTACTTGATTAACATGAGAAATTCTGCAATACAAGATCAGCAATACACATCTTAAGGAAAGGAAGGAAAAAAGTGTTCATTGAAAATAAAATTAGAGAAGATAGCAAAAATAAGTCATTAGTAGAACTGATGTGTTATAAAATTTTTCAATTAGTGAGTTTTTGAAATCACAAAGGTTGGTTGGTTGTTTAATGGCATATCAATCTCTATGGGTTATTTAATGCTGAAATCTAAATATTTTATATGCAATTTTATTTTTTGGTGATAATAATGGTTTAGTGATGCAAGCCTTACTAATTAACCCATAGGTGGAGGAAGAAGTAGATTCATACCTTTCTCAAGGTTATTTATACATAAGTGAATATAACAAACCAAGCTGGAATTTGAACTTGGCTCACCAGTTAATAATTCTGAGCATTACACCACCTGCACATCCAAGCTTACAGCACTTACTGGCACAACGTTACTTAACTTTGATGATCATATGAGAATCTGTGTTTCAATGTGATGTGGCTGTAAGCCAAATCACAGAAAACATAAGAAATTACAAGAAAAAAAATCAATAGAGATCCAAAGGCTAAAAAAGAAAAAAAATGTTAACCTTATCAAAGACTAAGATTACAAAATCTATTAGAAGCACTGAATAGTATTCCCTATTTTCAAAGTTTGACATTTTATAATTTTCACAATAACTGAAGGGATTCTAAAATTTCAGCAGTCAAGAGCCACTGTTTGAAATACACTACTTATCAGCTTTCAGATAAGAATAGCTCATCAAATATGTAAATTATAATGAGCAAGAAATCCTTTCATTGCTTCGATTACAATACTTTTGATTTCAAAATGTACATTGATCAACCCTATTTACCAAACTTTTACTGTGGAAATATTCTAAATAGAAACCACTTGCAGTTCTTTCTCAAACTCATTAGTTTGTACAGCCAGTATTTATAGTTTTATGAATTCAAGCTTCTTGCCAACAATGACTATAACTTAAATTTTAAATACATCTGACAATTATATAGGAATGTTTTAAGCAAATATATTTGGGCAGCAAGAATTCATTTAAACAAGTTTTGGCTTCACTGAGCGTGAATGCACAAGAAAAAGAATGTCTTATTTTATAAGCACATCTTATACACAGTTTAAAGTACTATCTCCTGAACTTAAAATTAATAATATGTGTTTAAATAGATGCTAACAATTTTACTATTAAACCGCATAAAAACCCACAAGGAAAAAGTGAATGTCTTCACAAATATGACAGTTAAAATTAACATGACTGATAGTTCTTTTCAACACATTGCACAACATAAAACACTATGTTATGTTCTCAGTCATTATTTACATCCAGACTAATGTGTCCATCTTTGTTATTTTGGTTGTTGTGCACTCCAGACTTCTTCAAGTGTCTGTCAATCTGGATAACTTTCAAGAAATTTTCAAAATGAATCCATCATTTAATTTACAGTACTTGTTCCGATGTCCATGTCAAGAGATATTTTGTCTTGGTCTAATTTAGCACTGTTCAGTTATTGCTTGTTCTATTTCCAATGATTCTACATCTGTAAAAACTAAAGAGAAAAAAAAAATTGATGCCAAACTTTTGAAAGTAGCATGTCCTCTCCCTGAATTCAAAACCAAGTTTCTCAGTTACATGGAGAAAGTTTGAAATCAGAAGTATATCATGCATTAATGTACTATGGAAACAAAAAGGTAATCCTGAAGACCATCACATATACAGCCACATTTTGATAGAAGTACTAATGAATATTGTATTAACTAGGTTCTCACCATTCTATGACAACACCTAATGACCCAATTTGTCTTTCGCCCTGTTAAGAGGTGTAATGATGGCATATATGTCATCAAGCAACTGCAGGAAATTGTATACCTACCCAATAAAAAAAAATTATATACCTGTTATGTTGACTTCACAGAAGCATATGACTACATAAATAGAGACTCCCTCATAATGTAGTAGTCTACAGACTGGAAAATTTTATAAATTTCAGTTGACAGTAGCACTAGCTTGTTCAGTCAATGAATTGCAAATATTTCTATAGCTAATATCACCATTACTGCTTAGTCCAGGGATTGACTTCATATCACCAAATTCATGAACCAGTGCTTTAATCTATGCAAAAATCCTGAACTTAATGTTTTTTTTTTTTTTTTATTACTGCTACTGAAGATTTCTCTTTAATATCTCCCATATGCTATTATGCTACTGATAATAAAGAGCAGGTCATTAGTTCAGATATCACTAATGGTAACCCTTATGTAAGAAATTCAAATAAAGTTCCCCAATTATATTGTAGACAAGCAAATAAAATTAATTTTAAAGAACACACACTGTCATCATGATATAGATAAAAATACTAAAAATGAACTTATTCTACTGTAATTCACCCCAACTATAAACAAAATTAAAAGGCCTTTAAAAATGTAATTTGTCAGTAAATATTACCTAATGATTCTAATACATTAGATTTATTGTAAAAAGGTTTAAAAAAAAAATAATAAATAAATAAATAAATAAAAATAAAAAAAAATAAAAAATGTAATTCTTACCAATAACTCAGTACCTCAAAAATTACCCATGTAAAGAAAAAAAAAAAAAGATTGTTTATGAATTCTCATACCTTCTAGATTAGATTTCTAATATGAATAATCAAAACATTTAAGTATTACATTGGTTACACAAGCACTACACACTTTCATGGGTTAACTTATTGAAACCTAATTCAATTCATGCACATATTGATCATTGTATCACTAACAACCAAAATACAATTACCATATATACTCAGGCATAAGCAGACATCATGTATAGTGTGACCCATAAATTTTTTGTGAAAAACCTGATTTTTTCATATAACTTGTGTATAATGTGACCCCCAACTTTTGAGCAATATTAGTAGGACTACCATAATCAAATATTGCAGAAGTGGACATATTTTTCTTTAGCAAATAAATTGGTCTTCATTCTTTTTTAAAGAAAGCTACCCCAAAATGGTGAGAGAAAAAAAAAAAAAAAAAAAAAAAACTGTAAAATATCTGATACAAATATTTAGAAGTTGTACTTTTTGTTTTCCTTCATGCCTGACCACAGTATTGTAAATTATTCCTGTATAGTTAATAAATGTTCAGTAAAAGAACTATTTTCTTTTTTGTATTCTAAATAATTTATTCCTGTATTGTATTACTTTGTGTATAATTTATATAGGTACCTCCACGAAAATCGCTAAAAAAAAGAGCATAGCTTGATGAAAAAGACACCAACCTTGCCGAAAACTAAATTTTATTGTCTAAATGCTTATGTTATTATTAAGAGGAAAGACCAAAGTTTTTTTTAGTTATTTTTAAAAAATTTTCCTTCTTTTTAGAACATTCTAAATTTTGATTAAAAAAACCTTTTTTCTATTTGTATCAGCGGAACTAGTAAATAACAGACGATTTTTAGCACGTTTTTTTGGTATGACACACATCAATTTGAAAAATCATGCAAAAATAGAAATAATTATCGGATGTTAATGAAACTTTCAGGAACTATTCACAGATGATCGAAATTATTATAAATATGTTTTTTTTTATGAAAGTCATGGTAGAAATATTTTTTAAAAATATTTATTACCCCCATAACTAATTTTATGAAAACACTAGAAATTCGATTGCATCGGTTTTAGTGATTACAATAATTAAAAGCACAGGGCTTTGAGGAATGCAAATCATGTTTTTTTTTTTTTTTAATTGGATACGCAGTACCTGAAAATCAGCTCTGAATTGTAACATACCAAACTCAATAAAACAAATATATTATTTAATTTCAAATGCTTTTATTTGCTTTTAGTTGTTTTTATGAATATGGACAATATTTTCTGAAAGCAAAAAAATTTTTTCGATGAAAAATGAATTTTTAATACAATAATTTGTTATTTCATTAATTATAATAGATTTTACATTTAAGTTGTTAAAATATTATAAAATTAGTTAAAAGCCGCATCGGCTTTCATAAGTGTTCTTATGAGATAGATCTTTTTTTAGCGCGTTGTAAATTGTATCATTTTGCCTAATCAGAAGATCCCCAGTAATTAAGAAATGTAATTTTGTGCTTATAATCGAGCTGTAATTATAAAATACGAAAGACCAACCAGAATATAATTAAGTTGCGTTATTTGAGTTAAGCATTGTTCTCCACTGTTAAGGTCTTTACTTTTGCAAAACACGTGTAGAGAAGTTAATTTGATTTTTCAATTTCAACTGAGAAGGATACCTACAAGTATCAGTATCATCTTATGAAGTTTATATGATCTTATTTTTATATTAATCTCAGTTACGACATTTTTCCATAAATGAAATATCAAAATTAATAATAAAATGAATGCAAATACAAATAACAGTAGAATGTAATAAATGTACATAAAATTATAGTATTTTATGTACAATTCTGATAAAATTTCATAAGAAAGGTACCTATAAATTAATTAGATACCTTTCTTAAGAAATATGAAAAATTTAATGTCACTCTTAACAGTTTTATTTTAATTTCTTTACAATATATTTCCCATAAAGCATCATAAACGTAAAGGTGAAAGCTAACTACAAAAAAAAAAAAAAAAAAAGTCCGTCCGCTGAAAGTTTTCGTTAAAAATAACGGGTAAATAATTTGTTCAATGTAAATGTAAATTATTTCACTTTTTCTCCTTCCGTGGAACAAATTAGACTCATGGAATTCGTAAATATATCATTCATCACATGTCAAGAGACGCGAAAGTTTATGACCTGCTTTGTTTTATTTTCAAATTACATCTTTTTGGCACAAAAAAAGCTAAGTTTGGTTCAAAATATTTTAAATAAACATTATAATTTCTGATTTTCTTAAAATAAGTTTTGATAAAATGATAATTGATATTTAAAAAATTTCAAAGTCAGATTTCCAGTTTTTTTTTAAAATGGAAAAAAATGGTCAATTTTGCTGACTCAAAAAAACTAGATTTTTAACGAAAATTTCGGATGTGCTAGGAACGATTAAAAAATGGAAAAAATACCCCAAAAATACTTTGACCTTTCCTCTTAATAATAACAAACATTTAGACGATAAAATTTTGTTTTTCGTCAAGTTTACGCGTCTTTTTCATCATGCTATGCTCTTTTTTTAGCGATCTCGTGGAGGTACCTAAATTTATATATGAATTGTTGGATGTGCTTTTGAAATCCTCCTCAATTTTGTTCATTCCTATTGATAAATAAAGCTACTAGAATTAAAATTTGTTTAGTATTTCACCCTGTTACATCATCACTTACTGTATATTGTGATACATATCTTGTCAAAATATTTTAAGAATATGTAATGGAGAATTATAAGACAAACGAAAAATCTGTGAATGCAAAGAATATAAATAAATAAACAAAGTAAGACCTAATAGGGAACACAAGTGAATCATATATGGTATATAAATATATCAAACAAAAGGGGTGCCATTGAAAAAAGAATACCTCAGTGATATAAATATGTGCAATGAAGATGAATGTAAATTGGAGAAAGGAAAAACATTTTTAATTCTTCATTCATACAAGGTATTTGCAGATTTTAAGTGGCACACATTGTGAATGTTATTCTGCTGTTCATGTAGCAACAGAAAGAAAAAAATCTAGGCTATGGGACATAGGCTAAAAGAGCTTACTGTACAGTTAAGGTTAGCCAAAAGGTACCATAAGAATCTAAGCCTACCAGGTAGTTTACAGTCACTGAAAATACATGAATCCCCCCCCACGCAAATTTTTTTTACCTGTGCATAGCACAACCAGTCACTGAAAATGAATGATTTTAACTGCTTCAAAAAAATGTGTGGTGCAACTATTTTTTTTAAAAAACCGATAATAAAATCTTGCACTAAAAACAAAAAAAAAAAAAAAAAAAAACCACCTCTAGGTTGGCACTTTTTGCACATACAAACTCATCATTGTTACCAATCTATCACTGAAATCCTCTTTGGTCAGTCTCTTTTCAGGTCCTCTTATCTTCACCTCAAGTTGAGGCTTAAAATGTGTTATCAGATCATCATGAGATCTGATATCTTCATGTAGCACAACATTTTGCCTAGTGTTTTCACACAACATTTCTGATTACTGCTACTAGTATCAGGAACATCATATATTTCTGGACCTTCATATAGAGGTTCCATATTGTTGCATACATAGCAGACATCCAGAGTCATGAAGCTCTCAGGCTCCCTGTAAGCAACCAAATCACTGCATATTCTCAAAACAGGCAAACCTGTGAGCATTGGTAGAAGACATGCTCAGCCATTTTTTTGGATCACCATATGTCTCACAAAAGTTTTGTCCTTGTGTGCAGTTGCACACTGTAATGTGGCAGCTTTTTTTTTTTTTAAATAACAGTTTAAGAGTAGCTACTTTCTTGCTTAGCAGCTTTTCAGGTTCTGTCTATGTAATAATTCTTTTTACAGTGCATCTAGATACTTTTGTACCCATTTCCTCTAGCATCTTCACAAGGTCCTTTGATGCTCTTATTAGATTGATTTACACTTTTTGTACCAAAGTTCATCCATCTCTTGGAGTTCTAATGGTATTTCCTTTCTGAATAGTATTATAGCTGTACTTGTGCAATACTGTTAGTACCATCTGGTATTTGGAAATTATTCCCAAGAATGAATTTGATGTGCGGAGGTTCATAATTGTCTTTCTGAGATTTTTTCTCTGTGATGTCAAGCAAAGAGGCACCGAGTTTAAAGGTAGGTCTTGAAATACATCTGCAATTTATTCACACAATACCAGTTACCCTATCTGAAGCTTCTACAGCAAAAACATTGTTTTCTAAATTATTCCAAACTTTTTAAAGGGACAGTTATATTATGTAATCTTAACCTCATGGGAATGTGATGAAAGAAATAAAAAAAATGAAATAAATTATTATCTCTATTAATATTTGGATATTTCATATTTTTAAAATAAGTTATTATCCTAACTGACCATTCTTTTATGTAGTGTCCCTTCAGGATATTGACAATCACGGCTCCACACAATTTCCTGTCCTTTGTAGCTCTTCATAAATTTTAGCTTTTTGTTATCTCTCCTAAACACTGTTCTGCCATCCATTTAAGCTTGTTAGATAGCTTATGCATTGTTTTCTTGTCTCTCTTGCCTTCAATCTATCATGCAAGTATCAAATTTTCCAAGCTCTCTTTCCTCATTATGAGCCCTAAAAATTTCAACTGTTTCAACAGATGTTAAGTGTCTTTTTAAAGGGACAGTTAGGTTATGTAAACTTTTAACCTCCTAAAAATGTGATTAAAGAAATAAAAAAAAAAAAATGAATAAATTATTGCTATTAATATTCTGATATTTCACATTCTAAAAATGTGTTCTTTACTGACCTAAAACAGAGATGTGAGCAATTTGAAAAAACTGAATTTAAATGTATTTAAGTAAGATATATGTAAACAAAAGACTTCAAACTATAGCATTTATTGATATGGTCTAGTAATAAGAGTAATGTATTAAGTTTGAAAGTGCTCATTACTGTATTCTCATTAAAATAGTAACATTAAAATCAGAAAAAAAAATATATTGGTTAATTATATTAAGTGTTAGGTTGAAAGTATGTAGAAACTAACAAATGGTATAAAACAAGAATGATCAAAACATTAAAATTCAAACTTACCTGTGGTAAGGTAAACTCTTCCCTACCCACCACCAACATTACCAGGTCTGTTTGATTCCTTTCTTCTATATGTTCAAGTTTAGTAAATTTGGATAAACAAGTTTGTGAAACCAGATTACTTATTTTAGAAAACCTGATAAATGAGGTCAGGTTCAAATAAAATGTGGATTTTTAAGACATGTACGCCTGTGGATGTTGATGGCAGGTGTAAAGTCCTTACAGCAGTCATCTATTAAGGTTTCTGAAGTAAAATTTAACTATCAAAAGTTATCTTACTACTTATGGATCCAATAATCTTGCATATTGATTTTCTAAGCATAGCTTAGATGTGGCACAAAGCTGAACTTATGGGGTACCCAGTGAGGATTGAACTCACTATTCAATCATAACTGTTTTAGTGAGACAAGCTTGCTATTACACTACACTGAGGTGCCCCCCCAATAATCTTACATAAGTGTTGCAATATTTACCACAACCATTTTTCTACTTAAATAGATGAAATGCCTTGTTCAAAAGACAATTTCAGTGGATCCTGTAGTCATAAAATTTGTCTACTACTAGTAATATTTGAACAATTAATGACTAAATTCATCTTATAATATCAATTCAATCTTCCTCTTCCATACAAACAATATTCATGTTACTATTCTGTACTGATACATTTACTTTAAAGGCAATAATTGGAGGTTCCGCTCTTATGGATTCTTTCTAGAATAGATAGGAGTCAAAAAAAATACCTTGTATATTTGATCTCTTACATAATGCCAGGTAAGTTACTACTATAAATTGTTATATAAAATTACAAATGCTTTATTTTGGAAATAAAAATAAACTTGTTAAACTATAAATAATGATATTGATGTATCTTTTTGGCATTGGCTTCATTTTTTTTCTATCATGTGATGTGTTGCATTTGAGCATCATGGTGTGTGTGTTTTTTTTTTTTGTGTTGCCTTTGATGCAGATAAAGATTGTTTCATCTACGCATTCAGCAACAGTAAATTATACATTTTAGTCCTGGAGAATTCTACCTTCAAATATTACTGTAATCCACTAATTAATATTTACTTAATGTTTGAAAATTTGTAACCATTCTGATTAATTTAAAATTATAATTCCATTTACCTTTTCAGGAAATGCATCCTTCATGTAAAACTATTTCCTACAAAGTTGGATCTTCCAAATAATGGAAAAATAATTAAAACTTCAATATGATATTGAAAATTTTATTCAAGTGTCAAATTTTTTTCTGCAAAATTCAGTAATCAATTTAGTTTAAGTGGTCATAGCAGGCAGTATAAGAGCAGACAGGGGAAAGTGACATTTTTTAAATATAAAGTCAACAACCTAAGTGGCAAGTGTATACTTTGATAAATTTGCACATGTTAGAAAATTGCAGTCAACACTGACATTTTAAATGCATAAAAAGTCATATATATATATATATATATATATATATATATATATATATATATATATGTGTGTGTGTGTTTAAATTCATTTCAATCAATTTTCTGACAGTAATCATCATTAATGTTCTAATAATGTTAAATTGGTCTTCACATATTCAGAGAAGATAGGGAGGGCATCATGTGATAGTCAAGAGAAGAAAAAAAAAAAAAAAAGAGTTGCTTTAAAAAATTACCAATAAATTTGTCAGCTAAATGAATAAGTCATTAATTGTCTAATCACAGTGCAGGTAATTTTAAATGTTCTTCATATACTCTTTGGCATTTGGAAGTGCAATTCACACAATTCATTCAATTATTATTATGGCTTTGTGCCAGATAAAAAAAAAGAAAAAGAAAAAATTGAAAGCTTTCTTCAGTAGATAAACAAAATTCAACACTTAAATCAATCTCAATAGTAGAACCAGATTTTTATTAGGTTTTATTCAACAAAGAATGACAATCAATATAGCCTTTCAGTAAGAAACAAAGCAGACTGACTTGAAAACAGAACTTTTTTTTAATAGTATCTTTCCGTCAAAGGTTTTATCAGCCATGATTCTAATAATGTTGCAGTGCATAAAAAAAATGTTATTACAATATGGAAGAGTGCATAGTATTACCACAGAAACTTCACTTATATTAAACAGATTTTTAGTTTTGCTTAAATCTCCAGATTTATGCACTTACTGACTGACCTTACTTCAAACAAAGTTATACTAGAATAGGTCAACATTACCAGCTTCCACATTACAAAATCATCTAAATGAAATCCATTTTTTGTATTCCTTTCTCCCTAGGATAGGGAAGCTGAGTAATGTTCATAGCTAAGCTAATGTCTGGCTAAGAAATACGGAAGAGAATAGTCACAAGAGTTTATTATGATTGACATTCAATTCCAACTCTTGCATAATGATGTTGGTTAGGGAAGTAATTTTGGAGAACTGACATTATCATAAAAACAGAAAAATTACTGGAGTGCATGGGATTGGTAAAGTGATCAAAATCTGAATAAAGTCTAACCTTGAAAAGAGAAGTAACTATATCAGAATTAAGTGAGATTATTTTGATATTTGAAGCAATATATAAGCATTAAATGTATAAAGTAGCAGTAAAATTATAGCCTATAACTATGACAGTCTAGTAGATTCAGGTTTTATTACTTTATGAGCTTGCACAATACAGCCAAAAGGACATTTGTGATTTTGATTCTCTTGAATGATTTTCAGATCAATTATGGAGCTGTATTAACATTATTTGCTCTTAAGAGAAAGATTAAAACAAAACTTTCACAATTTAAAAAAAATAATAAAAGTAAAAATAGAGGCCTTGGCCTGCAGTGAAGAAGTAAAATTCCTGGAAAGTGCTTAAATTATGCATTTAACCAATTTAAAGACTTCTCTTTTGAGGATTATCAATGACAAAAATGAATTCATCACCCTCAAAAACAAGAATAAAAGTTTAAAATCATGATTTTCTGATAAATATGATCAACTGGTATTTGGTGCCTGGTATATATTACCAAAAATTAGGTTATAGTAACAAGAAAATGCAGAAAAAACATTGCAAAAATTGTTAGTTTGATCATATTTTGTGTTCTGGTACTCTGAAATGAAAAAGAGTGTAAAGTTAAACCTGTCTGGAACTTATAGCATTCATTTCAACAAGATTCCTAGAAAAAATAGAAAAAGCAACTGTCTAGAACTGATCATCTAAAAATAAATAACTAAATGTGTGAGTTTTGATTAATTTAAAATGATCATAACTTGACAAATACTCAGAATTAGGACAAAGACCAATTCTGAAACCCTGAGACTGTTTACTTTCAGACTAGATATAGCATATAACTTGGGAAATGTTCCAAAACTGACAAATGTCTGCTTGTGAGTTCACTATACCTGCATGGAAATAATTTACATATATACACAATTGTGATATCTTTGAAAATTTGATTCACTACATTTGGCATTAAGGAAGAGATATTATGATCATGATGCCTAACGTGATTATGTCATACTTGTATAAATGAAAATGTTTTTATTATAAGACATGCTTTGTTTCATGTCTTAAAAGGTAGTGATCATTTCATCATCCACATTTTATGCATATCATGAAACAGGTGAGAAAATAGTTATTGAAACCTATTTTCTAACAAAAAGCATCCATTAGAGGAAAAAAAAATAAAATCAACACAAGACAAACCATGAAGTGGTACATTGCTATTTACAATGACATCAAAGTCAGCAGAGTGTAGCAAAGGTTAGGTTTACTTTTTAAATGGCAAACAATTGATAACAATTAAACACTGGTTTTATTTTATTTTTCAGTTAATATAGCCACTTTTACTTAATACCCCATAAAAATATTAGCTGAAAAACTATTTTATGTGGATTAAGGAAATCTTTTAAAATTGTGTGTGTGTGTGTGTGTATATATATATATATATATATATATATATATATATATATACACACACACACACACATGATAATTTATACAATTAAGATAAAAATATTTTTGACAGAAGTATTTTTGGTAATTAAGCATTAAATTGTTGGAAAGCATTTTATGATTCACTAGTTTTAAACACAATTGAGAATAACATTTCATTCCTTGTACAAACAAACATGAAAGCAGATGACATTTAATAATTTTTTTCAAAATTTCAATGAAATCTTTGTTACTAGCATGTATGGACAAGTGAGTTTTGCATTTAGGAAGCAGACAAAAGAACATTGATAATTCAATGCTAACTTGGAAAAGATAAGTTTTCATTCAATATGAAACTATAAATTACTTAAATGTTGAGATCTGATCACTGACCTACACCTTGTAAATTCTCAAAATAGACTAATAGAATAGTGAGCCCATGGTAATTTCTTCTTTATAGAATAAAGAAAAGTTAAAGTTTAAAGGAAAAACAGAAGTAAAATCTTTAAAAAAGTTTTAAGTGATGCAAAACTTATAAACCAACTGTTTCCATTATTTTTGAAAAAGTCATGAGAAAAGCATATTGATACACAGTATATAATAATAATTTCATACAACAGGCTGCAATGAAAGCAGATGTTTTAGAAAGCAAGTTTAGTCAACCTTGGCCTAAATTAAGTCTTCAAACAAAACGAAGAGAATGGAAATATCTTACCAACATAATGTTATCCCAAGAAAAGAGAGAGAAAGAGAGAAAAAAAAAGTAGATGGTAATAATAACAAAGAAAAGTTGTTAGAGCAAGCAAATTTGAAATGAAAGTGGAGAGTGGGGAGAAAATAAACAACAACAATTACAGGGTCACATACAGACAATATGAATAGAAAAATCATGAATTCTAAGTAGTACAGGAGAGGCTGATAATAGATTATAGAAGTTGGCCTAGATTGTAAAGAAAACTTTAAGAGAAAGTTATTTTCTAATAAGTGATGTCTAATAAGCAGACAAGTAAATGACAAACTACATGTAATTAAAAAAATAACTAAAAGTTGTTAAAATTAATGAAATGTATTATGATAGGAGTTTAAACAATTAAGTAGAAGAGTAATAATATTCAAACTTGAAAGTTAATTTTATTCACATTTTTGAACATGACAATTAAAATTTTGTACAAGATCGTGAATAGAAAGAATTTACTCTTTAGACACTGCTCTGATCTAGTCAAAGAATAGCAAGACTAATCTAATCAGGACTTATTTTTGTAGTGCATTAATATAAGAGACTAAACTAACTGATAAAGCAAGATCTACAGGAAGGGAACAATGTTAGCATCTCACTCTTGTTTATATAATGGTTCACATGTAAAATTCATTTTTGAACACATGCTTCATATGTAAATAATAGTGTTGAAAAAATGCTTACTTTTCAATACAAAGAGACAAGAGGACAATGATCACCAGTGCTACCTTTTAGCATTTGATTTAAAAAAAAAAAAAAAAAAAATATAGAGAATGTAGATATGACATTTTGCCTACTTCCATTATGGTGAATTAGCAGAACATGTAAAGTCTTTGGTGTCTTATGAAATTGTAGTTATTCTCCTGAACACTAAATACTTTTAAATGAACATAAACCACACACAAAATGATAAAAAAAAAACTTCTTAAATACTTTCAACCATCTTGAGTCATTATCAGAGCATGTTAGTGTTTTCAGTGCCACAGAGAGAATTTTTTCTTCTATTAATTGTTCACCTAACAAAAAGCCCAAGTAGTACTCAAAATAGAAGGTTACTGTATGGGGTTGTGAGTTATGAATTTGGAGAAGTGGTAAAAAGTGTAGATTATAAGGGTATGGAGGAAAGATAACAGTTAACGCTAGACTTGAAGATTATAGTGATCAGGGAAGGCCCCAACTTGAGAGAGTGTTCTACCAAGTATCAGTTCTTGGGAAGAATCTGTCTGAATGGAATGGAGATCAATTATCTCTGTGTATGTGATATGGAAGTTCTTGACTGCGAATGTCTGAACTGGTAAAACTAAGAAATGTAACTCATCAGAACATTTGATAGAGTAGTAAGAGGTTTGCAGAGGAAAGGGGGTTGTAGAGTAGAAAATTATTCATCACCCACAAAGGCTATGTAGAGGTTTTTGAACTATCAAGTTTGAAAAGTGAGGATTGAACAGCTCCAGCTCAGATATGGCAGCAGGACACCATTTTTTTTTTTTTTTTTTACCTGATTTGGCTCTTCTAAATAAGAGCATAGCAAAGAGTTGGGTACTTTCTAGAGTAGTATAAAAAGCTGACCATTTTACTAGAATCCTTTATATATATATATATATATATATATATATATATATTTCTACTTGGGAGTCTCAATTGATGTCCAATGCAAGGAGCCTCCAGAGTACAACTATTAATAATGGTCAAAAATTCAGTGTGTGATGATGAAATGTTACTAGCTTGGTAATTTTACAAGCCAATAACACAAGATTTCAAAGATCACCCTTGCATAAAAAGAAAGCTTTGAGTTCTTGTGCATTTTGGCAGAGTGTTTCTGTAAAATAAAGATATTAAATTCTTCAGCATTCTCAAAATGCTCAGAGCTATAATCATAAAAAAGAAACAACCCCACGGGATGACATTTTAAAATATGTAAAAATATAAACAAATAATTTAAGATTTTCATCCACAGACACTGCCAAGTTTCATGAACTCTAATAAACTTAAAAATAAAGACAAATTAAAGGCCAATATATTTCTATTTCTATGTTAGAAGCAGGATTTCAAATGTTATGGTCCAATTTTTTTTTTTATGTATCCTTATATTACAAGCCAAAACATTCTTTTTTTTGAATATGCAGTCAAATAAAATGATATGTTGACCCAAAATTTCTGATAACTATAACAGGATTATTACTTATGTAATATGTTTATTATTAACCAACAAGTAAACCAATACACTTTTCTTTTTTTTTTAAATATTTAAGAGGATATTATAAAAAAAAATCTAAATACATTTCTGCTTTTGCAATAAAAAGATTTTAGATGTTTCCACTTTTCAATAAAATAAATGTGAAAGTTATTTAATCTCACTTAAAAAAACAAAAAAAAACCTATCACTACAAATAAATACGTCAAGAGAGCAGAGATTTTCTCTTCACAAAATACAAGATAAATAATATTTGTCAGATTGAGATGTTCATTTATAAGCTTGAGTGGACCTATCACACAGAATTGATTTAAGCCACATATTTACTAAATAAGACAAAATTAAGACCTTAAAACAAAAAAAGTCCAAACTGTAAATGTTTTAGAACTGAGCAAAGATTTTATATTTAAAACCAAAAGTTATTGGTTCTAGAAATGAGTCACCTTGTCCAAGATAAGGAAAATGTTTGTTTTAAACAAGAGAAATCTCAAGTTTACTATACATTCACAAGTAATATAGTAGTAATTTGTGAATCAAGACAAGTAGAATTTTAAAAAATGTGGTATATATTAGGTTCATCTAGAAAAAAAAATTAGATTCAGTGTCCTTCCACTTTGTAGATTTGTATCATTTTATTTTCTTGTCTAAAGAAACAAATCGGATAGAAATAGGAAGTAGTGATCTTGCAGTTGAGTTTAAATTCTTCCAGTTATTTTATTATGGATTGCATTACATTTGTTAAAAGGCAGTCTTAGTTTTCTTTGCTCTTGTATAGGATCAATATGAAACATTGTAAATTGCAGTCAAACATTAAAGATATTACATGTGATCTATATCAAGATGAGCATTAAATTTGAAAATGAATAAAATTGTCAGTCATTATATGAATATCATTAATTTTTAATTTATTTTTTTAGCTGAGGAATTGTTTTCATGACCTTCAGTTTTTATTTTCCCTTTGAGCTAGTTCCAACTTGAAAGCCTAGTAGCCTGTGACAATTTTTTCATTATAAACAAATTTCATATTTCACTTATTTTAAAGGCTCTACTGATTAACTTCTATCATTACCCATAGGTGGCATCCATTTTGCTATCATTGCATAGTTATTGAGAAGCTGACTGACCAATACACTTTACCATGGGATACTACTGAAGAGATTATAATAATGATACTGTCAAAGGGTCAAGGTACAAACAAGAGAATAGATTCATAAAAAAAAAGTGTGTGTATATGTATATAAACATTTAAACAAAGTGATGTTTTATTTTATTCAAAAGTAATGATGGAATCAAGTTTCTCTAGTTTTCAGGGTAAAAGAAAAATTTGGCATTTAGCAGGAGGATACTGTAGGGTATTTTTAGAGAGAGAATATAGAACATATGGAAGGATAGAAGTGATACTACTTGTAGGACTGTTAACTCCTAATTTTATCATATAATGACCAAGTTGTGCAACAGTCCCAAGTTATATATACTACTTACCAGTTTTATTTTTGACAAATTCTTTGGTTAATTATCTACACCTAAAATTAAATTATCTGCTGTTTATCTTTCATCAAACAAAAACAAGCACAAATTAACAGTTCTCCAAGACAGTGAATCAGATATGTTAAAACTAAACTTCTAATTGAAGATTTTATATTAAGAAAACTAATATAAAATGAAAATTAAATTACAGATATTACTGATACATTTAAACTACTAGAATAAAAAAAGGCCATACTTTTGACAAGTAGCATTTTTTATCAAAATAAACTACCATAGATAGTTAGATGTTAAAATACAATAATGACCAAAACCCAAATTGTGCTGACACACACCTTTCAAAATATTAAAATGATAAAATTAAAATGCTACGTCGCTAAAAAGGCCTAAAGAGAATTGTGGATAAAGTTATATTTGACAAGTATTTGAACCCAGTTAGGGCTTTGCAATAGTTATCAAGACATGACAAAGCCTCTTGCTTGTAAATTAGGTGCAGTCATTCTCAAAATCCAAATACAAACATCAGCTAATTTATAACTCATTAATACACAAAAATTTTAAACAAGAGCAATAAGTCAGCTCAGCTTCAAGCAACTGAAGATAGTGTTTCTGCTTACCAAATTTTTTAGCTATGATTTAGAACATTTTAGATTAACTGAAGACAGATTGTGAGCCAAAGGCATGTGACAAGATGAAATATACTCAACAAGAGAAAAATTAAAATCTAAGCGAGATAAAAGTGTTAGTCTGAACAGAGTTGCAATTATCTCTTAAAAAAGGAAAGATAAAAACTTCATATTCCAATTAATACATTAAATCTATGGCTATTCAGTGAATGAATTTGCCAAGATCTTTTAGGTCTAACAAGTCAAGATCAAAAAGAAAAAGATCTAAGTAAATCAAATCATGCATCTTCATGAAAATGACTGATTTGCTTTCTATGGTTTATCAACCCTTTACAGGTTATTTAAAGCCAGAAAATATTTTTAGATTGTAAGATTTTTTTTTTTTTTGAGATAATGATTTAGTGACAAGTCTTACTAATTAACCTATAGAGTATTTGCACATAAACGAATATAACGAACCCAACTGAAAATGGAACTCGGCTCTCAGATTAACAATTCTGAGCTATAATCCATTACACTACCAGCATATTCAAACTCACAGCACCTAGTATTCACAAGTGGTCACCAATCTACATACTGACCAGGCTCGATGTTGCTTAACTTCAGTGATCGTATGGGGACACATGTTCCAACATAATATGGCCGTAAGCCTTAATGAAAATAAGGCTTGATTTGCTAACTGAAGTAATCAATTGGAGAGAAAGGTACATGTCTGATTATGAAATCCAAATAAAATACAAAACCTTATGGTGAAAAGTATTCAGTTATATGTGTGTGAGTGTGTACTGACATTGAACATGATATCAGCTTTAAATGGTAAAAAGCTTCTTAAAATATATGACTTATTACATTAGGAGGGTGTGTTTGTATATGTAACAATATTATTTGGTCAGGTTTGGGAAGGGAATCATGCCAAAATCTTTTCAGCACCCCCTTATAGAATCAGCTTTAATTGGAGAATCCAGAAAGAAAAGTATGGTTTTTATACAGTGTAATTTTTAGTGCATTTGTTAAAAATTTAACTAATTTATTGTGGGGGGTTATAACCTGCAACTGGTTATCCAAACCAAGATTTTCAACAACAAGAGAATTTATTTACATGTCGACTATTGTCTCTATATTTGTTCTTGTTATCACAGTATTTTGACTGTTGCACCCTCTGGCCAGTATCAGGTGATTGTCAGAAAACTGACAGTCTGTCTTCTTTACATTAATGGCTTATCAGAAATACCTCCCTATGGAGAAATCTCTGCCAAAACAGACAGAGGAGAACATGACCAAGAACTGTCTGTACTCCATCCCTTACAGTTTTGGCAAATAATATAAAGATGAAACTAGCTGCTATCTAAAGGTAAGGCTGGAGGAACATCGAAAGCTGTAATTAGGGGTAAGAAAATGAAATCGGTAATGGCCGATCAGGTATGGAGGAAAATGGATAGTCATAGTAGTTGCAAGTTTAATCTCTGGGCCAGGCAGTATGTACTTGGACAGCAGAGCAAGAACAATCTACTGTATATTAAATAAAGGGTTCAGTTCAAACATTATTAAAACTGACAATTACCTGATGAAGGTTGGAGGACACAGCAGTAAATATCTCTTGGTCAGTAAAATTTATATATATATATATATATATATATATATATATATATATATATATATAT
The DNA here is from genome assembly GCA_903632075.3 of Acanthosepion pharaonis. NCBI lineage: Eukaryota > Metazoa > Mollusca > Cephalopoda > Sepiida > Sepiidae > Acanthosepion > Acanthosepion pharaonis. Next base: position 1,292,553 of record CAHIKZ030004333.1, on the reverse strand, counting down.
ATACACACACACACACACAAAATGACAATTGTGCATATATGTATTCTTGAAAGTATGGATATGTACCTGCACCGAACTTCAGATTATTTATATGGGTGTGTTTGTACAAACTAAATTGCATACACCTGTATGCATGTAGGTCTATGTATGTTAGAGTGTCATCCCAAACAAAGACAAAAGAAAATTCCCCCCTCCACCACATGCAAATAATCGAACACAAATAAGCATATTTCATTAAAATATTAATATCAATCCATTTAAAAAAAACAAAAAAACAAAAAAAAAAACAGTTTATCTGATGATCGCAAAAGTGTGAAACCAGGGTTATATTGTGTAAACAAGTCTACTTAAATATTTCTCTTTTCATAGAATTTAATTAAAAAGTTTATAAATTTCATTATGTGTCCAATACTACAGGAAAACTATACAGGTAACTTTCATTGTAATATCCATTGCCTTTATACATTAAAATATATTGATGTAATATTCAAAGTAATTGTTATTTAAATTTTTGCCACCAACTAAGTGGCAAAAACACCATGGAAGTTCTAGGCATCTACAGACCAGTTTTTCTGCTTACAGTTTACATATATGAAAACAGCTCATGAAAATTTATAATGAAAGTGAAATAATACTGATAGCAACTCATTTAAAACCTGAGTGAAAAATGGTTGTCATAGGAGTTATTGTGAAGAGGGATTTGCACTGAACAAAAGTGTCCTTTTGTGACCTCTTACAAACATGAATGATAAATTCTGCTTTCTAGAAAAAAATGCAACATTGGCAACAACAAAAAAATGAGCAAAGAAACTAACATGATTTATATTTTGTGAACAGAAGGACAATTAGACACCAGTTGCTTTTTCAAAGTTTAATTTCCAAAGATGAGTGACAGATAATGAACACAAGCCATTATGTTACATTCAGGGGATAAGTTTCTTTAGCATTATTATCTTACACCAAGTCAACACGAAACTGCAGTCAATTGGAGAGATCTATAACTATAGTTACAATTACAGGAAGCTGACACTTCAAGTAGATTCAAGAATCTAATGACCTCTAAAATAAGTGTCCATGTGGAAACAAAACACCTGTGCAGAGAACTGTGCCAAATATAGCAAGTTTTTTTTTTTTACCAACAAGAACAAGATAAAAAAAATAAAAAAATAAATAAAAAAAAAATGGCAAGCAATTGAGTTATAAATGTAAATATACAAAGTAAATTGCAATGCTTATGGCAACACATAATTGTTAAAAAGGATGTTAGCCTTACATTTAAATTTAGAGGAAAAACAACAGCAAGCACCAAACAAGTAAAAATAAACTATTTTCTCTTCAAAATAGAACATAATGGTTGTTGTTGCATATCTAAAAAGGTTAAATTTATATAAATTTGTCTGCCTACAAGCTTAAAATGACAAGAGACCAAAATAAAAAATAGTACTGTATGAGCAAAAAAAAAAAAAAAAAAATATATATATATATATATATATATATATATATATATATATATATAAAATACTGTGACTAGATTTTTAAAATTCAATCATTTAATAAAAATGTTTGCTTATGAAGAACATGTCTGATTAATAATTAGAAACCATTCTAGGACAAATTTGACATTTTGTAGAAACAAATCATAAATACATTATATTAGGGGAAAAAGATCTATCATTTGAAAAGCAATTCCTCTGCTCGAGACAATATTTTTATTATGCAGTAATTAGCTTGGAGACTTATAGCCATGGAGTTTTTATGGCTTTAATCCTTATCTTTGATGCACATTTGAAGCAGCTCTTTATTTGCACTTGTCAAATGTAACATCTGTGCTTTTAGTTCTGATTAATATTGAAATGGCAGCTATTGACTGACTAGAGAAACAGCCAATGGTAATACTGCAGATTGTAACCTTTCTCTAAGGAAATAAATTGAACCTTATCAGTTCATTACTAAATACAGTGAAAAAGAACAGATGTCTTAAAGCTAAAATATATAGACAAATAGCAACATTCATAAATCCATTACATATATTGTCAGGCATAATAATATTCAAATATGCGTAAACTATTTTAACCCCCAAACATTATGCATGGATGCATGTATATTGTTTATGAAATAAGCAGAAAGATCTTTGCTGCAGGATGAATTGCAGACAAAGTATAAAAAGGCAGGTGATTTTGTGACAAAGCACATACAACTTGCAAGCTGTTGAATTAAGCAAAAGCATAAAAACACAAACCAGATTATCTTGAATGCTTTTACACTGCAGTCAGAAACAAGATTCTGTGTGTGTAATAGATCAAATATTAAAAGCTTATGTACAAGATGTCTGTCATCTTAGAAGCTACCTTTTTTTTTTTTTTTAATGAAAACAAGCACACAAAATATACAGACCAACAATAGTATTATATGTACAAAGATTTATTAACCACATACAAATTTTATCAATGAAGTGAGGAATGATTTTCAGTATAAAAAGTGTAGTAAGTAGAAAAATGATTTTAAATAGTAAAATAATATTTTTTTATTCATAATAGAACACAACTTTAGCAAAATATGAAATGAAATTATAAAGTGTAAGCTGAAATAGATGGCGACATTTTATGAACTCAGCGGGAAGAAAAATGCCTGGATTGCCAATACCAATATTTAAGCAAAATATTACAACTATTTAAAAACTGCTCATGTCAAATGTGTTATATTTACCTGTATATAAAAAAAAGTAATTTAGTGTCATTTTTCATTGCTAATACAATTTAAAGATTATACAAAGATATGAAAGGCAATTCTTTATAAAAGGCTTCAATCTTTTGATAAAACTGCATTATTTTTAAATGGAATCATCTTTTACAAAGAACAAGTTTAATAAACAATACTTGCTTTACTACCCTTCAAAATAATCTTAAAAACCTAAATTCAAAGGTAATACAGAATGCCCTCCCCCAACATAAGCAACCAAATTCAGTAGAAAAGAAATCTATGATCATATCAAAAAGAAAATATGCTATTTAAACTTGTTCATACCCGAGGCGCTTAATAGACAGTGGGGACATTTTTTTTTTTTTTTGAGCAAATACACATTTGATTATCTAAATTATTTTCTGACACTTTTTACTAACTCCTTATTAAGACCCAGCCACCAGAGTATAAAAAATATTTTGTAGATGATTATATTTTTTAAATTCTCTAAAACAGATGTACTAAAACAAATCAGGTTTGACAAGTTTTCTTATAGGCAAATGTGTTCTAAATGATCTGATAAAAACATCCTTTGATTTTTGAAGCTTTGGAAAAAGACTTCTTGAAGAGCATGTGAATATTTTAAATAAAAACTTATTTTAAATAAAATTTTAAGAATGTTAATGAAATTATTTAAAGTTTTTAGTATATTTGTTATGTATAGAGATAAATGAATTTTAAAAATGAGATTTAAAAGCTACAACTAGATGCTAATTAAACTCCTAAGTAATCTTTTTCTTTAGCGTCAAAAATCAAAATTATATAAAAAAAATAAGATTTATAAATTAACAAGATACTGACTATATATTTGAAATTGCCACTGATAAGGCAATCATTCAAATTAAAAATAATCATATCTAGTTAAAGAGAAGAGTAATTAATGATTCACCTATCACATATACAGTGTGTGCCTCCAAATAATGGATAGATTTCAATATAAAGTTTTGTAGGAACATTATAAACACTCAAAAAGTGCTGATTTCAAAGTCAAATATGATGGTTAGAAAATGTAAATGAAATATATGACCTAATTTTAATTTTTTTTATTAAAATGCAGTATGACTGCCTGGTGTAGGAATTGACCTTCTCTACATATGCTGATTAGCAATTATTGGTTTCACTGGAGAATCATATTCCTGCCAAATTTACAGTTTATAAAAATTCATGCTAATCATTAAAATCAGCCAAAATATGATAATGAAAGGACATCACAAAAAGTATTCTCATGAGATAGAAAGACAAAATTTGTTTATGAAAATACTGAAGATTAAAACATTATTTTCCCTTTGAGAAAGGAATAAATAATTAGCAAATGCAATGAGAACTATCAAGACACAAGGAAAAGTGGCTATGCATTAAATTTTCTGAAGTTAACCCCCCCCCTAAAAAACAAAAAAAAAACAAAAAAAACTACCAAATGTATCAATTTTAAGAGCCAGACACAAGCGATTCAAGCTTAGAATAAAAAAGTTTAACTAGGTTTTAAAATAGACATCCTTTGCATACAAAAGGTATTAGAACAGGCACAAGATTTTTTTGACACATGAAACTTAGCTGACCAAATTTTTATTGGTATATTTCAATTAATTCAGTTTTAGGAGTTAATACAGAAAATATTAAAATTTAAAATAAGGGTTAAAAGCAAAACAGTTTTCAATCAGAAAGAAAATGAAACTGGTAATAAATACTGATATAAAAGTTGTTTTTTTTGTTTTTTAACAACAGCTGCATTATGTAAAGTCTTAACATTAAAAATTTCAATAGGGGAAAAACAGTTTGAATTACAAATCTGAATAAAATATAAATAGAGAGAAAAGTAGACATAGGTATTTATGAAAAATATACAAAAATAAAATAAAATTGACTATACGTCTTTTGGGGGTTTATACCTTGACTTGAAAGGATGTGTTCTCCTCATGCATTGTTTTTATTTCTTTACAGATTATCAAAGTATTGAATGAGAAACGGAGTTCAACATTTTACATTCATGCTTAAAAATATAATTGTGAAATGTTCGTTTATATCTAAAAACGATGACAAAACTTAATGTGAGCTAATTGGCAGTTATCTGGCCCTTTTCTCACTTGTTGGGAATAAGGAAAAATAAAAATAAAATCTGACATATTGGCAAGCTTTTATTACTCTCTCTAAAAACCTAGTTGATCATCATGATACTAACTGTCACCAGATTTCTTTAACATTCCTTTTGATGCAGCCTGTTGATTTTTAGTTAGGCTTAGGTCATTACATTTGTTTATAAACGAGATGGGTAAACTATTTTGGGTTACCTTAACCTTAAAATGGTGAAGATGAATGATACAATGTCATATTTTAGGGAAACAGAATGTGTGGAGTAAAGAAAGTAGAAAGAAAAAACTGCAGCTGCCCGACAGATTTGTTGATCGTTAGTTAAAAAGAAGATTCAATTTATTATAATTTTTACATAAATACATTTCAAATAGGCTTTTTGAAATTGAAAACTATCAAGTCTAAAATAGAGAGAAAAATACAATTTTCTGGATTTTAAGTTAAAACAAAACCCCTATGAAACTAATTCAGAATTCTTGATTAGCACACAAGAGTTATATTTAAAACACGAATGGAATTAATAGATTTATTAACTAAAAAATGTCATTCTTCAAATTTTGGAATAGGGTATGTGTAGAGGGGGGGGGCTGTAAAAAATTCAAGCATGAGAGTTTCATGCAAGATGAGGAAAACTTAGGTGATACTGGTTATCAAAGATAAGAAAAAAAGTTTCCGCAAAATAAAAATGTCACATGATGCAAAAACAGGTTCAGACAAAAACGTAATTAAGAAGCCGTCCCACTTAAAGGATTTCATTATTTTTCTTGAAAGAGTTGAAAAACAAAAAGTTGAACATATGGAGCACAATAAGTTTATGAGGAAATGATTCAAGCAAAAAAGTTATTTAACAAAAACAAAAAAACAAATCAGCATTTTGCATAGTGTTTCGCCAAAGTCAAATGTATTATTCTTCACTTGTAATTTCAAACTAAAGAAAGAGTAAAGGCAGACATTAACCCTGCTGTACTGCACACCCACACAATTGTGACTAGAGAAAGGAATATTCATTTTTTTTTTTGAATACCTGTTTAGTTTTTTTTTTTAAATGAAATTTCCTATAAGGCGACAAGAATACTAGAGTTAACATAAGTTAAAACATTGGTTTCAATAGTTAGCGTATACTGTTTTCTAAAACAATTTAAAATTTAAATAAACATTTTTTTTCATGAGTGATATTGACATTTTTTTTTCATGCTAAAAGCCTAAAAAACTAAGACATGTTTTTTTTAATCATACCTAATTAAAAAAAAGATAAACGCTAGAATTTTAACACTGAATGCAGAAATCCGTTCAATTTGTTCGTACGTTGTAAAAAGTTTAAAATTATTAGTTATTTTAAAAATTTTAGATTGTTTAACAACAATAAAGAAAAACAAATTAACCAGCATTGAGATTTGGTGCTTTAGTCGATTTATTATTCCAATAACATATGTTTAATTTTTAAAGAAAGTCCTCCTTTGAATATTTGACAAGGTGAAAACGTAACAGGTGCGTAACGAAATAAATGACCGATAAATAAGTAGAGGAGAAAAAACAGCTGTTTTTTCTTCTTAACGTCCACCTTTTCATTCACAGGTATAATAATTCAATCAAATAGTCAAATGCACAGCTTGACGTTATCGAAGAGTATAAATAAAAAGACTTATCCAAGGTGAACAGTTTGTTGAGGATACACCTACAGCACACAATATTGTTCTATTGCAATGATACCGGCAAAAATCACAAGGGAATAATAATGAACAACAACAAACAGTATGGTAGCAGAGGTAACCATCAAAGCGGTCGATAAAATGACAATGAATCAGGTTGACCACCAAAAGAAAACGTTTTAAAATCTTATTTACTGTAAACAACAGCAGTGTCAACAAATCTTTGAAAATAATGAAAAAGCGGAAAGAAAGAAAAAATATTATCACCTGTTATTTTGTAATAATGTCAAAGTCGGTGATCACTTTACGTTAACTGGTAAATTTCGTTTTAATCCCTCACTTTATAACAGCTTTCAAAAAGAATAAAGAAAGAAGATTAAAATTTTGGAAGAAACATTCGTATCAATGGCTACTTTTATTTCTCGATTGACAAAGTATTATCAGCAAGAAAACCAGAAAGCCGAAGGAGATTTCTTCTATGTCGTCATTAAAAGGTGGAGCATATTGCTGCCATATGGCTTGCTTCTTCGCCATTTACACTTGTCACCACTGGGCGGTAGGAGTGGGGAGAGAAATATACTTCAACATACCACTTCACTGTGTAGTGTAAACTAAACAGAACAAGGATGAATTAAAATGGGAGGAAGTATTTGTTACATAATTATCGGAGAAAGTTTAGTTTCTAAAAATGTTTGTTTTAAAAGTCAAAAGAGTAGAGGAAGCGAGCATAACTTACTTTAACAATAGCGGTTTGATTTGATGAAATTGAAATCAATGTATTAAAGTATTTTTTTTAAGTTTCCTTATCATAGGTTATTTTTATGCTGGTGGAAATCCACTAATCAAACAGTGACTGATAGTAGCAGATGTTACAAACATGAAGATTTGTAACATACTCACCCCTAACTTTTTTTGTGGGGAATGATAGTGGCCAGAATCAATCAATCAATATTCAATACAAACAAAAAAAAAAAAAGGGGAAAAAAAAAAAGAGAAAAGAAAAAAAGGTTTTAAATGAGATCTACGTTATTTATTACTGGAAAAGAAGACTGACGACAAGCCATTCAATTCGTAACCTCCCCCCAACAGCAACAAAGGTCTTTTTTTCGGCTAAAGAAAAAAAAAATACCTATAATCTTTCATCAGTGGGAGTTCGGCGATAGATTGTTAATAATTTAAGTCCAGCAGTCCCAACGCACACACACAAGCAACAGATAAAAAATAAATCGAACAGTTCAAGATAAACTAATTCTTTTAAATTTTAAAATATAAAACAAAAGACGTGAAATGGTAGTAAATATTGAAAAGCCGGGGGTGGGGGAGACATACCCTCCTCCTACACATACCAAATCAATTTTTTAAAAGTGACTCCAAATAAATACGCATACTGACGAAAATAAAGAGAAAATAGTGGAGTTTCATACATTTGAGTGGATAAATTTACATTACCGGTTTTGGTTTCCTTCACTTTGACAAATGACAATTAGAGATTTACAGGTAAAAAATGTGTCGAAGAGGTGATGAGATACACGGACTTTCTTTTTAGAGATCTAAAATTAAAAAGATGCTTATTAATAAAGAAGGAGTTAACTAAAATGTTACTTTTTTACTCATTGAGTTAGAGAAAAATTTTGATTTAGCGTATGATGTCAGTGGTAAAATTGTCATACAAATAAGCGATTTGGATAGACTAGAATCACAGCTGTAAAAGAAAAAACACTTAGGTTTTCATTGTGTGTTGATGTGTAGTAGTAGTAGTAGTAAAAATACGTAGTAAATCAATTCAAATGTCAATCGAGGAAGAATTTTTAAGACTTGAAGCTCGCTAAAAAAAAAGAAAAAGGAATAAACCACCGTCAGAGTTGCTATTATTTGATAAATTAAAAATAACAAATCTTACATTTATCGAGAAGATAAAGAGTGATTATAGTTACACACAAACGAAGAACGAACACGGGGTTAAGAAACGTGTTTAGGGTTTCATTCATAAACTAATCCCCCATTTTATGAACATTAGTACGGTTCTTCTGTTTCTACGGTTTAATCTTATAATTATATGTAAACATTACAGAAGCAAGTAACGGGTTTATCATGTGAAGAGACATATAACATTTGTTTTCAATGTTATTTTCGTCAAAGAGTTTTTCTCATTTCATTCACTACAACTACATAAAAAAATATAGCCAAATACACCAACAAGACACTTTATTTACGGTAACGATAATATAAAGAGAGAAAAAAAAGAAGAAAACAAGAACACATTGATTAATGAACAAATGTGCGTACAGTAGACAGACTTATATACATAAACATACAAGACATTAAAAGCAAACAGTGACTGGAAGAAAGTGAAATAATTGACAGACGACAGTTGTAGTAGTACACAACTAAAAATCAATATGGGACGTGGAAAAGTTGTTAGAAAAATTAAAATATGGAAAAACTAACAATGTAAATTTCCCAGATGGTGAAAGTGGGTGAACTGAACGGTCGAATGTAGTTCTGTAGTAAACTGACGATAGAAAAAGTGAATGAATGCAATAACAAATACGTAAGTACCTTAGCTGCTGCTTAACTCCTTCGCCATTTTGAATATTTTTCAGGAAATTAAAAGCAAAGGTTCATGGGATTTTTTTCTTTTTTTTCTCTCTCTTTTTCTCTCTCTAGTCCTCTTTTCTTTTACTTTTAACAATGTGCATTTTCTTCATAAAATGTTAAAATAATTAATAAATGAATAAATTAACGTCTATTGATTTGATTCGGAGAAGTTTGTGTATTTTCAGTTTGACAATACCAAATTTTCTGTTTTCTTCTCTCGACAGGTGCCAATAACAAAATTACTAATGAATGATGATCAAATTCCAATTACATTCAAATTGAACTGAGCAAAGTCAAATACAGCAAATTTTGAACGTCTTCAGATACATCATGACAATTCCTTACGTTTTTCATACTATATTAAATTGAACAAAAGTTTACAACGTGTAAAATTCAATTTTTTGTTTCTTTTTTCCTATTTTCTGAAAATGGACATTATGAGAATTACGCCAATGTTAATTTTTTTGCTTCTTGATATGTTATAATTATAATTTAATATTTGTTATCCTTTTAAAAAATTAAACTAAGCTAAGAACAAAATGTATTGTAACATAATGTGAACTTAAACTAGAATAAGAATTCATCTTATTCTTATTAGTGTTTCGTTAAAAAAAATTTCTATTTAAAAAATAATTTTATTAAAAAAATTAAAAGAAAAGAGATGTCAATAAAATTAAGCAAGAAAAAGATAAAATAAAAAGTTAAAATCCCAATAACAATTACAGGTGTATACATACGAACGTATGTACACACACGTGTAGTGTACGCAAACTCACAAATTGTTTATTATTTCATTTATGTGCGCTTTTATGTGGAGTTGTACGTAGTTCACTAGAGATAGATGTTAGCGCTATAGTCACATACAGTAACAGTAAACAGCCACACACGCGTACTTATCACGCAGTGCTATACATATGTGTATAAATTGGCGCACACTCGCAATTGTGCTAAAAAGTTTGTGGCTACAGTTGAGATACACAATTTGTGCGTGTGTATGTGTCACGCTAATAGTCACACACATACATGCTTAAGTTATTTGAACATAGAGAGAAACACTCACACATAATCAATCAATGGTTTTCAGCACTGGTGATAGGCACACAACGCACTTGTACTTCACACTGTTCTTTTTTTTTTTTTGGAAACTCTCACATGACAATATTTGAAAATTGTATCATTCTCAGTAACAAATTAATTTCTTATATAAGATAACTGTTTAACTCGAGTCAACTGTAAAATGATTATTTAGTTAAAAAAATAAAATAAAATGAAAAGTAGTTTATTTTTCCTTATTTTCCATTCCATATGTTTTCGATTCCGGGATAAAACAAAAGAAGAAAAGAAAATCGGTTCAGTTGGTCGACGAAAGAAACAGGTGAAAAAAAAAAAAAAAAAAAAAAAAAAGTTAAAAGACAATAATAATTAATTCCTTTTAAAAACGTTTTTTTCTTATTTATCTTCCTTTATTTATCTTTCTTTTCGCTTTAAAAAAGTTCAAAAGATTTTTTTTTTTTATTTTTGCTTATTTTGTTTTTCTTTTTTACGCGTGTACATTTTTTTTTTCACTTTTATTTTTATTTTAATGATTCGTTTCTTGATGAAATATGCGATGACACCTGTTTATTTTTACTATTATTTTTGCCCCAATGTTTCTTCTCTTTGTGGGACATTTTGATAACACAAACATAACAAAACAAAAAGATGGTCAAAAAAGAAAAGAAAAAATCACAAATCAATTCTGATGCGAGATTTTGACTGCAAAAATAGGGTGAAGGATCAGCAACAGCTTGCAGATGTTCATTTCTTAATCTGGCTGTCCTGGAGATGATCGGAGAAATGGCTAACAACAGCAACACCGCAAAATAAATTAAAGACTTACACTTAATTGTTGAAAATTTAAAAAAAAAATGTCTTCTAATTAATTATTTATTATTTCTTTGTTAATTAAGAGAATATTCCTAATTTATTATTTACCGTCTATGTTAAGAAGATTACCAAAAAAAGTAATTTTAAAGTAAAGTTTTAAATGCGATAAAATAAATAAAATCTAGAAAATGTGAAAAAATATAAACGAAAGACTGTAGTTTAAACGAAACAAACGTATTGTCTGAATTTGGGAAGTGAAGTGTTATTAATTGGCGAATTATACGAACAAGTATCCTCACCTTTGTTGTTTTGATCACTATTATTTTGGCTGGTGGGATCTTCGGCATTTCTCAGATGTACACCAAATCTAGCAAGTTTATTTAAATTCTTTTCTCACTTCTATCTGCACATGCCCATTGGTCAACTGACAACAAATTACTAATTCAAATGGATCATAATCACTTGACCAGTGAAATAGAGAAGATTGATGGAGAGAAAGAAAGAGAGAGAAGGCGAGGGAGTGATGTAATATACCTGAGGATGGTTGGAAAAACCACAGGTATATTGTAGTAATAGAAATAACAAAGAAATGGAGTCTAGTTTAACCAGATAATTCAGTGAATAATGGTACACAATAATATTTTCTTTTTGTGTAAATTATGTTGATAAGTATTAAAAATCATCTCTTAATTATTTTTTCCCCTGATTCATGTTTGGTATATTTATCAACAAATATTTTCATCTGTAATACCATAACTTTCTTTATTCACACAATACATCCAGTTCACACTCCTCCCTGGTCTTTTGAACAAGAGTAAAGATTTATCCCTTGTTTCCTGTTCCCTCTAAATTCTACTTCAACTCTATACTTCTAATATCTAAACTCTAAAATTTTATTTACTATAGATTTTTTTTCCTTTAATAGAAGAAGATAGGGTCATCTATTGCCCGGTTCACACTCTTCCCTGGTCTTTTGAATAAGAATAGAAGTTCATACCTTGTTTCCTGTTTAAGATTGGGTTTCTGTTTCCTTCTAAAATTCCATGTTCTTTGTTGAATTTGGAAATTAAAAAACAATGCCACTTGCAATATGTATCTACAGGAATTAAAACTTACTATATATTTTTTCTTCATGTTCTTTATTATAACTTAACAGAGTTGGTAACCTTAACTTTATCTGATCCTTAATTGGTGTTCCACTGTTGTGGCCTTGTACCAGAATTAAGGCAATCTTTATAAATAATTTACAATAAATAAGTTGAAGTTCTGTATATCAAAAATTAACATAAGTTGAATTTCAACTATATTTCTTACTTGATACTTTTCTTTTTTTTTTTATGACTACCCATTTGCTTATTTAAAAAAAAAATAATATGCTTATCAACAAGATGTGGCAAATTGTGTAAGTTAAAACCGTTTTTTTACTTACCTGTATAAGGTAATCAAGAACTTTTTAAAACTGAAAGAAAATGATAATCTAAAAGACATACCTATAAATGCATATGAAGAATTTAAAGACAAAATGTGGATTGTTTGTGCTATAAGAGCTGCAAAAAATATTTATTAATTCTCTATACGTCTCAATTTTGGTCTGGTCATTGTCAAATATATAATATTTATATAAAAAAAAAAAAAAGAGGAGGCATGGTGGAGTAATGGATAACGGCTCGAGCTGAGGAATCAAAAAGCTGAGTTTGAATTCAAGTTGAATCCATTATATTCATTTACATGCTAATACCCTTGGAAAAGGTATGAATCCTCTTCTTCCCCAGCTATGAATAAATAGCAGGACAGACTGGGTTCTATAGCCTTGGATGGCAACCTACTGCGGGAAAAAAATCTGCCTCGTCAGTCATGTATTGAAAGATATATGATCGCCTAAGCATGTATCACGCATGTCACATAACTGACTGATATAAAAAAAAACGACAAAAAACTAAAAAAAAAAAAACTGAAAGACAACCTTCTGCTCCTTTCCACTAGAGTGAAAACATCCTAACCAATAAGGTGGGACTCTTGAAAAGCCTTGTTTGTGAGTCTAATTATGACAGTGATGTATCTGGTTCCAAATAAAAAAGAATGAGAAGAGAATTATTTTCAATCAACTGGAGGAACAGTCTTTGAAACCTGCAACAATTTTGAAACTTGGCTTAGAGCCTACCAACACAAATATAAGGGAAATAGCCATCCGGTATAATTACTATTCATTCACAGCATGACTGAGTGGATAGTCAGAACAGATGGAGTCAGCATATCAATTAATATTTCAGCAGTGAGGGAAAGAGGATGTTAGAACCTGGGATACCATGTTACCAGCCAACAACTCTAGACAATATATAAAAGCTTAAAAATGATAATTTGAACTTGTTCATCTGAAACTACCCTCAAGTAGATCAAAATTTTCTTCATGATACAAAGAAACTCACACACTGCAACTATAACATTACAAGACTGTATCAACTTTACCACAATGACATTCATTCAGCATTCCTTCCATCTAACTATGGATGCTTCCATTATCACATTGACCTATCAACTTTTAACAGGTCAGAAAATTAAAAATACCTCATGAACTCCACTGTTACTTTATACCAAGGATAATTTTAACTTTAGCAACTAATGTAAGTCTCAACTTTATGAACATTTTCTCTAACTTAAATTTTTAGGTACTCAAAATATTCTTTCTACACTTTTGTTCATTCCATATAAATTATTATAAATAAACAAATTCTTTCTGTTTGAATTTCACACTTGAAATATCACCTTTCTTATTATGCCCCTAAAGATAATCAGTTGTTTTTTTGTATTAGAAAAAATAAATAAGCTAATATTCAAACTTTTTAAAAGAGAAAATCTAAGATTCAATGAGAATTCCTAAGGAAATGAAACATTTAAACTTTCTGTAAGCATTAATTTCAGTTTATTATAATTATTCAGTGTCATTAGAAAACCATATGGATAAAAAATAAAGAATAAACTCTCACTGACTCTCTATAAGCATTTAAACAATACCATCCAAATGGAATTGGATAACATCAAGAAATTGTTCAACCACATGAACAAATCCGTGAATATCCAAATTTGCAATTTGGTTCAAAGATATGTTGAATACCCAAGAATATACATCAATGAAACTAATGACAATATTTGAGATTCCCATTTGTTTAGCAAAATTCAAAGCAGCTACCCAGCAATCTTGAATCCATCAAAGATGAAACCAGAGGAGCTAATTTTAATATAATTGCTATTATTATTTGTAGACTTTGAAACTTATAAACAGATTTATTATATTACTTTCAATAGTTTTTTCTTGTACAATGCTCCTAAAAGCTTATCAATAAAAAGGTTAGCTTTATAACAGACAATGCATCTATTGACAAAAATAATTGAAGTACAACTTTCTGAAACCACATAAATATCTCCCTTTTGTGTCATCTTCATGAATGCAATTATGAATTATATCATTGTCCTTTTGTAATTTTTTTCTGAACACATAAACAATATTCTTAAGGTTGCTCATGAAGCAAATACAAAAGCAACCATTTAACTACGAGCAATATGAAATGAAAGATATTCAAAAGTGACTGATGTGGAAATTTTATAGAAAATCAGGAAACTAATGGAAAGCCTATGCAGTATGGTTGAAAGAAGAGTTTGAAATAGAAAAGATGATTCTGAGTCATTTCACTACATAATTCATTTGATCAAAATATGGAAAAGACAAGTGTTGCTTTTGGTAAAACAGTTATTAAAATTGATTATACACCAATTGACTTGGACTAGTATCCTTATCTTGGTTGTTATAATCACAAGATTTCAGCTATTGTGTCATCCAATCTTCTTCAGATGTCTGTTATAACTGGTAGCCTTCTTAGAATTTCAAACCAAAACCTTTATTTAATCCATGGATTGCATTCATTCATGCAAGGGGATAGCTTTGTCTCGGTTAATTCATAATTGTAATGCCACTCACCACAACCACTTCAACAGATGAAATTTTATTCTAACCAACTCCCAATCATCAAGTAAGCAGATGCATTTAACCAATATCTTTATCCATGAGGAGAGTGTCCCATGGATCATGAGTCCAATCTCTTGTTTGGGTAGTGCAAAATGTAAAGTACCTCAAACATCGTAACTATAATTCCTCATATAAAAAATTCAAACAAAAATGACATTTTTCATCTAAATTAAAATATTATCAATAAAAATTAATAATAGCAATTAATATTATTAGTAATTATGTTGTTATGTTAATCATGTAGACTCTCCAGTGAAGTATAGAACCACAGCCTCACTACACTTTGCTGCTGTGGTTTTCCTAGCAAGCCCCACAACCAAAAGATTTTGAATTCAGAGTCATCCTCCTTTTAAACTGGTTGCCAACCAAGGCTACAGAACTCAGTCTACTTAACCCCTAGTGTGTGTGTGTGTGTGAAGAGAAGAGATGGATTCATAAATTTCCATGGTTACTTGTGTGAGAGCAAATTCAACAGCCTCAGCTGGAATTTGAACTCAACAAGCCAATTTCACTTTCTGTGTTGCTAACTGCTACACCATACCCACATATATAGTAGTTCTAGAAAATAATAATAATAATAATAATAATGTGTAATATTACATCTTTATCAGATTATTTATCATAATTCTTCTTCTGTGTGCCATGTCCATTCAGTACATGAGTGATCATAGTTCTCCATAAATTCCTGCCACTTATAGCTTTTATCAATATTTATCTTGTTGCTATATCTCTTAATTCCTGTTTTGCCAAACATTTATACAAGCTTCATTAAGGAGGTTACATGTTGTTTTCCTCTGTTCCTCTTGCCTTCAATATGGTCTGGTGAGTATCAAAATTCCCTAACCTTCTTTCCTCATTATGTGCCATAGAAATTTCAACTGTCTCTGATTCTAAGTATAAGTATCTTTTTGGTTTTCATTTTTTTCTAAAACTTTGTTGTTACTCATATGTTTGGTCCATGGGATACTAAATATCCTTCTGTAGAACCACTTTTCTGTTGTCTCTAGTCACTTCTGTGATGAGATTGTCCAGCATTCACTGCAATTTATGAGGATTGATATTACATAACAGTACCCTTTTCTTTGTTTCTAATGAAATTTTCCTGTTTCTTGATACTTTGCTTAGTTTTTGGAAGGTATCAATTGTTGTTTAACACTTTTATAGTTGTGGTCACAGAATTAGCTGAAGAAATACCTTATAGGTAGGATCATAAACTAGTTCCTGTTGAAAGTGTAAATGGTTTTAATAAGAGACCAAGGATGTGAACTACATATTTACTGAATCCTACTTTATTTGAAAATCATTATCATGAACTCTTGGGTCACATTTAATTTGAATATCTGGGGTGGGGGGAATTCACAAAAAAGACTTGTAAGTATTGTTTGGAAATCTAAATTGTTTTTTTTTTATTGCCACAATAAACACAGATATAAGACTGAACTATTTTTTTGGTTAGAACTTATAATAAATGTCAACAACACTTATTTTTCCTTGGTAATCACTGCTTATATGACAGATGTAAACATAACAACACAATTTTTTTTAAGTTTTGATTTTTCTGGCGATCAATGAGAAGTCATTAAAAAAAAAAGATCAAAAGTTTGCTTAATTTTTCAGTTAGACATCTGCTTGATACAGTTCAAGAAAAAAAATAAATGTTTAGTTGAACTAACCTGATGGATGCAAATTAAGTGTCTGGTGTATATGTTATACTTATAATAACAGCAGGATATGCATTTCTGAGCACACCTGTCTTCTAAGGAATCTAACTAATCCCTGTTGTAAACATCTGCTCTGACACATTTGTGTTTGTTTAAAACCCACAAAGCCAACCTGTGATTTATACAGCAACTATGCAGGTAAAATGATTAGCTCCCTGTACCATTCCACTTAGTAAGTGACTCCTCATGCTATCCTCTACCTTTATAAGAGCCAGTCAGGTCAAAAATGGAGTACTGTTGCCTTATATGGGCAGGAGCTGCTCAGTCCTCACTTTCCAGTCTTGATAGAGTTTGAAAGTATCTTGTTGTATTCTTGTGTTCTTGAGTCCTTGTTGTATTATTTTCCACACTCCAACCTCACTCTCACAAGTGGGATGTGTCAAGTCTCTCACTGCTCTATTGCTGCTACCATGGAAAGTACTCTGACAAACTACATCTCCTGGTTCCATCTGGTCTCACCTTCATGGTTAGAACCTGACATGCCACTGACATAGTAGCAAACCACCCACATTCCCTCTGTATTCCATGGGCAAGAAGTAAGTTCCACTCAAACAGCTTTTTCTCATGAATCACTACCCTATGGAACAGACTCCCAATAGGATATCTCCTACAATCTTAACCTGTTCAAGTTTAGAGTCAATTGTCATCTTCACCTATCCATAACATAACCCTTTACCTCAAGTGGACCCTGGGCCTTGTACAGGGTGAACCTTACTGTAAAAAAAAAAATAAAATGCTATGTCGACTTTAGATAGTTTCTGGTTTGGTATAATCACCATTTTGAACAAGGCCAGTATGCTCAAGTATTTGATCATGATTATTTATAACTTTGTGCTAGTACAACCATCAACAGATTCTAAACAATTCTGCCTACTCATTTTCAACTCAAAGTATGGATTTTCAGGGACTTTTGAATAGTCCTGCACATTGAGATCATCTGCCCAAGTTGATAATTTCAAGTCACCTCCCTGATAAATCAGACAGTGTGATTCAACCTCAGATCTCCCAGTCAAAAAGTAAATGTTTCTAACCACTCAACCATGCACACATATACATATACTGTAAATCAAACCATTGTTAAAAAAATAAAAATTGGAATTTTTGAAAATGAGTATGCTAAAATGATGCTCCATGGTTAATTTAGTAATCATTTTAAAGAAGCGTTTTTGCCTTTCATCAGTATCAGGTAAGCAACTCACTATGTCATTTGGGTCTCATGTTTTCCCCTGACATGAAGTGGAATAATTATACTAAATCAATTGCTAGGTCTGCTGCTAGGAAAGTTGGTTCCCTGTGTCATGCTAGACAATTTTTCTTATCAGAATCTATCTTGAGTATTTATAAGTCTACCATTTGTCTATGCATCGAATATTGCTGTGATGTATGCACTCGCGTATCCGCTATGTGTCTAGAAATTCTTGATAATTGAATCTGCAATATTACTGGTATCTTATCTACAGTCACTTTCCCACAGCGTTTCTTTGCCTATTCTATAAATATTTCCATGGCAAATATTTTGATGACATTTCCTCATTAGTAACCTTGACTTTATGAATGTAAGTGCAGTACTAGATCAGCAACTAGGTCTCATAATTTCACTGCTGAAATTGCTAGTTGTAACCATAACTTCTATGCTGACAGTTTCTTCTCTGATACTTCTCACTTGTGGAACCCTTTCCCGCTTCCTGCCAACTATGATCTTGAAAAAATTAAATGCAATGTCAATCATCATGTCTCCTTGAATTCTCTTCATTTATTGTCCTGTTTCTTTCACTCTTAGTAACCCCTTGCATCCTAGTGGCTTTTATTGCCTTGCTTGGAGTGAAATGATTTAAAAAAAAACACACACACAGAAAATTTAATAGCCATAGTTCAACCCATTCTTGGGTTATACAATGACAGAAGGCAGGTGTATAAAAAAAATAAAATTTTAAAAGGATGTGTATGTAGCATGGTGGTTATTGGTGCAGAATAGGAATCTCAGGTTCAAATTCCAGCCAAAACCTTTGCATTTACTTTCATGCAAATATTTTTGAGATGATGAAACTAAATTTTTTGTCGACATTTTCCTTCCTGCAGGATTTATGATAAAGAGAGTGGGTGAATAAATATGTGGGAAAACCACACTCCCATAATTTTACTGCCCAAACAGTAGCCATGGGTACTTATCTGACAGATGCTTGGAAAGTCCAGAGTCCTACAATGGACTAAGAAAATGGTTGATAATAAAATAAAATAAAAATACAGTATGTGGTAAGACAACAGGATTACCTCCCCTGTCTTATGATCTGTATAAATAAGCCCTGCCATCTTAGCCCAAATAAAAAGACTCTTCACTTATGTTCAATAAAGGCATATTAAGCTGAACTAGACTCCGAGTTTCATTACAATTAATTGAACATAATTATGGACAAATACCTTAAACCAGAATGTCTCAACTTGGACTCTGCAAACCTGTCTTCTACCGATGCCTGGCAATATTGAAAATGATTATTCAAAGGATTCTTGCTTGCACTGGAAAACAGTTCATCCACTCCTATTACTGATAAGGATAGATTTAATCTGCTAATGCACCATGTTTCCATATCCATATATACCAATATTTCTCACTGTAGAACTTACCAGAGTGCCATGGATGTTTTGAATGGAGTTTTTGTGAAGAGACAAAACGTAATCTTTGCCTGGCATATATTAGCAACTACCCACCAATTCCCTGAGGAGAGGTTAGAACAATATCTTCAGCGCTTAAAAATCTTAAGTTGAGACTGCAACTTTCAAGCAACAACAGCAGATCAGGCAAAGGACAAATTTATCAGAGACTCCTTTATAAATGGATTGTCAAAGATTGCTGGAAAATAAACAAGATTTATCTACAGCTTGCGAGCAGGCACTTACCTTGGAGATGGCAGGAAAGCAATCTTGTTCATACCTACAAACAAGTGTTGCAGAGGCTGCACTAAATACTCACATTACTACTAGTCCACCAATTCAAAAGACAGTCCTCTATGACAGTTCAAAATCTTCTCTTTATGGAAGTCACTACTTGTGCTGCATTCAGATGAAAATGTTATTTTTGTGGTCTCAAACTACACTCCAGGTCATGTTGTCCAGCCAAGGAAATAAATGCCACAAGTGTGGAAAGAGGGGACATTTCCCTAAGGTTTGTCAATCAAGGTTTTTTTTCACCTGGTTTAAATGCTCCTATTGCGACTAGTATCGTGTCAACTGCAAACCCTAAATGTATTTCAAAGGCTATATTAACAGTAAAAATAAATGGGGTAGAAATGAATGATCTAGCTAAGGCTGTGCCGATATTGCAAAAAGATACAGATTTAAAATTGTACATTGTAATAATCATTTGAGAGAAGCAAAGAATATGGTTTTAAGATCAGTGAAGGAAAATGTAAATTGTTTATGTCCAGACTTAAATATCTAGGACAAATTATTGATGAAAACAGTAGACAACCAGATTCTTCAAGGGTGAACGCAATAAAGGACATGCCTACTCCAACAAATGTAACAAAGTCACAAGCATTTTCAGGGTTTGCTAATTACTATCATATATATATATATATATATATATATATATATATATATATACACCTAATATGCCCAAATTAAGTGCACCACTGAATAACCTGCTTAAGAAAGATGTGAAATTGGATTGGACAGATAAATGTCAAAGTGCGTTTGAAGAGATCAAGAAAGTCTTAACAGATTTGTCACTAGCTCATTTTGTTCAGGTATTGGAGCAGTGATACTACACAAATATGAGGACGGAACAACTAAACCAATAGCTCATGCTTTAAAATCATTGATTGCCACTGAAAAAAGGTTACAGCCAAATTGAAAAGGAAGCATTGGCAATCATATTTGCTATGAAAAAGTTTAATAATTTCATACATTGTAGAGAATTCATACTACAGACAGACCATCATCCATTATTGTCCATGGATGGATCAAAAAAGGGTGTTCCCACACATACAGCAAATAGACTGCAGTGCTGGGGTACTATCCTATTGAACTATAATTATAAAATGGAATTTCTACCATCACAAAAATTAAGTCATGCAGACAGATTATCTAGACTGATACCAAGATTCTGCGATAACAGATAACGGGACTCAATTCATGTCTAATGAATTTAGGTTTTCTTTTGCAAATCATTAGCAATAGAAGATATTACAACTCCCCCTTATCGCCCAAGATCAAACAAACAAGTGGAACAGTTTGTCGATTCGTTTAAAAGGGCATTAAAAAAGTTGGAGGGAGAAGAGTCAGATGAAGAAATGCTACAACAATTTTTGAGTGTTTACAGAATAACATCAAACCTGAACACTGTATCTGGAATGTTGTCTGCAGAGTTGATGTTTGCCAGGAAAATTAAGTCCATATTAAACAAATTAATACCAGAACAGAAGAACATCAAGGAATCAAAATAATATAAATAAATATTTTAAACCTGGAGATAAAGTGTTTTTTAAAATGAGGAAAAGATTCTGGGAAGATGGTGTTATAAAAAACAGATTAGCAAAATGACATACATGGTACAGGGACAAAGGTGTGAACATAAGAGACACCTTAATCAGTTAAAATGGAGATTTACTGTTTTAGTAAGTCCACGAACAGAGGTACCAATAGAAATATTGTATGACATGTTTGATGTATCCATGCCACCAGAAATTAGTGAAGCAAGGAAAGAACAGCAATGGAACATTTGAATAATGAACCGAAGCTGAAGAAATATAGACTCCAGAGGAAGTCATCTCAAAGGGGAGGTGTTATATAGGAATAAAGTGTTGCTGCCGACACTTGAGTTTGAACATAGATTGCCAGTGAGCAAACACAGACGATCCCATTATTGAATTAAGTTGACCATGTGACCATAGACGAAATGCATACATATAGGAAGTAGCTGATGACTAATGATCTACATTTCCAGTCTATTCTGTATTACTATTCAGATCTCCATTTCTGTTCTATCGTCTATTGCTATACAGACCGCTATTCTCTACTCTATTCACTATACAATTTCTCTTTTTGGATCACTATATGTGATTACTATTCAAGTGAGTATTATTGAGTAAGTACTATTAGTGTGATTGTTATTTGAAGATATCTGACACCAGTATTGTTCAACAGCATACTATAGTTGTATCTGCGATTACAAAGTCTCTACTACAATGAACATTACGAAAGTGACAAGTATTCATTGACATCACAAAACTACCATCAATTAATTGTTTCTCTTTAATCCAAATCAGTAACAATATTTTCATTTCTTCAAGAGTTTGTGACCTTTCACTCTTTGCATTGTCTGCTGCTTTGATCACATCTTTTTTCTTAAGTATCATGCCTATGGCTGATTTTTGGAATTGATAAATTTACCACTAGGTCAAAGATGCACATTTCATTTTCATGTTTCATCTTTATTTGCTTTTTCACTTCCATTATGTCTCTCACAACATTCATCTTAAGTTTACTGCTTTCACTAACTTTCTTCGGAGCCATTAGATTATATATAATAGTGAAATCTTACTTATTATAAAACCCAGGTTGTGTGCGTGTGCGTGTGTGTGTCTGTATGTTTATATATTGGATCGGATTTCCTACATTTTTCAACTGATTTCAACAAAACTTCACAGGACTGCATAAAATTACCTTGCGGTGGTTCTGACAGCACCCAAAATTGGAAAAACACAATTGTTTTTGCACAAAATCAATTTGAAAACATGATAAAACATGATTCGGTCACCAGAATGAAAGGGGAACAACTCATCTCGAGTTATACTTATTATAAAACCCAGGTTGTTTGTGTGTGTCTGTGTTCATTTATATATGGGATCGGGTTTCCTACATTTTTCAACAGATTTCAACAAAACTTCACTTTTTTGGCAGGTAGTGTTTCTTATTGTCTTGCACACTTTTTTCTTTATTTTTACATTCAGAATGCTTTAAAAATTCCATTTACAAGACAATTGTTTATAATAAAATTCTATTCATCAATTGATAGACTCATAAATGTTTTTGTTTGAGTTTGACCAATTCATAAAAAAAAAAACAAAAAAAGAAACTAATTGAGACATGCCAACCTTAAACAATAATCTTTGTCAATTTTATTTTTCAGTCTTTATGATGGTCAATACTTGATCTATCTTTTACTGTTACATCCCCGGGCAACGCCGGGCTCTACTGCTAGTAATATATAAAAATGCACAATGATAGAGTGCACATGCACATCATCAACTGAAGCCAACAAGTAACTGATGCATCTGCAGGTTTGGGCGCTTCCTTGATTTAATTTGAGTTCATTTTCATCCAAGAACTGAATTTTTGTTTGAAAACTGGGGCATATTTTTCTTGAAAACTTCATTAGAGAAACCGAATATCAAGACAGAAGTAGATAAAATGTTTTCATAACCTGTTTCTTGGAATGAGAAAACAGTGAACTACATTTGAATTCTGGTTAAGTTCATCACATTTATTTCTTCTCTCATTTATAGGTTAAATAGTAGGACAGACAAGGCTCCCTAGGTTTGGTTGGCAACCAGTCTTGGAGAAGGAATACTTTAAATTCAAAACCAGTTGAGTACAGGCTAGCAACTCCACCCTGTAAAACCTATTTACTACAAAAACATCTAGTGTAGTGAGGCTGTGGTCCTATACTCAAATAGAAAAATCTGTAGGGACAACATACAATCCCACATAGAATAATAAAAGTCAGTTTCTAATATATTTTTCTTTTAAAAATGTTTGTTTTAATGGTTAGCATATTATACCAGTACAAATGAAGTAGCAGTTAAAACATTTGCATAACAAATGCTGGAGAACTGACCAGTACTGAAAACAACAAAATAAATAATTATGTTATCAAGAATGTATCACTTGAAAATAAGTTGTTTTATATTTATTTACTATGTATAGCTTTGTCTAGAACAAGGTTGCAACAATAGAGTATTCATGAGAATTAAAATTACTATATTAGCAAATTGGTTCTGTGAGACTAGATTGTAGACCATTGCACTAGAGTAGGTGCCCAAGTAGGTTGCTTTATATGTATGGCTGACCTCATTAACACAGATTTTGTTTGTCCTGAGGGCATGTCTCTTCTTTTATAGTCATGGGTAAAATGCTGAACTCTGTGTATTTTCTTGAAGATCAGTAAAATCTTTCTGTTCTGAACATTGTTACACTAATGCTAAAAATCCCAAGCAAATCTTATAATCGGCAATTTCACTGACTAGAACAAGAAGAAATTAAAATCTATTTTTAATGCAAAACTGTTTTAATTTTATTAATTAAAAAAAAAGTCACATTCATCAGAAAGAATACACATTCAATTTTTTGTATCACTGTAGGTGTGCTTCCAATTATGCCTCTTTGCAAGGGTGGTGAGTCAATCCCTGTTGCAGACTCCTGCTCAGGCACATTTGTATTTGCCAATTTGTAGTCTATACTTCAACTATGCTGAGCAGACATTAGTTAGTTTCTGGGAGAGAATGCATAATCTGATATGTTCAAGGCCAGTCTGCTAACATTCCTGGTCAGGCTGACTTGTGACTTTGTGTCAGCACAACCATCAATAACTTCCAAACAGTTTAATCTACCCAATTTCACTCACAAAGCTTGGGTCAACCCATACTATAGTTTCCAGGCATTTGCCAATGGTGTTGCATGCTGGAATCATCTCTCCAGACTGAGATTTGAAGAAGTCATCTCATTGGCAAACTGACCCTGGTGAGATTTGAACATTGTCAGAATACTAATGTTCTAATGACTTGGCCATGCATCTAACTTAGCTGTAAATATTACAATATTATAGGGTGTTCAAAAAGTTAGGCTGGGACTTACAAATTGAATAACATTTTTGCTTATAAACAATTTGTTTTAATGTTCTTTTTAGAATTTAGATTGATATTTGGAAAATTACATTGGAAAAATTCACAAATGAATAAAGAACCAAAATCTTGTCATGCCATCAATCATTCTCATCCCAGGAGCATACTGCCAAAATCAATCATTGGATTTTTCAGTGATTGAATGCTGTCAAAAATATGGGTTAGTAACTTGCCACAATCTACAAGACTATGTTCAGTTCATTTACAGATTAATCATGAACATATACTAGACAGTATTTAAGAACAAAGACGAACAGTGATCTGTGTATGTTCTAACCAGTTGAGGATATGTTTAACATTGTAAGCAACAATTTGCACCTGTATCCATATAAAATGCAATTGATGCATGCCAATCAGCAGCTCAAAGACAACATCTGTACAGAAATTCAAAGGGCTGCAAACAGAATTACTAACTACTGTTATGGAAAATGCTGTTTGAAGAGACTCTCTGTAAAACTGAAAATGGAGAATATCTAAGCAGCACCACTTTTTATAATTTTCCTTTTAGAATAAACATAATCATAAATAATTAATAAACATAATCATAAATAATTAATAAGCAGAAATTTTATTTAATTTTTAGATCCCTAGGTGACTTTTGGGACACCTTGTATATCAATTTTTATGAAAGTGATAATTCTGAACTTTAATGTATACAGTCAAATTTTTCACCATTTTTGCTTTGTTTTGTTTGAAATGCTGGATAATAGCTATTGTTACCATTCACTGATGCTTTTGGATTATTATCTTTATCTTTGTTATTTTTATTACTATATTTCAGGATGGTAGTTTTCCAATCTTCATCAAGTTAATAGAGCATCTAGTTAACTCTCTTATCCTCATATTTATTATTTTACACTGTTTTGTCTTGTAAATTCTTCATATTCTTGCAGGGGAACGTGGAATCCTACATTAAAAACAAAATGTCACATTTGGCTAAGAGAATTGGCAAGCAAAAAACATATCTATAAAAAAGTGACAATGACAAAAGCCTTAAAATATTAATTTTAGTTTAATCAGAACAATTCTCAGGATAGTCAAGCAAATAGATAAAAGCTTTGAGATAAAATATCTGTTGTGCATGTGGAAAGAATGTTGGTTGCTATTCTTTATCTGAAAAAAAAAAAAAAACCTTTTTTCTTTAAAAAAGGGATGAACATGAGGGGTTTAAAGTAATTATATCTTTAATAGTAACCTCAGTTACTGTTATATTAATTTGTAATGTTATTGTTGTGAAGTTGAAGTTAGCACTAATCAGCCGCTAAGCTTGTACTTCTACCTCATTATTCCCAGTGACCACTTATATGAGTGTTCACTTATGCTTATGCAAATTATGCATACTAATTTACTAGTATCACTACATCTTAAGGCCATCTTAAGGGTTTTATTCCTCTCAGAGATCTTGTACTCCTTCTCCTGCTATTTTCATCACTTTGCTCTATTTCTCTCTCTACCCGTATTTCTTTCCCTGGGAGACCTAGATCTGTCCCGGTCTAGGCTGTAGTCATATGTGTTTTCTTGCATAATTTGGTCTTCGTCTGAACTTTCAGACTCCTTCTGGCCCTCTTCATCCTGCATTGTTTTCTCTTCTGACGTTTCCTTCTGTAATGGTTGTTCTACCAACTCATTATCAGATGGAATTCGTCATTTTGTTCTTCCTCTTCACCCTGGGACCTTATTTGGTCTGCATTGGCTAACACACTATCGCCATTTTCTCTATTTATTATGGCTGTATTGTGGCCTTTTTGCATTATAAATTTGGCTCCTTCCGGATCTGCATCTTTGCTCTTTTTGTACCACATTTTTTCATTTGTAGAATATGACATCATTAGTGGAGCTCTAATCTGTCTTCCCATTAAAGCTGATGGGCTTTCTAGTCTTCCCGCATGTGGTATCATACGATAGCTTAAAAGCAGCCTTGGTAGAAAAACTTCTACATTTTGCTGAGAGCATGCTTTTAGCCCCTTTTTTAAGGTCTGTACCATTCTTTCTGCTAATCCGTTTGATTGAGGGTGATATGGAGGTTTCCTTTATGGTTTACACCCTATTTTTTCTAACCATACGTTAAGTTCTTCCTCACAAAATTTTGGTGCATTATCAGATACCAAGGTTTTTGGTACACCATTTCTGGAAAATATGACTCTTAGAATCTGCTTTATAGTAGAACTTTTCTTGTTTGTAACCCGGATTATTTCAGGCCAACCTGAAAAGGAGTCTACTAGTATTAATAAGAGTCCCACTCCATCAATGTATGCATGATCCATATGCACACGACTCCATGGCTCCACTTCTTTGGGCCACGAATGTAATTTGGTTTGTGTAAAGTTTCTTAATTCTTTACATTTTTTGCACCTTTTTACATATTCCTCAACGTCTCTTGAATATCCTGGCCACCAAGCTTCTAATTTTATCCTTTTTTGTGTGGTCGCTACTCCACAGTGTATACCAGGTCCCCATGTTCTATTGTTAATTTGTGTTTTATTTCTTTATAGGGTCTTTCCGTCCTAGAACAATTTCCCCACGAGTTTTTCCTTATTCTTGATATTATCCTACTTAGCACCGGATCATGTCTCGTTTCCGCAGCCATTCTGTCTAAAGACAAAACATCAGTCTCTATCAAGTGTAGGAATGAATCTTCAAATTCTTCCTCTGTTTTGTCTTTTGACTCCTTGTAGAACCTCAATCTTGATAGTGCGTCCACATGTGGAATTGAATTTCCTTTGACATACTCTATATCAAAGTTAAATGCCATCAATCTTATCGCCCATCATAGAATCCTTGATGTCGTGACTTTGGGTAATTCTTTCCTTGGGTTAAATATAAACTCTAATGGTCTATGATCACTTCTTAATAGAAATTTTTTCCCAATTAAAAATTGTTGGGCTCTGGTAGTTGTCCACACGATAGCCAATGCTTCTTTCTCTATGTTCGAGTAATTAAATTCAGTGTTCATTAGTCTTCTCGATAAATACATTATCGGATGTCCTTCTTGTGATAATATTCCCGATATTGAATGTTCACTTGCATCTGTAGTGAGTGTTATGTCCTTTTTTTGGATCAAACATTTTCACTACAGGTTTCTTTGACATAATTTCTTTTAATCTTTCAAAAGTTTTTGCTGTTTGTCTGACCACATAAATTCCACATTCTTTTTTCTTAAATTTGCAAACAGTTCCGTCAAGTCTGTGTATTTTGGTAAGTATCGCCTGTAAAAATTTACCAATTCCAAAAAAGACTCCAATTCTTTTTTATTTATAGGTGTAGCTACTTTTAGTATTTTTTCTATCAAGGCTTGGTCTGGTGATATACCTTCTTTTGAAATAAGAAAAAGATATTTTGTTAGAATTGCTTATGCATTTTTTTTCATTTATTGTCATTCCAGCATTTTTTAATCTATTCAAGACTAAGTCAGTTTTCTCTTTTAATTCCTTTTCATTAGTAGCTCCTATGCATATGTCGTCTTGGTAACAAACCATATTTTGTACATTTCTTAAAACCTGTTCAATGGCCCTTTGAAATATGGCGCTTGCGGTTTTTATTCCATATGGCATCCTTTTCCATCTTAGTAACCCTATTGGTGTATTTATCGTGGTTACCTTTTTGAAGTTTTCATCTATTGGTATTTGGTGGTATGCCGTTTTTAAATCTATTTTTGAAAAAACAGACATCCCTGCCAGTGCATGTAATGCAAGTTCAACATTGGTTATGGGATATGAATCCGAGCATATCTTGTGATTTACTCCTATTTTGTAATCTCCACAAATATGTAAATCACCATCTGTTTACCTCAAAACTACAATGATGCCCACTTGCTACCTCCAGGTGGAACATGTTCAAGAAGGTCTTGTTCTACTAATTTACGTAGTTTTGTCACTACTAATGGCAATAAATGTACTGGTAATTTTCGTGCCTCATAATAAGAGGGGGAATCATTTTCTTTTACTTTTAAACTTGCTTCATAATTTTTTAACTTTCCAGTTTTTTCCATTTTTATTTCATTAATTAACTTAGTAGAATTTATATTAAGCATGTCATTTCCAATAAGCCCGTGTTTTTTTTGCAGCTTGTAACAACTATAGGTATTACTTCAAATTTTTCTTTTAACTCTAATGAACCTTCAAAGTATCCTAATATTTTTATAACTGACCCATCAAATTGTCGGAGTTGTAAACTGCTTTTTCATAAAGGTGGCTTACCAATGTGTTCCCAAAAATTTTTTGGTATCAGTGTTACTTCACTCCCAGTATCCATTTGCATATCTAAATTACAGTTAGTAATTTTGACCTTTACTGTAATGTCATTTTTCTTATGTTCAATTCTTTTTAAAGTCTTATTTTTTAATGTAAAAACTTCCCTATCGGTGTCGTTTTCTTCAATTCTTTCAACATTTTTCTTTTTTAATTTACACTGCTTTCTGCTTGAAAGTGGTTCTTTTTTAAGCAATTATTACAAGTTTTTCCAAATGCTGGACACTTTTCCTTTTTCATTTTGTGTTCACGTCCACAATACAAACACTTTTTTATCTTCTTTAACATGTACGTATCAGCGAATATTTGTTTGCTGGGTTGACTTTTATAATGGTTGTATGTCTGTATTAGTTCTTGTTGCTGCATGAAGTCAATACATGTATTTAAAGACATATTTCCTATTTGTAATTGTTCCATTATTTTATATCAGTGTGATGCATTGGACAATACCTTCAATTAGTCTTAATTGAATCAAGTCCTCTGTTCATCTTGTCCAAGTTTTTCAAATTCACAATATCTACTTGTATTTCGTAGACGGTGTAAATATTTTATAATTGGTTTGTCACTTTCTTGTTTCATCGATATGAATTTCATTCTTTCTGCCACTACCAGCCTTTTCTTGGGTCTCATATTTCTTCTTATAATCTGACTTATTTTTTCGAAAGTCAGGTCTTCCAAATTTAAGGGATATGCCATGGTGGAGATTTTCATTACCGCCTCGCATCCAGCTGTAGCCAAAAATAAATCCGTGATTTCATTTTCGCCTCCCTTTTCCTTGTTGTCTTTCAACTTTTTTGTTCTCGCAGTGGCAGAGAAACAATGAATCCATGTATCCACAAAATCTGGATCTTCCAGAGATAATTGATATCCTATCGGCGATGCCATTGTTGTGAAGATGAAGTTAGCACTAATTAGCCGCTAAGCTCGTACTTCTACCTCGTTATTCCCAGTGACCACTTATATGAGTGTTCACTTATGCTTATGCAAATTACGTATACTAATTTGCTAGTATCACTACAGTTATCATTATACAAAATAATAAAACCATGAGACTAAATTCCTCATACAGAACATTACATCGTTTATTCAACTTGGACTTTGTCAGTTACTGTTGGTCAGTGGGTGTGTGACATTGGGGTTTTCTCTAAACATGGATTCTACATTCTCTCAAGATTATAAGAGATTCTCTTCTGTCTTTCTTCTCAGGTAGATGCCTATATATCTATCTGCCATTTGGTTTGCCCCATATGTGCACATCCTAGGTACAGCTGTTTCAACCAAGTGTTTACACCTGACACCTACCTGGTAGATAGGAGATAATTTCTCATGATAACCCACTGATGCACCTGGCTTCTCTGATGCATCCTTGTAACACTGAGAGTATAGTCTATTTTGGTATCATTTAAAGTGAGTAACATACTATATTATTGTTTATTTTTTGATTTGTTGTTTTATGTACTCATTCAGTATATCTTTCACAAGAGGCCAAAGAGAAATGAACGTTTTTCTTATGAAGTTACTGAAAGAGATTTTAGAAGCATATAAGTAGTACTCATTAACATAGTCTACAGCAACATAGTATGCTTACTTAATTTCCTTATAAAACCTCTTTTTTCCATTTCACTCCTTTTTTTGATAGATGTTGTTTCAGGTGAACTGTCATTTGGAATCCCCTGCTGATGGTACCCATTCTCTTTGGAGAATAGTTGGGAAGGGGGATGTCCTAGATCCTTAATATACTGAGGTTGTAGCCACCAGACAGAAGACTATATACTTTGTGTCTTTCTGAATGAGTGGGTTACCCCACCTTGTCATAGTCATGTCACAGCATGAGTCCTGTAGTCCTGTAACTCATTAGAGTCATAGGGGCATCACATGTGCTGTAGCCATAGTGGCAATGGTGTGTCTAAGGTAAGATAGTTGTGAGGGAGTCAATCCCATTTTAGACTGCTTTTGAATTCAGTATTCTCAAATTTTCACCCAATGCTAGAGAACACATTCTGCTCTGCTATTTAACTCATTTTTTTAAAAATCATTTCAGCCCAAGCAAGGCAATAAAAACAACTAAGAGACCAGGTGACTGAGGATGAAAAAAAAAAAGAGAGAACAATAAATGAAGAGGAATTAAGGAGACAAATGATAATGATTGACACTGCATTTACATTTTTGAAGATCAAAGTTGACTGAAAAGTAAGAGGATAGAAGAGATTTTCACAAGTGAGAAGTGTGAGAGAACTACTATTTTTAACAGTGAAATTATAAGACTCAGCTACCAGTCTATTGCTGTGCTTAAATATGTGAAGTCGAGATACCAAAACGGACAGGGAAGCTATATTACAGTGTTGGGAAAGTGACTGAAACCTAAGATGTTGAATTCATACCGTTTCCAAAGGTATCTGAGTAAAAGTCAATACAATGGCCTTGAATGGAATTTGAACTACACACCAATCCTATTTTCTACACCGTTAACCACTATGCTACATACACATCTTGTCACACAGTATCAATTATTTTTCAACCCTTCTCTAGATTCATTCATGATGTGACAATCCATGAGAGCCAATATGGAATTAGGTTTTCCTTAGTTCCAATATTTAATAAAGTGTAATATTTTCTCTCTAGCAAGGTGTTTTGTTTACCACACTACTTGTGTTTTAATCATAAAATTCATTATATCATAAACAATTTTAAAAAAAATAATTTCACCCCAAGCAAGGCAAGAAAGTCACAAGATGCAAGTGAAAAAATATGAGAAAAAAAAACATTAAGGAGAGAAAATAAATGAACAGGAATTGAGAAGCCAACTGATAACGATTGACACTGCATCTAAATTTTTGAAGATCAAAGTTGACTGGAAAGTAAGAAGGTAGAAAAGAGTTCCACAAGTGAAAAGTGTGGGAGGAGAAACTGTTAGTATCGAACTTATGGTTACATGAAGCCATTTCAACAGTGAAATTATGAGACCTAGCTGTTAATCTAGTAATGTTTACATTCATAAAGTTGAGGTAACAAAGAGAATAATTACCATGAAAATATTTATAGAAAAGGCACAGTGAAGCCATGTTATGTCAGTGGGAAAGTGACTGAAACCAAGCTGTCAGGTCAGGACCAATAACATTGCAGATTCTTCTTTGGATTTTATCAAAAATCTCTAAATATATAGCAGAAGTATCAAACCAGATGTTGGGGTAATATTCAATGCATGGTCAAATAAATGTATATATTATAAATGTGCAGGATAAATTCTATTTTTGAAACATTGTCTAGCATGACATAGTGAACCAACTTTCCTAACAGCTGACCTAACAATTGATTCAATATAATCTTTCCACTTCATGTCAACGGAAAACATTAGACTGAGAAGGTGCAATGAGTCACTCTCCTGGATGTTGGCATCTACTATGCTGATGGAAAGTCAAAAAAGGGTTCTTGAAGATGATTAAAAGAGAGCGGTTTCATTTAATGATATAATGGTTTGTAATGCAATTGAATACAAGTTAAAAACAATTTAACTATTTAAATTGTTTATAACATATATATTTAGAATATAGCTTTATGTGGCATCACTGAGAAAAAAAATGAATGATACAAAGAATAATAAAATGGCTCAAAATGATTATGGTTAAAATTAATTTATGATTATGGTTAAAATTAATTTATGATTATGGTTAAAATTAATTTATCCAATTTAAAATTATTTATAATACATTTCAACAATTTATTACTATTTTAGAAAAAGAGACAAAAACCTGAAGCATTTAAGATATAAAGAAACCTCAAATTGCTGCAAGGATTTCTTCCTAAGATGGCCAAGAATTGATAGGCCTAGTGATTGTTTTTTAAGATGGCCAAGAATTGATAGGCCTAGTGATTGTTTTTTTTAAGATGGCTAAGAATTGATAGGCATAGTGATTGTTTTTTAAGATGGCCAAGAATTGATAGGCATAGTGATTGCCTTTTAACATAGGTAAGCAACATAAAACATCACAAACCTTTCATCAATGATGTATTTGATAATATTTTCAATGAATAAGCTTCTGACATATTAATGAATCAATATTTAACTGACCACCATGCATTGGTGGCTATAAATGAACACACTAATTATTATCTGTAAAAGGTAATAAAATGTGATTCTATGAGAAAAGATAAAAATAGTGATACTGTATTTGTATCTGTGTTTGTCAGAAGTTAATGAGTGCATGTGTATATATGAGAAAGAGTTTCTTACGAAAGAGGATATTTGTTTTTGAATTAGTGAGGTGGGAGAAAAATGTGTGAGAATGAATGAACGTTGTTATGTGTAAGGAATAAGTAACATGATAGACAATATGAAGAGGTATAAGTGTGTGGGTAAGAATGGATGAGTGGGAAAAAGAGAGAGTAATGGGTATGTCAGAGAGAAAGATTATGAGAGAGAGATAGATGAATGTGTGTGTGTGTGTGCTGTTTTAATTCAGTCCAGATCTAATTTTAGTTTCCTTTAGTCATTCACTTGTTGAATGACCAATAGATTATATATTTGCAAAAGCAATAAGCAGTAGCTGAACAAAACAAAGGAAAGAGAAAGCAGTTC
Source organism: Acanthosepion pharaonis (assembly GCA_903632075.3). Lineage (NCBI taxonomy): Eukaryota > Metazoa > Mollusca > Cephalopoda > Sepiida > Sepiidae > Acanthosepion > Acanthosepion pharaonis. The sequence continues at coordinate 1,259,150 of CAHIKZ030004333.1, read as the reverse complement.
ATAATAAAATTCATTTTTATTTGCTTCCTGCTCATATTTCCTGTCTCTATTTACCTGAGATCTAGTTTGTTTGTTTAGAGAAAAAAAATGTACACAGACCATAAAATTGAAGATAGGTTTAATATTGTTGGGTTCCAAGAAATTGTGTATTTTAACAAAAGCATTTTCTTCTGTCCAGTTTGCTTACAACAGATGTGACATTGGATTATTCCATTGAAATTAATTTCATGAAATAATTTTATTAAATCTTTTATATTCATCACCAAAGAGAATAAATAGTTAAACAAACAACATAATCGTTTAAGTTCTTAGAATAAACATTGTTATTATTATTAATTTTTGTCATCTTTATTCTGTTTCTTCTTTTTTAATTGTAACACACAGATAAATGACACTGCTAAGAAATTTATAAACTACTGCATCTTATACTACTAGTAAAAATGAAGTTGGGAAAAGAATGACTATAGTTGTATGACTTATTTGAAAGATGCTTTGTAATCAAATTGATAACAGTAATGTCACAGAAAGACAGGCCTTTAAGTATAAGGGGTATGAGTTCAAATCTAACTGTTGGCTTATTCATTATTTCCAGTTCACATTGATAAATCATGATTTGGGTGTTGCCATAAAAAAAAATGATGCAGTAAAATAAGTCAAAGGAAAGAAACTAAAAATTAACAAAACATATTTAACAGAATGAAAACTTTTTCTAAATACGACACAAGGCCTTTTTAATGTGGGTTTTCCCACAGTCTAAAAATAGTCCATTTTTCTTTTCAGAAGTTAATATATACTTAAAAGCAATGACTTGATGCTACAAAATCTAATTATTGCCTTAAATAGAAAAGATGTAAACATCTTAATACTAAAAAAGAGGGAAAATATCTTTGAAACCTCTCAGCTAACTCTTCATCAGAGAAAAAATTGTTAGCAAAGAAATTATTTTTTTTTTTAAATATTATAAAAACATATTAAAATTAATAATTATTTCACCAATGATTTTTTTCTCTGATGAAGGAATGGCCAAAAGGTTCTGAAGATATTTTTCCCACTTTTTTTAGTACTAAAATGTTTACATCAATTCTATTAAGGCAATAATTAAATATATATTTGTCTATATTTCTGACATGAGGTATTGTAATTATTTACATTGTTCAGATTATTGCCCTCATCTTTATTGTCATGTTCACAGCATTTTGGCTGTTGTATAAAATTCCAATCAGCTGAAGGGGGCCGAAGCGTACAATGGCCGAAATGTCATGAATGTGACAATAAAAATGAGGACAACTATCCAAACAATGTAAATAATATATATATATATATATATATATATATATATATATTATATATATATAGGTATATATAGTTTTATTTATTTACAGATAAAGTGCTCAATGTCAGAGATAGAGCATATGTAAATATAAATATAAAAGTGAACATTGAAGTCAACACTCAGAGGGACAGGCTGTTTCATGCTAGATGCAATCAGGCAGCCTGACAATTGCATCTAGCATGAAACACCATGTCGCCTCTGAGTGTTGACTTTAATGTTAACTTTTATATATATATATATATATTAGCTTAGGTTTAATTTGCTATTTCCAGTTTTTTTATACTATTTTTTTATACTGTCAATTTTTGATAAACTTGTTGCACCTTTTCAAGCTAACATTCTCTACTGATGTTAAGTGGAAAGATTATATTAAAGTAATAGCTATGTCTGCTGCTAGGAAAGTTGGTTCACTGTGTCATGCTAGACAATTTTTCTTGCCACAATCTATCTTATATATTTCTAAGTTTATCATTTGTCTATGCATCGAATACTGGTGCCACACATGATCTGGTGCTCCTGCTATATATTAAGAGATTCTTGATAAAATCCAAAGAATCTGCAATGTTACTGATTCTGATCCGGCATCAGTCACTTTCTCACTGATGTAATGTTGCTTTCCTGTGCCTTTTCTATAAATACTTTCATGGTAATTGTTCTAATGAACTTTCCTCCATGGGTTCTTTTTTCTGACGTCATACGACCGGTGCTTGAGGCCTGAAGTGTTATTGTGATTATCTAAGAACTATTTTTGATTTTCAACTTTTGTTCACATTAAATTCCTTTTAATTTTCAATTTTCTTTCTGTTTTTATTATTGACTTTTTTGCCAGAAGTTTGATTTTTTCTTTCTTTACCTCCCCCCACCTCATTTTTACTTTAACCTTTGTTTTTTTATTATTAATTTTCATTTTCTTTTATAATTTGATTATATCTTTCTTTTTAATTTCCTTTTATTTTTCAGTAACTTTCCCCCGCCAATCTTTATTTTTCTTTGTTTATTTTTTCCCCCATGTCAGACTTTATTTTTCTTTGGTTTACATATTATTTCTACGTGTTTTAGTGTGCTTTGTCGTTATTATTTAAATATCTGTTAAATATTCTGTGTTCCTTGGTTTAAATCTTTTCTGTGTTTATTCTGATTTTTCGTATTTATTTTCCTATTCATTGTTTCCTCTTTATTTTAGTTTACGTGTTTCGTTCGTGATTGGGCTGACTAGAATTTTCTAGTGGCAGCCATATTGTTTTTGTGAACTTGTTTGGTATTTTTCGTTTTATATTTTCTGTTGTATTATTGTGAAAAAAGATTCCTTTTCTTTATTGTCTGCCTTAAATTGTGACTTATCGTTTGCATACTCGCATTTTGTGGTTTGTAATTGATAACTGTTTTTATTTTTACCGTATTTTGTCCTTTTTGCATACGTATTTTTTTAAGTAACCTACTCTTGCATGTTTAACTGTTTTTGCACCATTTCGTAAAATTTCTTTTTTTGTGATTTATTCGTAGTTTAATTCTTTGTTAATATTTATTTCTGATTTTTGTGAAAGAGAAAAAAAAACTAAGAAAACAGCGAGAAAAAAACCTGTTTGGGACTTAAAAAAAAGAAAGACCCTCCCGATAAGATTCCAGATAAGGATTTAGAAATGGATACGCAAGAGAGCCCAAAAACAGACAAAACTTCAATTTCCAACAAGAGTATGGTGTCAGCAGATAGGCTCTTGTCCAATCCCCTGGAACTTCAGAGGGTTGAAAAAAGAATTGTGTCAGTCTTTGTAGTGGACAAGTGTTTGCACAAGATTTGTCACTCCACTGAAGACACTGTCATCAAAGCCTTGACTTCTCTGAGCATTAAGGCTCAGAGGGTCATTAAAGGGAAAGGCTTTTTTATGTGGGACGTACTGTTACCAACGTCTGCTGACTGTGAAGCTACTACTCGTGATCTTATCACTAAAGACCTTATTTTGCGAACCGAGTATGAAGGCAGGCGGAGGATCCATGTATCAGTATACAAGGTTCCTCCTCAGATTGTCGGAGAGCATTTAGTGGCTTATCTGTCCCAGTTTGGGTAGATACTTAGTGCTTCCTCAGACGATCTGACCGGGGGTGGAGTTTCGAGTTGATGATTGACAGAAAGGCCTTCATCTCCATTCCCAACTGTCTGGATGTAGAGGGCCAGAAAATGCCGATAACAGTAACAGGGCGTAAACCGGCATGCTGGAAGTGTGGACAGACTGGTAACCTGTCCTCTTCCTGTGCAGAGAAGAAGGCCTCTGATATTCTGGCCTCTGCCCAACCAACCCAACCTTTAGTTGAGTCTGTTCAATCCGTCTCGCCTGTAGTGGGCATGCCAGCGATCATGACCAGTGTGGTGAAACCTCCGGCTGGGTCCAAATCTCAGCCCCCATTCCGCTAGTGCAGTTAGGGAGAAGGGAGAGGGGGAATGGCAGTTCGTTGGCAAGGCAAAAGGGAAGACCCAAACAGCCCCACTCCCTCAACTAGTGCTAAGGGCGATTCTCCGCCCAGCTACTCGGAGAAACTTCGACAAAAGATCATCCAGTATGAGCCGTCTTTCGAAAAAAAGGAGAAATTATAACTTCTTAAGGAGTCATTAAAATCTAAAAAGCAAGGTTCGGAAAGGAAATCTGGCATCTCTTTTTCGGCACCATCTTCCCCTGTCACAAAACATCATCCCGTGGTCCCTCCTCCAATTGTCAAATCATTAAGCCAAGTATCATCTAACATGACCACATTTAAGAAGGCTCCTGTGACCAAATCATCATCCAAAAAATCATCTCCCATTCCATCCCCAAATCCTTCCCCAATGCAAACACCCATTAATTCACCAAAGAAAGAACAACAAAAAAGACAAAGAAGCCCATCCTCAGATGCATCAGAGCCCACAATGGAGAAAAAAATAAAATCTAAACCAATATACAACACAGGGGAACACGTGTGCTGAATCTCAAAAGAGCAGGAGGAGAAGACATTAATGCGGTCCCAAAAAATGAAAAATTTAAAAACTCTTTTATATTTCCGGAAGATTAAAGATCTGGATGTAGAGGACCCCCGTAACTTCCCCAATGCTAAAAGGGTCCTGACTGTAGTAAGATCTGGTGTTGCTGGCCAGCAGATATGGGCAATGATGGCCGAAGCCAATCAATCCTTTGGAATGTTCCCTCCAATGGCCTGCTTTGACGATGACAACATGAAGAAATTACAGCAGTTTTGTTCAGGGAGGTTCCTGCTTTTTGTTCACCCCTCCCTATATAGAGCTCTAAAGCTAACATTCCCCCTGGACATTGGCGGCCTGTCTCCTGATGGCACCATCAAGAGTCAGATGGGTACTGACTCAATAGGAGAGGCTGTCGGTGTCCTAACCCCGGTCATGTTTAATACAGGAGAGTAACTCTAATCATGGCTCTCTGGTTAGCAAGTGTGAATGCCTGAGGACTGACGTCAGAGTCTCGCAGGGCGAGGCTTTCTCGTGACCTTCAGTGTCTCGGGGTGAATATATGTTGTGTGCAAGAGACCTGTTTTTCTTCTCGTGATTATGAAGGCATTCTGTCTAGGGGGTTTTCCCTCTATTCAGCATGTTTTTTTTATGGATGCTCGAGGGGAGTCTCTTGGCTGGTGAGCAAGTCTTTGAAGGCTGCGTGTGTTCTTGTCTTCGCGGATCCGGCGGGCAGACTTTGCGTGCTGGATGTTACCATAAAGGATAAGGCTCTTCATCTCAGTGGGTTTATGCACCCAATGTCCATTCTGAGCGGCCTGCTTTGTTTCGGCAGATCGGCTGTTTTTGACATCATTGTCTCGGGTAGTTTTAGTGGGTGATTGGAATGCCGTCCTTGACCCCGATATAGATCGTATAGGGCCAAATTCAGGTACTAACAACCAAAACGTGAAACCATTTTGGGACTTTATCGACAGCTTTGATCTTGTTGATAAGTACCGGGATGAACACCCTTGGGAGATAGTATAGAATTGGACTAATAGTGGCGGCTCGGCTAGTAATCTAGACCGAGTTTTAGTTAGGAGAGTCAATGTAGGGCTCTTAGGATGTCCAAGTTTCCATGAGATAGTTTATTTGGATCATAGGCTTGTCCAGGTCTGTGTAAACTTAGATAAGCCTAAGGTTAGGATGGCTGGCTACTGGAAATTAAACTCATCATTATTTGGTGAACAAGATTTCCGGACAAGCTGCTACTAATGATACAGAGGGAACTGACGGGAGCGGTTGTGGGAAATGCCTGGTGGTATAATTTCAAATCCAAAATTTGAATGTTTGCTGCTGATTATTGTCGTCGGCTCAATCTAGATAGATTAGCAGCGCAAACGGCTTTAGAGCAGAAAGTTGATCGGGCGGTCAGATCCTGTGATAATGGGGACATAGCTTTAGCTAAGGCAGAGTTGGCCTCCTTGCTTATCAAGAAGGATCAAGCTCTGGTAGTTAGGGCTAGGTTAAAAAGAATGTCCTCTGAGGCGACGAATATGGCCGCTGAATTGCGTGCAGAGGAAGCTCGGAATGCATCTCGGCGACATATCGCATGCGTCACATTGCCGGATAAGCAGACCGTGACAACAAACAAGGGCATATGTGAGGCTTTTCGTGACTACTTTCAGGAGCTTTTCACCAGGGAGCCCGGTCTGAGCCCTGCTCAGCTCGACACCTATTTAGCTGACTTTCCCTGCCTTGGGGCAGCTGAAGCAGCTAGGTGCCAGTGTTCCATTACAGAGTCGGAAATCTGGGAAGCACTGAAACAGGTTGGCCTGGACAAATCACCGGGAGAAGATGGTCTTCCATACAAAGTGTAATTGAGGCAGTTGCCCGTTTTTGTTCCCTTGCTGGCACTGATTTTCGGCAACTGGATGAAGCAGGGGTCTATACCCCAATGCTTCACCAGGGGCATGGTCAAGTCGTTACGCAAGGACAAAAATGGTGGGGATGGGTTAGGTAACTTTCACCCTTAACTATGTTAAACACAGAGTTAAAGATTTTGGCTAAGATCTTGGCTAACTGTTTGTGGGTTGTCCTGTCTAGACTGATTGGCTTGGAACAGACTTGTGCTGTGAAGGACAACCTTCATATGGTACACCTGATCATCGAGCAAGTCGACAGTGAAGCCACGTGGATCAATTTAGATCAGTCCAAGGCCTTCGATAGGGTTGACCATCGGTTTCTGGAGGCTGTTCTTTCGACGACTGGTTTTGGGTGGTACTTTCGCACATGGATCCGACTTCTGTATACAACCCCCAGTGCGCTGGTGGAGGTGAATGGGGTACGATCGAAGCCTTTCATATTGTCTCACTCCATTCATCAAGGTTGTCCGCTTTCGCCTTTGCTTTACATTCTTGCGTTGGAACCTTTCCTTGGCAAGTTAAAGGCAAATCCGGTCCTACGCGGAATTTCCCTGCCCGGAGCTACCACATCGGCCAGGTATTCTGCCTATGTTGATGACGTTTCGGTCCTTGTGTCGAGCAGGACCGAGATTTATGAAGTCAGCAAAGAAATCAGTGGTTATGAGATGGTGACAGGGGCCAAGATCAACCGCGATAAGTCTGTTGGCTTGCAGTTGGGTGCGTGGAAGGGAGTTTCTCTTCCCGGACCTTTCCTCTGGACGGATGGGCCGGTCAAGATTCTCGTTGGAAATGAATTGATCGGAGGTGCAAGTGAAGGCTGAGATCGCAATTAATTTGTAGTCTTGGAGGAATCTTTCCTTTAAGGTAAGGGCGGAAGTATGTGTTTCACACATCTCCCCGATTCTCCATTACCGACTCTCTGTGCTTCCACATACGTATGACACTTTACTGGCATTAGTGAGGCTCTTTTTCTCGTTCTTGTGGGTTGGCAAGGCTGCCAGAGTCTCTCGGGAGATCTGTTGCTTTCATTCAGCTGAAGGTGGTCTGGGCACGCCAAGCATTGAGATTCGCCAATATATGCTTCGCATTGGCTTCCTAGATCGAATGTGTCACAAACCGGATGAGGAGGGTGCTTTCTGGAAGGAAGACACCCGTAAGAACTTCTGATCTCTGAGAAGTGTGCACTCGTACGAGGAGGAGGCCCACCGTTTACCCCGAGCTGAATGCTCCTATCATGAATGTCGTATTGCTCTGAAGCGCCTCTTATGGGTGTCAGATGGCTTCTCCAGCGTTCAGGCGTTGTCTCGTAGGGCATTATATCAAGTGTTAGTTGGTGGGGGTGTGATGAGCTGATTGACAAGCTCAGTCTTACGAAGCAGGAGGCTCACACAATATGGCCCTGGGCACCCAGGTTGAACTGTCTCAATAACGATGAGGCATCACTCACCTGGCTGGTGATTTGTTGGGCCCTCTGGGTCGGCAAAAGACTTTGCTCAGCGGGCTTGGAGAAATCTCCAAAATGCCGATGCTGTGGTGGGGAGGTCAAGACCTTGGGTCACGTCTTCTGACATTGCAGGCTGGTAGTGCCGTTGCACAAGTTTGTTGAAGGCCTTATGGTCCACCTGCTGCAGGGAAAGTTCTTTGTCCTTGAGGCCTCTTCCGTTTGTAGCAATGTGGCACCGCCGCTGACGAAGGCTGAACAATATGTGTTCCATTGCTTGCTAGGCATTATGAGAGTTGTGATTTGGACGACACGTCAGAAGGGATTCTATGGAGGTGAGAAGTTCACTTCTTCCCAACTGATCTTGTACTTTAAGCATTAGCTTAAAGTCAAGATTAGGACAGAAAGGCGGCAACTCACTTCATCAGAATTCAGCAAAAGGTGGGTGAATCTTGAGCATTTGTGTTGTGTGAAAGGGGCTGACCTTGAGTGGCACTTTCATGCCGGTTAGGCATCAGGATATTGCTCTTCCTGGGTTGAACTTGTGCATCCCATCCTGAAACTAGGCTAGGTTAGGTTTAATTTGATGCTTCAGTTTCCTTTTTCAGTTAACTTAGCTAGGGTATGTATGCTCATTGGCCCCTTTTATTTCTGTGCCTATTTTTCTTTAAGTTTAATTCCCCATCCCCTCCCTCGTTAGGTGGTCAGTGATATCTGTTCGCTGATGGATGCGGGGTGCCTTTCGTTTTGCGTGAGTGCTTTTTTTGTTTTTGTTGTTGTGTTTGAATGAGTGCATGTGAGTGCGAGTGCTTGGGATGAATGAATGTTTTATACTATTATAGTCCCGCATCGATTTCAGCCAGTTAACTGATATTTCTGCCACATTTAGTGATTGTGGGGGGTTTTATTACTAATATTATTTTCTTTACTTTCTTGTAAATAGTTTTGTATTCATAATGTAAATACTCATTGGGGCTAGTTTTTAGAATTGTTGTCTTATTCCCCTCCCCCCACAGATAATGAATTGTAAATATGGGGACTAGTTAGTATTTTCATAGAGACAATGAGGTATTATGGTGGATGTAGTAAGAAAGGTATGTATGAATGTGTTGTTTTGGTGTAAAGAATATTGTTCGTACGATTGAGTCAGTGTTTGTGGCTAGCTAAGTTATAGTTAAGACAGAAGAAGAACATCCTTTCCCCAATCCCCACTATGGCCTTGTGCCACATTTCTGTATTGTACAGAATAAATATCACTTTCCTCTATGGTACCTAGACTTTATGAATTTAAGTGCAGTACTAGATTTGCAACAAAGTCTCATCATTTTATAGTTGAATTGGCTAGATGTAACTGTAAGTTCCTTGCTAACAGTTTCTTTTCTTGTATTTCTCACTTGTGGAACTCTTTTCTGGTTTCTTGCTTCCCAGGCAACTTTGATCTTTAATAATTTAAATGCAATGTCAATCATTATCTACTGTCTTCTTGATTCCTCTTCTTTTATTGTTCTCAATCCTTAATAATGTTTTCTTATTTTTTCACACTTATTAACCCCTTGTGTCTTAGTAGCTTTATGGCCTTTCTTGGAGTGAAATGATTAAAAAATAAAAAGCAGTAGATTCCTCTTTCATTTTTCAGGCTTTGTATAGCCTAGGGTTTGTTTTTGTTCTTTTTTTTTTTTTAACTTTCAGTTCATTTGTTCTATACACACAAGTTAATACATCCTAGTATAATTGTGCTTGTCCTCAACTTCATTAGTTTTCATGTTTTGATCACATAGAAACAGGGGAAAATACACTACTTGGTTTTCAGAAAACACAAATGTTGTCAATTTCAAATCTCTTCATTTGTACCCACTTCTTAAAATAATGGCCAGCATTCATATTTATGATTGTTTTTGCAATATTTTGTTGTTATGCTCAAATATTTAACGATGCGATAGAATTTCTATGGATATTTTATTGTCATAACTGAAAATGATTTTATTCACTCATTAACTTAAGAGATTTATCAGAAAACTCAAATAAGAAAACCATGAAATTTTAACAGGTATTTCTAGTATATATTAATAAAACAAATGTATAATTATTGAGTTTAGCTTAATCAGGCACAAGATTCCAAAGTTGAAATATTTGAGATAAATATTTGTCACAAGTGTGGAAAATGTGTGTGTTGCTATTTGTTATCTGAAGATCGTGTTTTCTTTAAGAAGAGGATGAACTTGAATGCTTATATCTTGAAGTGAAACCACAATTGGGAGTAACTATTATTATGATTGTTTTTTTGTTTTTGATTTGCTGTTTGAAACAATCATTTAGCTAGTCATTTGCCAGAAACCTCCTGAAGATAAACCTTATGATATTAACAATAGTCTGTGAGACTAGCTCATTAACCATAGTTCTATACCCTATTTATTCTACTTAGTCTAATATGTTAGGGGCACACCCATTAAGAATTAAATTTACATTATGAATAATGGTCTGCAATATTAGTTTGCTAATTCATGTTCTCAGTTATTCACTCCAATGAGTAGACATTAGACTTAGCTTAGTCTGGCACAAGACCACTGTAATAGAGCACTCAGCAAAGATCAAACTCCTTAACTTAATAAAAATCAAGATTCAATAAGCAAGATTCAATCCTTAAAATATTTACCAGCTTGATAATATATTCTGTTAATAAAGAAGACATGTTGTATAATCCTGGATGTAAATTTACAGTGGAAGTTTCAGAAATTAGTTCACTTGCAATATATTTTTGCCCTACTAAATTACTGTCTTAATTAAAATTGCATTCTTTAAGTTGAAATTATAATCAAACTTATTACAAAAAATAACTAATACATTGATTCCATTGATTTGTAAAAGTTCCTTTTTGTGATATCTTCTTTTATTTAAATTCTGAGATGTTTCACTTATGAATTTCTTGAGACTTTTTTATAATCTATCCTGTAAATTTAGAGGGATCTTTTATAAAACTATACACTCAATGCATTAGACATTCTTCCTAATAGATCTGATCCAAGGTTATCCTTAACCCTTAAGGATCGCTGTGATAATTTCAAATTAATGAATGCAGTTTTAATTAAAAGAGAAAATAATACATTCTGCATATACTCAAATGAGGAATCTAGTTATTACAGAATAATTTAATTTCTATTCTTTCCATCATATTTTTTAAATAAAAGCAAATAAAAAAATTAAATTTTGATGTCACTTAAATACTATTTTCTTTTATATTTCCTATACTTAACTTTGTCTGGCACTATGTCACAACTGCTAGGCACATAGAGAGAATCAAAGTTACTACAATAGTTTACTCGACTATAGCTTGCAAACTGTTGTTTCATGGCAATATTTGTCCCTATGCATTTACTAACCTTAGTTTAGTCAAGCACAAGGTCACAGGCACTAAACATTCAATGAGGATTTAATGCGCTACAGTAGTAATGTTCTGCCCAGTTAACTTACTAATTTTTGCTACTAAGGCAGTAAAATACTAGTCATTATTGTTTCAAATATAGGATATGAAACATGTTGTTTCTTGAAGATATATTAGTTTTTGTATTGAAAAGGCAGAAATTTCCAGTTATTGCTTACAGAAATGAAAAACCATTTGTCAAAAATACAAGCACAATTAATGTCACCCAAGTAAATATTAATAAATTAGATTTTCAACTGAAAAGTATTACTGACAAAATAGGACATTAATATGCATATAAACAACATCTGTCAGTTTCACTTGTATGAAGTTCTGATCAGTGACAATAACTTAGTAATATTTTTCAGTGCACAACATACATAATAATGGTAATATTAACTGTTTCCTTATATGGAAACATTTGGCCTTCACTGAACAGCCAGTACTGTTGTTTGAAATTTATAAACTCTTTTTATCAAAACAATTTTTCAAGAAAATAGGTTTCTCAAGTGCAGTAATTGTTATCGCTCTGTCGAGTATTGATTGGAGTTTACTTCCTAAGCTTTTGTTTAAAGTAGGGTAGAATGTCAACATCTTGATTTTCTCCTTATTTTCTCAAGTCACATGTACTATTTTAATTGGTGCTGTCATTGAAAATCTTAAAGTGATGGGGATTCTTTTATTTGGTATGGTTCTTTGTGATTCTGTGTGCTCCTTATTAAGTTCTACAGGCTTCATTCACTCAAAACCATTTTAAACATTGATCTGAAAAAGCAGTTGAATAAAGCCAACAGTTTAAATATTTCTGAACAAGTTTGTTGCCATGCATGACATCTATATGGAAATCTTGATCTGATGAGGCTATTTAAGAACACGACTCAAGTTTTTAGGTTACTGTCTTGGTTTTGTAGCAACTTAGGTGTTGGACAAAACTATCCCTAATGTAACCTATTCTATGTTCGATTTCCTTATTTCCTATACTAAATTTGCCATAACTGATCCATAAACCGAGATATTTGAAGTGTTTAGTATTTACTAATTCAACACCCTGAATTTTTAGGATGGATTCAGAGTATGCACCATCACTGCCTTCATTCTAATTCCAGATCATAATTTCTGTTATGGAAATGTTTACCTTTAGTCCTACTTCTCATAACACTTGGTAGAGAATGTCATTTTTTTTGCTCAAGATCATTCTTATCCCAACTATGAATTTCTATGTCATCAGCTGAAAACTGTTAAAACAAATTTTAAATGAATATTTGGAAAATTCAGGGGTTAAACCATCAAGTTTTATTTTTAAACTCTAATGCTACTATAGTGATTTTAATTCAGAGCACTTCTTGCACCATGATTAAAACACTCACTGAATGTAGTCTATTACCAATTATATGAGAGGGGTCAAAATGTAACCTTGAGAAAGTGAAAAATATTAACTTAGAAATATTAATATTTTGCATATATTTGCTTGTAAACTAAATTGCAACCTAGAACACTAAGCCTCTGCTTACTTCTTATATACGTGTTTAATGTATGCTGAGTCACTATGTATATATAATAATTAGAGAGGAGGAAAATAAATGTATTTTGTAAATGGTGACCACTGCTTAACTCTTATATATGATTTTAATATTTGTGATATCATTATATATAAAATCAATAGACTGAATAAATGTTTTCATATATCTATTCAATAAATTCTACCTATAATATCATGGATATAAACTATAATATTTTCCTATATCAAATCACCATAGTCTTGAATATAGAATAGGCTGTTCTAGGGACATTTCACCTGACTGCAAATTGTTACAAAAACAAAACATATACATAAAAACTCAAGTCATGTTCTTAAATAGCCTTGTCAAATCAAGTCTATCATATAGATGTCAAACATGGCACCAAACTTATTCAGAAATATTTAAATTTTTGGCTGTATACAACCATTTTCTCAGATCAATAGTTAAAAGTCATTTCTTATGAATGAATTCTGCAGCTCTTAGTGAGAACCATCCTTTTTCCAACCTCATGAGTTGGTGCTATAAAATCACAAAGAACTGTACCAAATAAAAGAAATCATATCACTTGAGGATTTTCAACAATGACAACTAAAATGGATAGTACATATAACTTGAAGAGAAAATGACATAATCAAGATGTTGACATTCTACACTACTTTAAACAAAAGGTTAAGAAGTGGAAAGAGAAATAACAGTTAGTGGAATTGAGAAGCCTATTTTCCTGAAAAATTACTTTAAGAGAAAGATTTTATAAATTTCAACAAAAGTAGTACAAGCTGCTCAGTCAATGAATGTCAAAATTTTCCTTATAAAGGAAATAGTTAATATTATTACCATTAACACATTTTCTATGTACAATTTTCATCGATTTGTTTATAGATATATTTTTAAAATTTTATTAGCTATTAAAATTTTTCAAACTGACCACAGCATTTTTAAGTAGCAAGTTTGCCATGGTATTGACTTTTCTTTATTTTCAGTTAGGTTTTGATAATGCTCTGTTAAAACGATCAAAACATCAACAAGAAAATTAAAATTTTAAATTGCTTTCACATATTCCTTCTTACACAAAATAGTTATTAAATAAAATCTTTAAATTTTGCCATTAATAGTTTATGAATTAAAAAAGGCAGTACTTTAAGTTAGAGGATTGTGGATTCAAATCACACTTGAAGCAAATTTATTTATTATAAGGCCTTGATAAGTTAAAAAGGGCTTAGTTTCCAAATTAGTTTTTATCACGCAATTTTATTTCAACAGATACTCTTTTAACTGTACAAGAAAATAGATGCTTTATGCTAACATTTGTATGGAAACAGTTTATTAGAAAGCACACAGTGAGGACTGGACAAACTAACAGTGTCTAATATGAATATAGTAATCATTGCTTCAGAGTAAGTGATTAGAAGGTAAGAAAGTGATAAAAATGTTTCAGAAAAATACCACACAAATATTCGCTTTTATCAGAACTAGAAAAGTATATTATCAGTACAAGGCAAATGCAGGTTTTCTAATCACACAAAATAGTTTATATTAGGGAAAAGGATTTAAATATCCATATGATTAAATAATGTCATTTTTTTTATCAAAATATAATTAGTTTATATATTTTAAATTAAATTTAAATCTTAAAATTCAGACAAAATTCAGATTCAAACAAAATTCAGATATCTTTCAATAAACATTGTAATAAAAAGAAACAAAAATTATTATTATTATTATTATTAATAACAACAATAAGTACTACTAGTTTTTTTACTCTTCATACTGAGAGATTTTATTAAAGCTTATAGACCAGAACAGTGATTAAGACGACAAGCAAAATTTGCTTTTTCATAGATATGGCCGTGCTACCAGCTAAAAATATAGCTATAAAAGAATATAAAAAATATATAAATATAAGGATCTGGAAATTGAAAGTGAAAGAAAAAGTGGCTCTTTAAATCTAATGTTATACCTATAATAATTGAGCCCTGGGTACAATCAAGAAAAGTACTACTGGGTGTCTCTGTTTGCAAAAGATTTTAAAAATGCATTGTAGTACTGCTATTTAGCTCAGGAAAGTATTAATAATGTTAAGACAATACAAGCATTGTGCATATTGAGTATTATAGAAGAAGAGGAGGAGAAAGAAGAATAAAAAGGTAAAATATCAATAGAAGCCAAAATCATCAAACAAAAAGCAAAAGATAGGAGTTTAAATAACTTGAAAACCAAATGTGGGAAACACCTTTATATGGCTAATACCCATTGTGAGCATAAGACTCTGATGTTGATAAAAAAAATCTGACCTATCAGTGGTTTCAGAGAATTGAGTTGAAACCAGATACAGTACTCTAATATGAGAGTTTCTGATACAAAAATAAAAAAAATCCAAAATGTCATAATTTCAAAAGTTATAAATCAGTCTCACAATCCAAAGTCAAAAATGTCAGAATAAAATATCTGCATTGAAAACTTGTAATGCACAGCAATCCTTTTCAGCCATGAAGAACCAAGAAATTCTCCTGTCATCCAAAATAACATTCTTTTATTGGGATAAGAAGGTTGTAACTGGTTGAGGCTCATAGGGAAGTACAAAAAATTACCATACTTTGAGGCCTACTAAAGTCAGCCCAATCTTGATATCTTTTTCAACAGATAACAAAGAGAATATGAATACTTTTTTTGCAGTTGGTTTTCTTCTTCATCACCACATACTCATTCTAGCCAATCAAAATCAAAACCTGCCAACGAGGTCCTACCTGGAACATATTTTAATATAATGCTAAGGAAACTAACAACCATCTAATATTCAAGTGTACTACCCTAGTCACAAATGAATTTAAATATAGGCATGATAGGGTAGGGAAAAACTTACATTGGAATATATGCCAACATTATAACCTCTGCAATGACAAAAAAATGATACGACACAAACTAGTGCTGGAAGGTGAAAATGTTACTAGGGACCTTCATAATATAATGGTCACACTATATGAACCAACAGACCAGATTTAATAAGACTTCAAAAACACATACCATCAAAAGAATCTGAAAAAAATATAAGGACTTGGAAATAGAAATTGCAAGAATGTGGTATTTAAACACAATAATAATAAGAGTACTAGGAATGACTAAAAGAATGAATACTGATTTATGAATTAAGAAAGTCTCAGGAAACTGCTCATTATCTGAGATACAAAAGATTGTGCTTGTTAGCACTACTTATATACTCAATAAAATTCTCTCAATATAGTATATTCAATAATTTTTCCAATACCTATGGTCTCAAGTAATAGATTCTGTAAAGCACATAAGGAAAACTGGAAATAATAGTTTTAATAATTCACACACAAAAAAATCCTTCGTTTGAAATAAATTGCTTCATAATTAATAATTTGTACTATTAATTATAGAGCAACTTTTTTTTAAACGGAAGGTAATAGCGTTAGAGATCCATAATAGAAGTTAGTATCATTGTAAATCACGATCAACAAGTGGATTAACAATTTGAGAAAGATTCTGACTCGTTTACATTATAAAATATTCCGTTTAGAGTGACGTCCCTTCGCTTTCTATTTTTTCCCGTCCATTACTTTACACGTATAACTGCTGGCGAAAGCTAGCAAAGTTACTGGCATATTGTTTGATTATTAACATGAAAACAGTTATGGAAAAGGCGATAATATGTTGTCTTAAAAATGTCTCTAATGTCCTTGTAATTTTTTTTCAACGTTTACATTTGTTTTCTTAGTTTATTTTAGCAAATTATTTTTTTTTTACCTACGTACGGCGGATAGAACGGTCTGGGTGATAATAATTTAAAAATAATCTATGTTGGGTATAAGATTTTATTAAGGCTTTAAAATCTGGTATTTTAAATAAAAGTACTTTTTATCCGTTTTTAAAATAAAGATAGATAGTAAGTAACTGTAAGAACTAAAAAGTATATTGCTGATCATGAACTCTACTGCATTTTTTAGTAAAAATAAGTTAATTTTTCCTTTGCAGCTGTTAGTTTTTAAAACATCAAGAGAGCAAATATCATACTTTGATCTTGAAAAATTTCCCAGTATTATTATAATACAAATAAACTGACTTATTCCCCATTCTTCATTTGTTTTTCTTTTTAACAAGCAAAATAAAATTATACAACAAAACAGGGAAACAAATAAACATTAGGTACTATTTAATTCTCTCTTTATTTGTTTTTACTGGTATTTGTTTTGCTCAAGCAATTATGTCAAAGCTATATTTTTCAGATTGTGAAAAAGAACAAGAAAAGATTTGGCTTTTAGAATGTCTCAAAAAAAAGATTCGAGAAAAGGGTAATAATAAGCATGAAATATTTGAAGAAGTTGGTGTTACAAACACAAATGGAGAGAAAAGATGCTGAATGTAAAGAACAATGGTTAAAAAACACATGAAAGCAAGCAAACTATTACTAAACATCAAAGATAAACATGTAAGTTGGGTAAAAAATACAAAACTTATTTCTCAACAGTAAATTTTAATGATGAATTTAGGGCTACATTGATTGGCTATGGGCCCTTCAAAGAAAATAGTTAACCATCATGACTTAGAAGACAACAAAAGGAAGTGGGTTATGCTTTGGATTAGTAAAATTATAGGCGACTTTGAAGTTGATGATGGTGCTAAGATAAGTGCAGAGAATTAGTGTAAATTCTTGGACACATTTTTCTTTGAGTGGTACTGGCTACACTCAAGAAGCTTTAAGCTAAAGAGCATATTTATGTAAGAAAATGATCCTTCACATTCAGTAAATTTAACAAATTTAAAAAAAAAGGTTTAAAAAATATCAAATTAATGGAATCCCCACCAAACTCTCCAGGCATTAATCCATTATTAAAATAAATTTATATGAGAATGGAAAGCAATATTTATTCAAAGAATATCTTTGGGAAGTAAAAACGAAAAAAATTGCTGTAAATAATGTTCTGCTTACAAAAGGAGAACAGTTAAGAAAAATCAATGCATGAAAAAACTGTTAATGTTTATAGAATACCCAAGATCCTATATTAGCATGTAAAATAATAATTTATTCTGGTATATAGTGTTAATCAAATATATGTTTTTATGGTCTATATCTTTTGGATTTATTTATAAATGAAACTTGTACTTTGCATAACAGCTCCAAAGCAAGTTATTATCAATATTTTTAACAGGTTTAGATAAGCTGGAACTTACATGATATATAGTTCATATAAATATAAGTATATCCTGACAGTTTTAGTAACATAAATAAACTTGCCATAGTGTATAAAAAATACCAAGCAACTCAACTGAAGACTATGAAGCAGCTGGATATAAGCAATTGGTAGACATATATAATAATAAATGATTTCTGCTATAAGTCTTATATGACAAAAAGCTATAAACATTCTGAAGTAAATTCCAGAGACATAGCTTTTCCTTCTGTATTTAGATATTCATTTGACCTGCAATTTTTTCAAGTTGATTTCATTCTTTAAAATAAAATTGTCACAACTGTTCTGTTTAACTTTTCTTTCAAATTTATTCATCATTTTATTGATATAATCATCATAATTGCTCTACACTTTTTAACTGACAAATAAAAACCTGTGTATTCTATACAATTCAAAAAGGTTTTGTAAATCCCATCTGTTCAGAATGCAGATGATCATGCCTCTCCAGATTCCATTTAATTATCTGTGTATTGCCATGACTTCTTGAAAAAGATAGTGGAGTGGTTTTCTGTTGCCTCTCTATGGTTTTGAATTTAGAGTAGTTCTCCTAGACTTGCTACCATTCAAGTCTAAAGAGCCTAGTTTAATAGAAAATAATTCTCTAATAAACTGGCTATTTTATAAATATATGAATAACATGTAAATATATGTTCTCATGTCATCCCAAAACTCTAGTCATAAGACCACTCAGTGGATCTTACTTTTGTGTGAAAGTTGTAGGGAGGAAATCTCAAGTACTAGTGATTCATGATTTATCTATCATTCAGATAGAACCTCTCTAATAGTTTTATGAGAGGAGTTTCAAACTATTTCCGAAAGTCTGCAGATTCTATTGTATTACTTCATCTACCCTTACAACTTGGCCAGCCTTTCACATTCCATGCATTAATGTTTCTACATATGCATTCCAATGTGCCACACAAATCTTGTATTCCCATTAATTCTTGTAAAAATATATTGTGCATTTGTACAATATCCTCAGTGTAATGGTTGCCAGAAATTAATAATATCAAAAGCATTTGGGATTAAGGGAAGCTCATCAAATTTAATTTTCAATAATGAAATTGTTCAAGAGCCAACAAGTTCCATCGGGCATTTCATGATTGTTTTGTTCACTTCGTAAAAATGGATTTATAAATTCAAGTCTGCAGTCTTATTTTTTGCCCATTGTTCATTGAATTCAGAATTCTATCATTTTCTGCTTTTCTTTAGCTTTGTGATAGGAACTGGAATCTTAAAAAAAAAAGACAATTTAAAAAAATACAAAACTGAATATATTCTCAAAGAATGAATAATGCACAAATCTGTAGTGTGAACTGACTCTAGCCACAATCATGGGAATGTAATGCATCACTTATGACATAGTTGTCATGGGTTAGGCATCTCATAATATTTATATTGGGATATGAACATTTAATACAGTACAATTTATTTAAAAAAAAGAAAAACAACATGTATCTATAATGGTGATAGTATTTTTGCAAATTGATTTAGTTTGAATGAAAATTTTGCATAGATACAATGAGATTTGTCAAAGTGACTGTTGTCTGAAGTGAAGTGCTTTATTATTATAGTAATTGAATTAGGGTTTTTTCTTTATTGTTTTTTGTTATAAGACTTTGATTATGCATTTTGTATTTGTGGGAGGTTGAAAAACATTGGTTATAATCACATTGTGGGAGGTTGAAAAACATGTTGGCTATAATCATCTGTGGGAGGCTGAAAAACAAAGCTATAATCACATTGTGAGAGGCTGAAAAATACTGGCTATAATCACATTGTGTGAAGTTAAAAAATATATTTGCTATAATCACATGTGGGAGACTGAAAAATATATTGGCTACAATAATAATGTGGGAGGCTGAAAAACATTGGCTATAGTCACATTGTAAAAACAACAAAGGTGAAAGAACTAATCTAAATAAGATGTGGAATAACAATCCCAGAAATGCAGAGAAGTTTTAAATAGAAATTTATTGGGGCCATCATCCAAAATGTACTAATCACCTGCAATGGGTTGATAAGCCGTAGAAAAGGAATCAATCAAATCAATTAAAAACGTACAAAATGATGAAAAGTGATTAGACTCTAAGGAGTTTAGATTTCATCAACATATACTTTGTGATTCTATTTGTTTATATTTCATATCTGTACTTAACAGAATCTATATCTATTTACATGATTTACACTCAAACTATTATCCTCATCTTTGTTGTTATTTTCCATTGTGTGATCATTTCAAAATTTCAGACAGAAAGAATCTATTTTATTATTTTACCAGTGTAATCCATCATATGAGGTGCTGAAAAGATCTCAACTCACTTACCAAAATCTGAAATAACTAAAAAGCAAATTATTTTTTTCTTTTTAAGGGGTTTCTTGATCAGCCTGGGAACATTTTAGTGTTCTATTATATGATAGTGTTTTAATGCTTGGAATGTTTATTTACTATTGTTATGCTATTTTTGGTCATCCCTACTTCAATTGTCCTAAGGGACTCTTGGTAAGTGTTATTTCCTTATATATGGTTAAAAGAACCTGACTTAAAAACCCCTTGATTTTTTAAAGGCACTGACTGGTTTTGTTCACAGCAGACACTGATTTTATTATAGAGAAATTAAATCAATTGGAATAAATTATTTTATAAAATCAGAAAGAATCAAACTGAATGAATCAGAATTACACACTTGGAATATTTTCAGTGAAATTTCTTGTCCAGTTATCCATTTCCAAATTAATTATTGATCACTCTTTCCATTCTAGTAGAATCCACTGGTTACAGAAATCATACGGCATGCTTTTGTTCTCTCTTTCTCTATATGTCTACTCCTCTCAAGATGTGGATAATGATAGTTCTTCAGTTTCCTGTGTTTTGTTGTTCTCAAAAATACTTGCTTCTTTAAGGCTCCCTCTTCATCTTTATGGTACTTGTTCCTCCATCCATTGGCTTTAACTCAAGCAAATCAAGATTGCTGTTGCTCTTCCTTTCAATATGCCTTGTGAGTATTACTTTTTCCAAGCCTTCTTTCCTCATTATGTGCCCCAAGAATTTCAGGTGATTGTTAGTGTTTCCTTGTTCCTCATTTGTCACATACTCTGACGATGAAATTCCCAACATTTGCCGGTAGAACTACATCTTGTTACTTCAAGTGTTTTCATCATTTGTGACAAAACTGACTGCCATATTGAGGGATAGATATTATATAGCAGTCGAGCACTCTTTTCTTTCTTTTATAATGCTTGTTAGTTACCTCACTTGGTTCCACCAAAAATGTCCATTAGGCAGCATTGTCTAAGCCTATAAAAAATCATATCTTCTCTCTTTTTTTCTTCCTCTTGTTTCCAGCATGTAGATAAAGAACATCGGTGTGGAGGTGTGTTTTTACTCCTGGTCCATTGACAAGGGAACTCTCACAAACACACACGTTTATCACATGCTTGTAACACACACACACAAGCACACTCTTAGGTTTTTAATATTTTTTCCTTCACTTTCAATTGTGTACACATGTAATTCCTTTTGTTAATAAAATGTATTTAATTATCATATATTTTAAATTCCAGGTTTTTTTTTTTATTTATCTTTACCCAGATTCACATGAATCTGCCAAATATTGTTTGTGGGACAGATGTTCCAGAAGCTGTTAAGTATTGACTCAAAAATGTCGACATCTCACAACAAAAGGGGTGTTTCCCATAACATACTCTTCATCAATCTCTTCATACCTTGCTCAGTTTCTGAAAAGTATCTTTCTCTTTCAATTTGCCTTTTGATTTCTGTGTCACTGTCATTTCTGTGTCGGCTGTCTTTTTTGCTGACAACCATGCTTTCTGTCTTCTTACAGAATGCTAAATCTTTTCTTTGTTTTTCTCAATAGTTCTTTTATCCTGTTAAGATTATATCCACTGATGGTCATCCATACTTTGTTAGGATAGATAAAAAAAGTCTGAGCTATGGCTTGTGAGTAGGAAAAAACATATAGAAAATAATTAATATTTTCATTTGAAATAATTCTAATAGAAATAAATATTTTACTTTATTCATGGTTTATGGTTACAAATATACTTTTTATTTAATTTTCATTTACTGAACTTTTTATCTATTATGTAATTTCCTTCTCTATTTGGCCTTGTTTTATGCTAATTTATGCTAGTTAAATACCAAGTCAGTTAGTTAAGTGCCATACATGATAGACACTTGGGCAATCTAGTCTCTGAATAGCCAAAAGATTTTCCTGCATTCCTTTCTGTGGTATAACTGGTTACCAACCAAGGCTATAGGACCCAGTCTATCCTGCTATTCAACCCATAGCTGGGGAGGGAGGGTAGTGATTGATTCATATTTTCCAGAAGGGTATTTGTACATAAGTGAATGTAATGAACCCAGCTGGAATTCAAACTCGGCTCTCCCATTCCAAGCCATTATCTATTATATCAAACCGAACATTTAAAAATACCAACACTGGTTGATAATTTGCCTGTGACTTCTATTAATAACCTTTAACTTGCACTGTGGCTGAGAGAGTTGTGTCGAGCTCAAATAAAAAGCAGGATTTTGAATGCTGATTTCAAGGTAGGCAGACCTCTCCATTTGGAAGATTGGCACAGCACATTCTTCTTGCCTTCATTCAATAAGGACACATTTGTGCTTCCATACATATGCGGAGGTAATGTGAATTATCTTCTCCTGGTCATGTCGTGGCAAAACAAAAATAAAATAAAATAAATCTAATTAAAGCCCAAAAAGGCAGAAACTAAATTGTTATTCATAATTATTTTTTTGTTTTTCACTTGAAGTTTTGTTCGGAAAAGATTTTCAATAAAATTAAAAAACAAAACAAAAAAAAAAAACTATTATTCATTTTTTTTTCTCTAAGACTGACCCTAACATACCAAAGAGAGAGAGAAAGAGAGAGAGAGAGAGAGATTGAAAACTTTTGCTAGAATTGCATGTATCTCTTCTAGTTGCTCTGATGTTTTTAAAAGGCAAATGAAATGTAACTTTGTTGCATTTTTAAAGTTTACTTTTAAGAAAATTATTTAAAAAGTCATCAAATTTTAATTTATTATTATTGTAAATTCCGTTTCGGTTTAAGTAATATTGTTCACTTGATTTTTCCTGTAATTTCCAAGGTTTCTTTTGCGATCGTGGAACTCGAAAATTGCTGATGCTGGCAAAATTATGTAAAAAACGTTTTCATCGTTTGTGAATCTTGTGTCAGAGTTTTAATTCATTTATTTAGATAAAAAAAATAAGAAGAAAGAGGGAGTTCGTCAAATTAACTTTTTAAACAAGACATTCAGATTTTGATTGCGTTTAAAAACAAATTATAATTAACTGAAAATAGACAACTTCTTTATTAATTTTTTTAGCAACAACAATATTGGTCATAAGCCGCTAATTGTATGAAGATAAATGATAATTAAAAATATTTTCTGATAACTAACGAAAACTTGCAATAATGCCTTGGTTTTTTTTAATTTTTCAAAAAAATTCAACTTCACAATTAAAATAATTACCGGAAGCATTTTATTTTTGTAACATTGTTTTAGCTGTTTCTCAAGTTTATTTTTAATTATTCTCTTAATCTCCCCCACAAATTATCAAAAAAAAAAAAAAAAAAAAACAAACTTTATTTCAACATTTACTTTAACATTTCTAATATAGCTGAATAAAATGTTAGGCAAATCTAACAATTTTCCTTCCTTCTAAAACAATATTCTTTATAAATACCTAAAAAAAAAAAATTCAAATACGATAAAAAAATGAAATCTTTTTCTTTTCATTTATCAAACCTGTTATTTCAATGGCGTCTATTCAACAGTATGCATCTTTTAAATTTTAGCAGTATGTAAAATAAATCGCCCTTAAAAGTATTTGTTAAAAAATAACTCCAAAACATATTTTAAGAGAACAAAATAAAAGCAAGATCAATCTTAATTATGGCTTTTAAGACCATCCATATTTTTTAGTTTTGTTATTGTTTTTCAATATGGCGAAAAGACAATATGTTTTGGCTTTGGGGTTCCTGAAATGTTTTCGCTTTTATAAGATTGACACCAAATAGTTTTCCGATTTTAAAGTGGACTAATTGTAACAAAGACTGATGTAATGATATATCTTAATTTTGTTGTCGTTGATGTGATTAGTTTTCAATAAGGACTACTTCTTTTGGCTAATGAAAACTTTTATTTACTTTCTTCAGAGTTTTCAGGAGGGAGGGTCGTTTCCAGCAATCATTACTTACACACGTGTAACAATTTACTACTTTGCTTCTGTTGACAGATGTAAGGCCAGGCTCGTAATAACTGTTGCATTCAGTGCAATTTATGAAAAAAAACATTTATTTATTATTATTTGTAAGCTTAGTTTGAATATGACTTTTTTTGTAAGATCTGACATCCCTTTTAATTTTTATTTATTATTATTATTTTTTTATAATGATGCTATGAATTTCACACACTTTCTTAAATCAGGATAAAAATTACGAATTAAATTATTTTATAATCAATGTAAAACAGTAACAACAACAAACAGAAAGTAAAGTAAAGTACTGTGTGGTCTGAAAGTCTTGTCACCCTTTACCAAAAAATAAAAATGTAATGAGAACAATAGAATAACAACTAAGAGAGTAATTAAGACAAAAAATCACATGGACTGGATTCAGTTTATTCACTTTCATTGACGCTGTCATACAACGAGAAGGTCTGCGAACACTGAACACCATCATTTTCGTGGCACAAAAATGATGCGGCGCCATGTCCTGTGCGATATTTTACGAAGCTGTGCTTTGTTGATTGTTGCAAATGTCCTCCGAACGGTATCCTTCAACTGATGGGTATTATTCTGGTATCGTTCATATGAAACTCCCTCCTTGATAATACCCTCAAAGAGCGTTGAAATAGAAAATTATTTTATGTAAGGGGTGACAAGATTTTCGGACCACCCTGCACACGTCAGCAATAAAATTAAAAATATTAAATTTCTGATTCAGCAAAGCAAAGGTGTAGAAGATGAAAGTGTTTTGTCAGTGGGTTGCTTGAAACAAAAAACTAAAAGTAAATAGAATATTTATTGGGGCAGAATTTTCAGATTAAAAAGTTTTTGGTAAATTATAAAGTTTATAACTTTCATATTACAAAAAAACAAAAACTAATTTAAGTGAGTAAAAAAAAAAAACTTATCCCCACACATCTAAATGCAAAAAAGTGTTTGATTTATTTTTTAAAATAATTTCTTAGATGTTATTAAGTTTTAAAATCATTACAAAGTAAAATTGTTAAATGTTTCCTCTAAGTTATTGTTAAATAATAAACATCAGAGAGACACGTAAGCATTAATGAAAGAAATCAGTAGTTTAGTTTTTATTAAAAAAAATTCTTCCTAAAAAAAATGTATTGAATTTTTTTCTTTAAGGAAAAAGGGTTTTGTGTAAATTCAGTCTAAAAAAAGAAAAAGATAGGAGAAAGCAATAGGGATTTTTGCACACAATCACAGAAAAAGTAGTATAACAAATGATGACTTAAAACTAAAAGTAAAACTCCTGGATGTCGTTAAATTTGTTCGTAAACCAAACCTAAATGAAAATAGAAAGAAGAAAAAGAAACAGCGCGATTTTGAAAGAACTGGAACAAAAAAAAAGAAAAAGAAAAGATGAGCTAACTTTTAACTGCAAAATGTAAAACAATCAAGCAGAGAATACAAAACAAATCTTTAAAATTCTGTGTACGCTTGTGCAACAGTTCTTTTACATGAACATATTTTAGTTTTTGATTTGTTTTCTAAAAAAAAAAAAAATACTAAAATTATTTAAATATTAAAAATAAAAATATAAAATTACTATCAAATCTGAAATAAGTTCAGTTATATGTGGCATATAAAAATAATTTTGTTGTAAATCTAAAAACAAAGTTGGAACACAAACTAAAAACGTTTTCCAAAATTGATGAGGTAAACTAGATTTCTTCCAACTCGAAGACACGTGTACAAAATGGACAGAGCTTCTAAAGAAAATGGAAAATTAATTGTATCATTCCAAGTATCAACAGGTTCTATCGCTTGATTTTTAAAAACAAATTCTGTAGAGAAAGTTTTATCTACATATATTTTCTGCCAAGAATTTGTTTCCTTTCCCTTTTTTTTTTTTTTTTTACTTTCCTCCACATCATTTTTTAAAGAGAAACTTTCAAATTGTAACACATCAGCATTTCATAAGTTTTACACACTCTTTACAGACATATGAAATGAATGCATAGTTTGTATTTTTTATTTTCTATTTTTACCCAATTTTAGGGGAAAAAAAGAACATATTTGGGGTAAATTACGAATTATTGACAGACATTAAATTGGAATCATCAACTCAAGCAGAAAAAAATAAATAAAAACGATACAAATATAAAAATTAACCGAAACTAAAAAATGCTTTTCAAAACTCAAAGCGAATCAATTTTAAAAGTTTATTAATTTCAATTAAAAATTAACCGTTAACGGCATTATGCAAATTACCACGTACAAAGGTTATTTTTTAAGGATAATTTATGAATTTATTTTTTTTTTTACTAAATGACTGATACTGAAGAAACACTTTTTACTTTAATGTTGTGCATCTACATAGGACTTTTTAATTTAAGGAAGTTTGTCAGGCTTTTTTAAATTTTAAGCTTTTTTCCTTTGAGTTTTCAGACATTTTAACTGGACAAATTAATTGCTTAAATAAACAAACAAATAAATCGTTATATAAATAAGCGTTTACCATTTAGTCGAAATCCACTTGACAAACCAAGTTGTTGGGGGCAGATGAAAAAAAGTTTGGTGATATGATTTTTTTATGCTTAATTAAGTCAAAGTGTCATAAGAAAGAAATAAAGAACAACACCGTACAACGTTTTTGTCGTTGCTGCGGTCTTTTGCTGGAGCAGTTGAGATGCTGGCAAGCAAATTAGCAAATACTAAGTAAAAAGATAAGTTGTTCAATCATGAGTTTGTTGACCGTAAGATGGTTGGTGATAAAACTAAACAGTGATATTAGTGTTGCCTTTCTGGATTTGGGTTCTCTCTCACGCTTTTTCTTTCTTTCTCTTTTCACCCACTCTTACTTTCTCTTTCGTCTCTTTTGCTGTCTTCGTGCGTTGAGCGTACGCGTGTCTGCATGTGCGCGGACCAACAGCTGTGTCTGTAACAACACGTATGTGTGTGTTTATATGTATATTTGCATGTATGGGAAATATAGAAATAGTGTCTGTGTGCGTCTATACTTTTTTTTGTGTGTGTGTCTAGTGTTCAACTCTCATATCTGAGTTGTTGTTTTTTTATTACGTGTGATGAAGTGTATGTGCCAATACATACGTAAGAGAGTAGGAGAGGCATGCATACGTGTGTGTTTCTTAATGTCCACGTGGCTTTTGTAAACCAATAATTGAACTGTCCGGTGTGATATAACCGAAGTAAAGAAGTTAAATTTTAATAAACCGTGCAAAGTTTGCTTTTCTTTTTTAGAGACTTGTTTTTACGTGCGTTTACGAAGAGACAATTAAAGTCGTCGTGCAAAGTGTGTGTAAATCACAGTGTCAGTATACAAAAACAAAATTGGTGTGTAAGTGAACACAGGCATATATGCATTTTTGTGTACTTTACACGTGTACGTATGGAAGCCTAAAAACATATGTTTATGTGACGTCCGTGTGTGGTGAGATTAATGAGCAAGTTTGCAAGTTAACGTTTGATTCTAAAATGTTTGTTTTGTTGTCACACACGTGTACGCGTGAACAAGTGTTCGAATGTGTGTGCAATGCACATCGTGGATGTATATGTGTTGCGCACGAGTGTCTACGTTTATGCGTGCTCTAGGAGGTGCGTACGTGATGGAGTCCAATCTGTGATTAAGTTGGGAAGGGGGCTCATTGATAGAGAGAAAGAGAGGGATAGGGAAATATTGAGAGGAGGAAATAAAGAGGTATAAAGTGAGAGGTTTGTTTGAAGGGAGATAAAAATTGATAGATTAGGGAGAGAAGATGGGTGTGTAATAGGGAGGGGTGGAGAGTTTAAGTTCCACAAGATTTGGTATTGGCAGGAGGGTCGCAACGCCAACGTGGCTATCATCAGTTTAGTTACGTAGCAGCAGCAATAAGAACCGGTAACTGCAAAGAGAAGGGAACTAACCAGAGGAGATAGTTATCAATGCTATTAGTAGTATTAGTATTAATATTTACTAAGTCTTAGAGAGTTCACACCAATAGTAACTGTTGACTTACACTGGAGGTTAAGTGGCAACAAGTCTCAGTAATCAGCACTTTTTTTTTATATTGTACTTATTTTGTTACGAATAGGCTATTTTGTCGATCCCAGTAAAATAGTCACTA
Source organism: Acanthosepion pharaonis (assembly GCA_903632075.3). Classification (NCBI taxonomy): domain Eukaryota; kingdom Metazoa; phylum Mollusca; class Cephalopoda; order Sepiida; family Sepiidae; genus Acanthosepion; species Acanthosepion pharaonis. The sequence goes on along the minus strand of CAHIKZ030004333.1, from coordinate 1,231,015 downwards.
AGGCTATTTTGCCGGTAAATAGTGTTTTTTACTAAGAATATATGAGATCGTCAGTGCAGTGGTTGTGTGAGCTGTGCAAGCAGGACTTGAAAAACATGGATTCTGTGGTCTGTGACTGTTGTCAAGTGGGTGCACCTGAAGTGTATTAGCAAGAGAACCATGCCCATGAGCAAGTTTGGAATTTGAAGGAACTATGCCTGAAGCGCTTAAAATATTCAGAGACTTCGATATCTCTTTTAAGATGAATAAATTATTTTAACTCATGTTTTTTTAAACAATTGATGATAGAAAAGATTTTAAATTATCTTAACAATTGATGGTGGAAATAAATAAACTTCTGTGTTAAATCTGTGTGTTGTTATTTTAAACATTACCTACCTTCATAATAATAAAAATATTTACCGGCAAAATAGTCTAGGGAGTCTATTTTACCGAGACCGGTAAAATAAGCTTAAAACATGTTTATCTATTTTACCGGGACCGGCAATATAGCCTCTTCCATTTTGTTAATGCTGATACCTGGATGGTTTTAAACTCTTTCTCTATTTTCCAGTTGCGTCATTCCTTTTCCTAGACTTCTTGGGGTTGATTCCAGTACGCTGATAATTATTATATGTCATTTTAATTTTCCAAAACTTCCCAGCAGAACAAGATCTATCTTCTCATTTTCACATCTCCTCTTCATCTTGTTCTTCTTCTTATGCGTCGTGTCCTTTCAGTACGTGGACGATCATGGCTCTCCAAAACTTTCTATCCCGTCTGGACCTTAACAGTTTTTTTCCTTTTCCTAACCCTCCCTCAGCTGTTTCATTATCCATTTACACAAGCTCGTCAGGTAGGTAGCTCGCTGCCTTCTCTTATCTTTCTTGCTCTCAATATGCCCTGTGAGGGTTAAATTTTTCAAGCACTCCTTCCTCATTAAGTGTCCAAGGAATTTCAGCTATCTCTTCTGAGCATAAGTATCCATTTTGTTGCCATTTTCTTTAAGATTTCCTCGCTCCGTCGGTGGAATTCGCAGTATTCTTCTGTAGAACTACAGTTATGTTGTCTCCCATTTTCTCCTCATCCTTGGGAAGTGTCCAACATTCATTGCCATATAAGAGAGTGGATATTACATAGTAATCCAGTACTCTTTTCTTTGTTTCTAATTGTTATGGTAATTTACCCACGCACGCATGGACTCTCCCATTTATAAATAGGAGCAGGTACTGCCTTTTGGAGAGGAAAGCTTCCAGCAGTCAGCTCTGACAGTCGGACCGAACATTCTTGTTATAACACTCGTTTGTACATGTTTGTATTATTGTTTCTGTTCACATATTTGTTTAACTCAATTCCTCTCTTGTGTCTTTATTTCTGGTCCTAACAAGGCCACAACACTAATGACATTTTTCTATTTCTCAGCATCTTGCTTAGCTTTTGGAAAACATCTTTCGCTAGTCCAATGCATGTTTAGATTTTGGTGTCGCATTTTTCATTCCCTGTTAAAATACTTCCCAGATATTTGAACTTTTGTACTTGCTTGATATTGACATTTCCAATTTGTAACTCGCGTCTTAGGACTTTTTCTTGACGATGACCATACTTTTTGCCTTCTTGCGGTTGATGGTTAGTCCTTTTTTTCTTGCTTTCTTTTACTGTCCTGTCAAGGAGGCCCTGTAGTTTTCTTTACGTGTCAGCCTTCAACACAGTGTCATCTGTGTATTTTATATTATTGAGATTACGCCCACCGATAATAAATCCTGGTAGGGTTACCAGCTCACTTAGGATAGCCTCACCGTAGAGATTGAATAAATCTGCAGAGAGACACATCCTTGTCTCACGCCCTTTTCTATTATTTTATAGCTACTTAATTCATTTTCTATCCATATGCAGGTGATTTGCTCCCAGAATAAGTTCTGGATTCGGTCCGGTAGAACAATGAAATACACTACGTGCCACGTTCTCTTCTTTACAAATACCAGATCTAGTTTCCTGTTCTGGATTCCGTTTGAATTTCAAAATCCTATAGTATTTCATGCGTTTCATTATCTTGGACAGATTTTCGTTTGTGCATATACCATTGTTCTATATGATCGAAATGCAATTGTTTTCACAGTTCCCAGTGGAAAACCTTTCTCACCCAGTCATGTCTATTCTTGTATTCTTTCTCTGCTAATTTTCTATATTCTTTATTATGAAGTTCACTACCCCATCTTTATTTTTACACAATCTATATTTGATGGCTTCATGTGTTTTATCTAGCTCAGCATTTGTATAGTTGATTTTTGATTATGACATTGTTTTGATTCGCCAGTAAGAGTGACTCAGTTTATTTCTTATGGTTTCCCCGATTTCCCTGGTGCAGCCATGTCCATATTAATTTATCTGCCATTCTTCGAATTTGTTTTCTGAATTGTCCATACAATTATTTTTCTTTGTATTTTTAAGTTTTCGTTCTTGTGTTTCCTGTATATTTTTTTGTTTGTTTCTTCCTTTTTTCCTACTGTAAAGAGTCTCTCCTTGCACTGTCTCATATACTCTTCGACTCACTTAAGTGCGGAATCCACATAATCGTCAATGCTGACTAGCCCTCGATTTTTTTAATCATATCACCCCATGCAAGTCAGTAAAGCCACTAAGAAACAGGGGTAACTAAGTGTAAAAGAATAAGAAAAAAAGAGAAACATTATTAACAGGCGAGGACAATAGAAGTGCAATCAAGAGGACAGTAGATAACGATTGGCATTGCATTTAAATTTTTGAAGATCCAAGTTGGTTCGAAAGCATAGAGCCGGAAGTATTGATTTTTGTTCTTTAAAAGTAATTTTTACTGGCGTTTTCCTCTATTTATTTCTGCTTTCTTCTTTTATAAGCCGTGCCTCTTCAGGATGTAGGCGATCAAAGCTCTCCAAAACTTTGTTTTTCTTATAAACCATGTTTGACTCTTTACTATCCCTCTTTGTTTCAGCTCTGTTATCCATATTAACGTATTAGGTAGATTATTCTTTATATCTTACTGACCATTTTTCTTCGATATGTCTTGTGCGTGTTTAACTTTCTAAGTCCTCTTTCCTTATTATGTGTCGCAGAACTTTCTAATGTGTCTTGGTGATTTTAAGTATTGAACTTTGCTGCACTTATAGCCACTCTTTCAGACTGTGTCTCTTTTCCTTCAATCTAATGTTTAAATGTTTTAACTGATAACAATAGATGCAATTGTAACATTGACAAGTAGCAATTCAAAATGGTGCATACAAATGCAATCCCGCGGAATACTTTCATTGGTTTGTGGTTCATTTTTTCACTATAACCTTTTCGCCTCACTTCTCCATTCAGCCATTTTTTGGTTACTTTATATAGTTGTTGAATGTTCACTTTTTCACCTGTCTACATATAGAGAGGCGTATTTAAAGAATGCAGAGAAATGCAAATATCCACTTTTGCTTTACGGTTGGCTTCTGTCAAATCACAGAGAACCCATTTTTCAAGTTTAGGCATCTAAGTTGTTGCAGACTACAATGAACCTTTGAATCCAGGTTTTTGAGTTAATTTTTCAAATGTAACAGCTGTGTTTGATAAATTCAACAGGATGACATCTTCTTGTCATGTATCTTAAGCAGAAGTCGCCTTTTCTAAACCTTTCAAACTATCTTCGGCAATTTCTTTGTTTAAATTATCCATTCGAGTAATACCATGACTATTTCAAGATGCCTCTGAAGCGTTATAATGTTATTATTGATATTTAAAAATTTAGATGCAATGTCAATACTCAACCATTACTTGGCTGGGAACGTTTAACTGCCCCAGGAGTCCTCCCCCGGGCAGTGCCTCTCCTCCGGGTGGGGACAGGGTTTATTGCCCGGTGCCTGAGGCGTCCCCAAAAGAGGAAATGCCGAGGTGGGGCGGGGGGCTTGAGCAATTTTTCCACGGAATTACCGTTAAATCCACTTTAAATCTCGATTATGTGTAACTTTCGGTAGCTATTTGGGCGCGCTCAAAAGTAAACGCTATCTACTGTCTTCTTTATTTCTCTTCTTTTATTGTTCTCGATCCTTAGTAATGTTTTTCTTTTTTTTTTATTCTTTCACACTCAGTAAACTCCTGCGTCTTAGTGGCTTTACTGTCTTGCTTGGGTGAATTGATTAAAAAATATACAGAACAAGGTGTAGCATAGGTCAGAAAAGGACAGAAAAAAAAACCTTTCTTCAACAAACTACTAACCTTCTACATTCAGTGAGAAAGTGACTGACAAGATGTTATGGCATTAGGGTCACTAGTTTGTTACGGAAGTCCAGTTTATAGCGGCGTTTTTTTTCATTTGTTGAGCCGTGATACTTTCTTTTGTTGGATGGAGATATATATTTATGTTATAGGTTTTAGTGGAGGTCTTAGTGTGGTCGCATATACAGGAGATAGTGTAGCGACCCATGGTTCTATTGGGACAAAGAATACCCCAGATTGGGAATGATACAATTCTCGTGACAGCCAGATCCTGTACTTTAGTGGTTCCTAAACTTATTTTTTCTGGGACGCATTTTCAGAATGAAAATTTGTTTGCGCTTCACCAAAGAGAAATCCAATTGAAAAGGCGCAAGTAGTCCCACGTCAAAGAAGGTCTATATGGTGGAGCAACGGGAGATAACCGCGGATTCGCAGTCCGAACTTTATCATTGATAACTCTCTCCTCCAATTTGAGGAGCCTAGTTATTATATTCTTAATACTTGGCATAATGCAAAAATAACACAATGATAAAATCGGTCAATAATTATTTATAACTATTTATACTGTGACTCATGCATGCAATTACAAGTAATCCATAATAATATTTTAAATTTTGAAATTGCATTTATTTTTAGTATATGAATTTTTTGTAACTGTTTCTAAATCTTTGATTGTCTTTCAATCATTCCATCCCACCTGCAATCCTCTTCCACGATTTGGAAAAACACTGCTGTAGTTAAAGAGAGAAAGAGTGATAGAGGGAGAAATAGATTTCACTCTTTCCTTTTATACGGCTTTATACAAACCTCCACGCGGGTGTCGAGAGAAATCCTCTGATAGACAAAATAGCGTAAACCCACGCCTTTAGTAAACTCATGGAGTATTATATGCTTTATGTACTTACGAGATATGGCTATCCTTAGGAGACTAAAGTTGGTACCGAATTTGAATCGTACTGTGACAGCATAGTTTAAAACTGCACAGAATTGTATGAGCATATAAGACTATGATTTAAGCATTTTAGAAGGTCAAACCATTGCTATCATATATTCGACGTTACTTATGGAATGAACAGATAGAAGACACCAGTGCGAAATCAGTCTTTCTGTGCAGATATACATACATGAAGTCATATGTATACATATCAATCAACCTCCACAAGCGTATACACATACAAACGCACTGATGGGCACATATATATACTCATTGTACACATGACACACACACACACACACACACACACACACACACACACATATATATATATATATATAATCAATGGATAAAATGTTTAACCTGCTGACTTTTTATGTTTTTTTCTCCCCAAGCAAGGCGATAATGCTGCTAAGACGCAAGAAGTTACTGGGAGTGAAAGAGAATTATGAAACATTAGAAGGGAACGGAAACCCAGTTCTAAACAGGAAACACCTCAGATACAAAATAAAAAATGCAAGCACACACATATTCAACAGGTGATCTTGTGTATATACACATATACACTTGCATGTATATGTATACATGTCTACATCCACATGTGTACTCTTATAGATATTATGTGAGAAGAGAAACAGTAGGGACGCTCCGAAAATGATGCCTCCCGTTTATTTCCACTGTAACTACAAGTGATACAAGAATTAAAATAAAACTGTGAGATGGAGTAAATTTCCAGCTGCAAAACTGCGCTTTTCCACATAAACACCTCCCATTGCCAATGCATTTTCGCCAGCAAGGGTGAATCATTTTGTGGGTTGTGAAAGCCTACGCAGAATATGGCTTGTCACACGACTCGCGGTCGCTACTATTCAGACGCATATCAACTGCCCAGCTGTACTCATATCCACTGTTTGGTCTCCAAAAACGATCAACAAACTTCGCTAAATATCAATGAGTGCTACCTTTCTGTTGAAGTCAATGTTATACTTCTGCTTCTTATCCAGTTTTATGTCAGATACTATTTTCCCAGACTACCGCTCAACCACTATTTGTTCGAAGACAAACAATTACCGGTTACTGGTGGAAAGGTTCAGCCTCTACTGCTATACCAGCAACATCCCCCACCAGCCTTCATGTACCAGTATAATAAAATAGAAGGTGTTACTTTCGGAGCAACCATCGTAAATAATAACAATTTTGCACACACATGCATACGTCCGTCTGCGAGATAAAAAGACATCGTGAACGTGGGTCTGGATTTGTGCAAACCCTTACTCACCTAGAAAGATTCCACCCACGCACCGATCATTCATTGAAAAGAACCATCAACATCTTTTCAAAAAGATAGTGATGCTGCGATGAAAGGAAATTAATTCTGTTAGTTACAATATTTTCGTCGATAAAAAACGAATATTTTTAATGACAAATAATAGAAATAGTAAGTCATGATTAAGAGTAAACTTAGATTTCCTGCTTTTTAACATACACAGATGGTTGGTTTTGTGTAAAACTTAGACACAGTTTATTGATACGAAATTAACACCTAAACATCGACTTTTTAGTTTCTTAATGACCCTACAATTGAATATATGTGAACGACACAAAATAAATCCTTGGTATTTATCACAATGATTAATTATCGTCCAATGAAATAAGAATTCTAGTATTACGTTCATATGAGTGCAATATTTGAAGAAATTCATTAGTAGAATCAGCATTATATTTCGTAAGTAGTACTTACCCCGTCTTCCCACTGAGACGTGATGTGACACACCCGAGCGCGTACACCCGGGCCAGAGCCAAAAAAATGCTCAGCAAACCGTCGGTTGCGCTGGCATCGATATGACTACCGATCTCCCCATTTCTAATGCAATGAGCGAAGGTACAGCTGTGGGCAGCTGTTTCCCGGGACGAGGCAGCTGTTCCCCAAAACCAGGCAGCTTTTCCCCGAGAACTGGCAGCTGTCCACCGGGACCGGGTACCTCTCAATAATTTTTCCCCCAGATGAGATAGCCTACAATTATACAAAGAAGGAGGTAAAATATAACGCTTATTTTAATTTGATTTTAAAAGTATTAATCAGTGTTTCCAGGGTTACTTTTATATATAAATTATACGGTGTCAAATTATGCAGTTTCTTTTTCTACCCATAGTCATCTTTCAAAATGATGCTCCTCTAAACTCGCGTTTTTTGGAAATAAACATTTCCTCAAAGGTTCACAGGAGGTTAATAAATGTTTATGAAATGGGTGCGCTTGATATAAAGCCAGCATAGATATTTGTCAGTCGATTTAATGACAATCCCAAAGTGAAATGAGAAACTAACCTTAGTGACAGAACCTCAATGATAGACCAGCTACTGCCAGGGTGCGGATAAAGTCAAACGGGCCCATGCTCTCATGGCAACTGACAAACGAACCAATACTATAAAACTTTGGGAAAGCCTTGAGGAGAGCTATGGGAAAGTCTGCAGTGTATTTTGGCGATTCAAAGGTCTGTGCAAAGTCGGTTTCCAGAATACTGATAGAGTTTATTATGTAACAGAAACTGGTTGCTGTCCAAGAGCTTCTGGAGGGGCACAACATGGATACTACCTTCCTAAGCAGGATAGTCACAGGTGATGAGATCTGGATTCACTAGTATAAGTTAGAGAATGAAAGATCCATGGAGTGGCACCACCGGAAAGAAGTTTAAGGAGCCTACACCACAGGGAAAGTGATGGCTACTGTTTGGAAACAAGAAAGGATTTATACCTTATAGCACTGCTATAAATTCTGATAATTCTTTCGTGAGAACATTATAAAAACTCAGAGCAAGTATTCTTTGAGTTAAGCGGCATTTGAAGATGAGGGATGTACTTTTTGAACAATAAAATGCAAGGCCACACAACAGCTGTAATAAATCACAACGCATAGTTTGATAATCCTTGTCTTATCGTAATGTGTCCCGATTTGGCACCTTCAGACTTTTATCTATTTGGGCCCCTGAAGTAGTCCTCCAATGATGAGAATAAAGAAACAGCATAACAGCGCTGAGCTGTATGTCGACGACCACGCCGATCCGTCGTTGAGTGCGTACCACGAGCTCTGGGACGCCGGCTCTTCACTCCAGTAGCTTGCTCACCCACCTTCACTCAACACTCTATATCCGCGTAGCCAACACGTTTAATAACTTTTGTGCTTTTTCTGATAATTTTAACTAAGTCGAATTGAAAACGTTTGCAAGCGTTCGACATGCTGTTCGAATGTAGTGGCTAGAGTTCGGAATTCAGATAATTTTTTGCCAGTGTTGCAAACAAGTGCTATCCGTCATCGAAGAAAGCAGCCAAATCAAGAAGTTTCTACAAAGTGAATGCACACACTCTCATTTCATCATAACCCAGACGAATCTACTAATAAAAGACTGTGATCTTGCTGTTCCTCCCGAGACCGATGATGAAGGGTATGCTGATGACACAGGTAGTTATAGTTGGGATAAGAATGATCTTGGACAGAAAATCAACATCCTTAACCAAGTGTTCCAAGAAACAGAACTCAAAATAAACTTTTCCAAAACAGAATCAATGATTTGGAATGGGAATGGGAATGAAGGCAGTGATGGCATTTATACAGAATACATCATAAAAATTCACGATGTGGATTTAGTAAATACTAAACACAACAAATACATCAGTATATTGATCAGTTATAACAAATTTAGCGTAGAAGATAAAGACATTAAACATAAAAAGCCGGCGAGATAGTTTCGCTCAACACCGCAAATTGCTGCAAAACCAAACCACTAACCTGGAAACTCAAGTCATGTTCTTAAATCAGATCGAGAGTTTCATATGGATGCAATGCATGTTATGAAACCCGTTCAGAAATATCTAAACTATTAGCTGTATACAACGGCGTTCTAAGATCAATGGTTAAAAAGGCTTTGAGCGAGTAAAGCCTCTGTATCATTGCGAAGATCACAACTTTTTGAACGTTGTGGACTGACTCTGCAGATTTACAAAAAACTGTAATAAATAACAGAAACCGCATCCCTTGAGAACTCCCAATGGCAGTAGAAGCTTAAATGGATAACACATGTAACTCGAAGAGAAAATAATGACATAATCAATGGTTTGACGTTCCATATCACTTCAAATAAAAGGTTAGGAAGGAAACTCCTATTAAAATTGAAAAGAGCGACAGCAGATACGAGATTCAGAAACCTATTTTCCTGAAAAATTGTTTTATGTAAAAGATTTTATAAATTTTAACCAAAAGTAGTATTGGCTGCTTGGTCAATGAATGTCGAATGTTTCCTTATAAGGAAACAACTAATATTACCATTACTATTTAAAGGTAGAATATCATGATTGAGAGGAAAAGAAATTATGTTGAATAGATTTTGAGTCCTGAGATGTTTGTGTTTATTTTTCTATGCTTGAATGCTTCTACTATAAAATCTGTTGTCATCAAAGAAAAGCTGGAACTATTCTTTGACTGACACTCGTAATATTCTTATTATTTCTGTGTTCTTTTGAAACTTGCCTATATGGCCCATTAAAAACATTTTTTGAAACTTTGCCAAACCTATATATTCGATATAGTGATCATATATTACAGCGATAAAAACAGAACATGACATTTATAACGAAAGAAAAAAAAAAAAGAAGAGCAACAAAAAATATACATGGCCACGAATTGGTAATATCGAAATATAACGATTAAAAACAGCTAAAGCGATTATCAGAACAATAATCGAGGATAAAAAAATGTGTACAGCGACTTAAAAAAATAAAGTATTTGCTGTGGAGTACCGGAGAAACCCCAATAGATGGGCCGATCTAAGAAGATAAATAGCACAGTCTCTTACTGAGAGAGTGGAAGTTAAACAAAACTTGTCGACCTTTCTGTCTCGGGGCACAGAGGAACCTAGATGAAGTTAGCCGAGTCTCGTTTGGGGGAGGTAGACAAACCCAACATCGTGTATGCGGGATCTACGGGGAATTGTGCCACATCCCGCTTCACAAAAAGAGATAAAAGCAGCTTCTATAAAAAACAAAACAAAACAAAAAAAACATAACCGGTACACTAATTTCTTTCTCCACATTTAGTTTATAGTACAGAAGAATTGAGTAGCATAAAACAGACACCTAGGGCACTTCGATGTGCTGTAATTGTTAACAAGTTTGTCTCGCTCAAACAATTACGACTGACTAGTGAGTCTGATCCTCACTAGGTGCTCACTAGGTGCTCTGTAATTTCTGCCTTGTGCCACATCTAAGTTACCCTTAGAAAATCATTTTGGGCACTTCGACGTGGTGCAATGGTTAGCAAGTTTGTCTCGTTAGATCAATTACGACTGACTAATGAGTTCGATCCTCACTGGGTGCTCCATACTTTCGACCTTATGTCACATCTAACTTACGTTTAGAAAATCTTCATATTCAAAGATAACAAGATTATCAGATTTGATATAAGTCATCAGAGCTGGTGTAAAATTTGACCTTTCCAAATTTCATGTTTAAAAATGATATCAATTCTGTTATCTGAAGTTTTGAGTTTAAGTAGTTTCATTTTTTTTTCTATGATCATCATCTTTTTAATACAATGTTTCAGCCATTTTTTTGTTGCGATCCTCACTGGGTGCTCCATACTTTCAGTCTTGTGCCACATTTAAGCTATGCTTAGAAAATCACCATAAAACAAACACTTATTAACTTTTCCAAATAATGTCGGTGCTGAACAATTAAAATTACTTTCAAATAATTCTAGAAAATGTAATGCAAGTAACAATCCTGATATAAAAAATGATTGACATCGTTAACTATAAAAATGTAATGCAAGTAACAATCCTGATATAAAAAATGATTGACATCGTTAACTAATTCGTATTCATTCTTACTTAAAAAAAAATGAAAAGGCCATTAAGAATGGAATTCATTGATACATTTCAATTGATGATCGTAAAAAGAACATCAAATTTGTCATTTATTATAGAAAATTGAAAACATCTAATCAAATTATTAATAATAAAACTGAATCTTAAATATCACTCTTAGTGCTATAAACCAGTGTTTATGAATTCTCATGTAGTTTGAAGAAAAAAGGGGGCTGGGGTAAGCAGAGAATAACCAACCTAAAGAGCTTGTATAAGTGGAAGACAGAAAAAGGGGGCTGGGAAGGATATTAAGGGGAAAATATTGCTTAGAGCCACAAAGGATATGAATTTGTGGATATCTATGATCGCCCACGTCATGAACGGTCTCAGTACACAAATGAAGATCCGTAACATTAATAATAATAAAATTCTTATATTGCTGACACAACCGTACCACTTATCAAAACTTAGTGTAAGTTTATGCATATTGATCATTACTTCATAGAACCCAGATCTGACCAAATATGAAAGGGATTCTTCAACCAAATAACATTGGCATTTTTATTGGTGAAATCAGTTTTATGTATAAAAAAGGGGGAAAAGGGTGTGTACGTGTGTTCGGAGGACTGATTGATTGATCGATTGATTTGTTTTTACGACTTATCAGCCCTTTGTGGATAATTTAAAGCAAAAATATATTTTGGATTGTAAGAATAATTGTCTTTTTGCGAGTAAATACTGCATTGACAATTTTCTTAAGAATAAGAATGACTTTTCCAGATATAAGTTTTACTATTTAACCCTTAGCTTCGTGGAGATGGATTTGTACCTTTCCTAAGGGTATTTGCGCGTAATTGAATGCAACGTACTCGACTGGAATTCGAACTTGGCTCTCCGACTTCTCATTCCGAACTGTTACCTATTACAGTGTGATCTGGGAAGAAATACAATATACACCGGATAGAGTTTACATCGAACCATCAGAGACACTGAGTCTTTAAGTGTAAATGTTGACGCCTGATGTTATCTTAGCCTGTTTCATTCATCTTTTTATCACTTTTTTTTTTTAATGATATTGTTTTTAACTATCCCATTATGTTAATGGTAATTTTGGAAGACAGATAAATTTTCTGCTGATAATTCCCAGATTAGGGTACATTCAATACATTTTCATCTTAATTGCTTTCTCTTTTAATAAAAATTGCCTTCTTGAAATCGAAATCATTTTCAAAGCTATTGCGATGAATGACAAATGCATTGAGTGTGTTGCAGTACTGCTCATAGGTGGACCAAAATCCGGGACAAATAAATTTTATAGATGTAAATGGTGGGTCATCATTGTTAGTAGAATAGAGTTAAAAGGAATAAATTTAAACACGGCGATATTTTCTGTATTTTTATATAACAAAGGAGAGAAAAGACATTAGTATGCTTGCAAACGAAAGTAGACATTAATTTAAAAGTAATCAATTATGAATTGTGTGAGTGACATACGTGCTGGTGCATGTGTGAAAAAAAATCAGTCGCTAAGAAGAAAGATATCTTCATGCCCGAGATAAGGTTCCGGTTGATGTTGTCACTACGGCAAGCTAGGAGGAAAAGAGAAAAGAAGAAAACAAGGAGTGTCCCATTTTTATAGCTGCTGAAGAGTGCCACCTAACGGTGTCTTGGCGAAGCCAAGTGGGGATAACCTACATGTCCTAACCTCTACATTAAGAGAAATTTATTTTTACCAACATGTCCACAATGATTGAGTTTGTTCTGTCCTTTGTAGGCGGAAAAAAGATTTGATTGGTGTAATTGATATATGAGTGATTAACATGAGGACGAAAGGTAATTGATTGAAACCCTGTGTTATGAGGATGCTATAGGATTTTGTGTCAGAATGTAGCATGTTCTGAAGAATATGTTTGTGGTGTGTTTTGTCGCGTTCAAAAAAAAAAAAAAAAAAAAAAAAAAAAAAAAGAAAGACCAACAGTTGCTGGATGTAGCTGTTAGTAATTTGTGGTTGTTTTCTAATACTCCATTGTTTTTTTTTTTTTTTTTTTTTTTTTTGGAAGAGCCTTTTTTGCACTGGATTTTACTTTGGAAAGACAAATGTAACAGCTAGAGAAAGCCTTGAGTTGCAAAATTGTTCAATTGATGCTGGTAACTTTGATACCGAATGTCGAAACATGTTTCATAAGCAGATTTGAAGATATCTGTCAGGATTGTCGATTTTCGAGTTGATGCTGTCTCAACTAAACCCATCTTGCGTTAGTCGTTATTGCTAATATTTGAAGTGTTAGTGGGTTGACAGTTGTTGAATTATTTCACATTAAACTATTTCTGTTAAGTTTGAGAAAGACTGTGCAGTGTTTTAATATTTTTTGTATGCAGGAAAGAGTTGAAAGTCGACTTCTGGGTTTGTGTGCTGCAAACATTTTCTTGTGTGGCCCGAGTGCGTTTCTTTGCGAATTTTGGGTGGTATTCTAAAGAAAATTGCTTGTGTTTTCTGTGCTTGTAAAATTAGTAACATTAGTTGTTGCATCAATTCAAATTTGTTTAAAAAATGTCGCTATATTTTTCGTTTGGTGGAAAGCTCCACGTGGAATTGTGTATTATTGTGATGAACTGCTGTATTTGGCGAACATTTCTACATGTTGGTTGCGATTTTATTGATGAAATGTATAAGAGCGATTCGTTTCATATTCAAATGTTTGCAGTTTGCTGATTTGAACTTCCAACTTGCAAGGTAGTTTGTCGTGTAGATATTATGTCTTGGCGTTTTGAAATTTGTGTTAGGCTTGTGTTTTGTAATATGTAATTTTGCCCTTTCCACCAAGTTTACCACAAATTTGTTACAAGTATTAATTTGTGTCCACCTGGTCCGGTCGGTAGAGAAATCGATACACGTGGTTCAGTCGCTAATTTTCTCTACACGATCTCCCGGTTTTGAAAATTGCCCAAATGCTGTATAGTTCTGTTTTTGGCTTTTGTGTTTTCAGTATTCAAATTGTGTCGTTTGTCACCAACTTGTTGCGGTTGGTGCATGTTGAAATCACGTCGGCGTCACCATGTCACTATTTCTAGTTGGCTAAAAAGAAGTGGTAAACAAATTTTATACATATAAATGATGGGTCGTCATTGACAGTCGGACTGAAAGGAAACGGAACAAATTTCAACAAGGCAATATTTTCATGTGTTTGTTTTTATATAAGAGAGTACTGGTTGGCACCGTCTCTCATCGGGATCGTCATCCTCTCTCCCTATTCTCTTTCTCTGCTCTGGTGGCAGTGGCAGAGATGATTGTGAATCAAAGAGAGTTTCACCAGGCCATTCGTCTGAATTTAATTTTGGTGGATAACTGCGCGACGTGAGAAGCCCACATATATGGCCAGAAGCGCACTTTCATGGCTCAAAGGGCATTGAGATCTGGTAAACTTGGTTGCATCGGGCTGTCGGATGCTTGGTCTGTCAAGGTCCGCCTTGGTTACGCCAGCCCGACTGGCACTGTCTTTTTTTCACCTGTTTGACCGTTGAGATCGTGTAGATCTTTGCCTATTCTGCCGTTGAAGGAAGTAACAAGTATAGACGAAAATACACTTGATACTACCCCAGGTACGGCTTTCATAGCTTTTGATCTTATTTCATTGGAGGTATTAACATTTGTATGTTTTGTTTTGGTGAATTATTATGTGCTACACTGAATATCGCGTTCATTACTATAGATTGTCCGTTGCCTAATCACGTGCCCCTAAGAAGTTGACACACTGTGCATGTCTCTTCGTGAGAAGGGGAAGTGTAAGAGCATCAGGAATGGATGTCGAAAAGGTTGTTCTTTTTTAAGTTTGCATCATGAGACAAGCAAGATCCGGTGAACCTGGTTGTATCGGGCTGTCCGATACTTGGTCTGTCAAGGCCCGCCTTGGTTACGCCAGCCCGGCTGGCACTGTCTTTTTTTACCTGTTTGACCGTTGAGATTGTGTAGATCTTTGCCTATTCCGCCATTGAAGAGAGTAACAAATATAGGCGAAAATACACTGGTATGAATGTAAATGTAAGAAGACATTAAAAGTTAGCAATTATGAATTGTGTGCGTGTGTGAAAAAAATTCAGCCATTAAAAAGAAAGATATATTTTTTTATAGCGAGGTTCACCCTTTACAAAGCCTGGAGCCACTCGATGTACAGGGTTACGTTTGGTGTGTATAGAAGTGGAAGATAACGGCTAGCCTTGAATAGATTAAGATTGTAGTGATCGGGGAAACATAATGTTGAGAGTTAGTTCCACAGGGCAGTGGTTCGCGGGAAGAAGCTGCTCGAGTGAAACTTACCGATGGAATACGGTGGGAATGTGGGTAGTTTGCTTCAATGTAAGTGGCTTGACCTGTTCTTGAGAATGTAGTTCGTTCGAGCACTTTCTGTGGAAGTAGCGGTAGAGCAGCGAAAAGGTTGCCATATCCCGCCAGTACGAGAGCGGTTGAAGGGTGGAGAATAATTTGTCACCCACAAGGGCTCGGAGACGCTTTTGAACTCTATCAAGAACCGCATGATCCGTTGATACCGCTTTCATAAAGTAACAGGAGGTCTGGTTTAGATTGGAGAAGTTGAAACGTAGGCCCTTCACGTTGGTGCAGGAAATGGTATACTTTGTTTTTTTTGTTTTTGTTTTTTTTTTAGGTTGGGTATGCCCAAATCAAGGTCCTGGTTGGTATTGTCACTACAGTATACTGAGAGGAAAATAGAGAAAAGAACAAGACGACAAAGAGTGTCCTGTTTTATAGCAGTTGAACTACGTCACCTAACGAAGCCAGGTGGGAGTAACTCACACATGTATTTGGTTTCTATAAGATCCCGCTTTTTATGTAATCTTTTGCTTAAATTTCGAAATGGTTCACCAACGTATTTCATTGGTCATTTGCTAAAAGCTATTTGATAAAGTCACGATTCAGGTTTAATGGTGTTATTATTTTGTTAAATCTGCGTTTGTTGTATTCATCCCCTCACCTTTACATCTTTTTTATGCTTAAGACTGGTTTCATCAGTCTGAGGAAGTTCCTTTTTGTCACAAATAAGTTTTTCCATCTTGTAATTCACTTATGCTTCGTTGAATATGATAGACAATGAAGATTTGATGAATTTACAGTGAAAATATTTATAATGAAAAAAGATTAAAATTGCTAAGCTAATAGCCGAAAAAAATTGGATCGGTTAAAAATAAAATGATAAAGGAAATGAAGAAGAAACATCTGAAAATAATTAACATTAATAAATAATAATAATTAACATTAATAATAATAATAATAATAATAATAATAATAATAATAATAATAATATGTACAATAACGAAAATGCTTCATCTGAAATGAATCTTAAAAGACATTTGCTATTTGAAATCTGTTTGTCTCATTGTGAAGTCATGATCACTGGTTATCAATTTACTGTCTCATGTAAATTTTCCATAGTAATCAACCGTGTTGATTTGTTAATAGACCAGACTGTATTTCCAATAAAGGTATCAATTAGTTGGATAATTGCAAGCCTATAATAGTCACCTTCACTTTTTGAGCCCCACGGCCACAGGACAGAAAGAAGACTGTAAGTTTGTCTTGTTTCTTGGAAAATTAATCAGTAGTTTAGGATAGGCCCTGTTGACATACCTCATTGGAAAATTTGATTAAACGAGAATTGGAGATGATTATGAGACAGGTTTTCTCTATAGAGCATCCAATCTGCATCATTTTCAAAGGTGGTCAGTTAATACTTTGCATCTTCTTTCAGGGAAAGCATACAAATGATATCAGTGGCTGAGGATCGAATGATTGAACAACTGTCCGGTTCTATAACTTGCATTTTGCTTGTGATATGTTTTACAGTTACATTTTCTAGGATTAGGGTCATGGCTTTTGGGTCCGACGCAATGATCAATTTATTTATACAAAGCCATCTACCACTTACCTTGTGAGCGACACTATCCCAACGCACAACACCGACATTGTAGTAGAAAAACACAATTTACACATAGTTAGAGATAATAAATCAAAGCTAAATTTATACAATTATTAAGAAAGATATGTCTCTAACCACAAATCAATTTGCATCTAGCTAAGTCACATACACATGCCGGACTCTACTTAAAACAAATTTTAAAACGAACATAAATATACCAGAGTGCTGGCATTATCAACGCGACTCTCTGGTGTCTACAACGACGTCCGTGCGTTTCCCCATCTAGACTATTATAGAAGCCGGGCGGGGAGAGAGAGCAAAGAACAAAGAGAGAGAGAGAGAGAGAAAGAGAGAGAGAAAGAGAGAGAGGGGGGGGACCTTACACACACAAACGATAACCATAGTGGCTATGCGAGAGCACGTCTGACTGCCCGTCCATTCGAACGCTACACTATACGACTTACCAGAGACATTTTCTATCTTGTACATGAAAATAAATCTTTGGTCATTTCAACAAACCAGTGTCTAATCTGTTCCTTTACTTCAACCAACTTCCACCTCAGATTAACATCACTGTCACCGTACAACCTGTTGATCAATTAATGGTTCATTGCTACTAACATAGCTACAGTACTGTTGAAATTGATAGATGTACCATAAGTTCTAGGCTAAACGTTTCTTCTCTCGCACTTCTCACTTGTGGAACACTCTTCCGGCTTTTTGCTTTCTGGTCAACTTTGATCTTCAAAAATTTAAATACAATGTCAATTGATATTTTATTTTCCTGTTCTTTTATTGTTCGCTCTCCTTAATATTTTCTTTTTCTCATATTCTTTCACACCAAGTAACCCCTTGTGTCTTAGTAGCTTTATTGCTGTTATGATCCAGGTTAGGACCAAGGAAGAACAACACGAACGCAAGAGTAGAAATAACGAAGGTATATTACACGAAATAATAATACAAGATGTGGAAGGTGTTAGTATGACTGTCAGTCTGGTTTGGAGTGAACTACTATCGGCTCGACTCGATTCGACCCTCTCTCTTGATAGGCGTAGTATACATAGTGTTAGGAAGAGTTCATTCTGTAGTTATAGGTAAGGACCCATGACAATTGCCATGCTTGGTAGAACATATTTAAGAATAGATAGATCTCAAGTTGGCAAAGATGTTAGAATTATTTTATACACGTAGTTTGACTGTTGTATTTGATTTTGAGCGAAGATTGCTACCTTTTTACTTATTTACCTCATTAGCCTGTGTTTTTATTTATATATTGAAATAGTCTTCCACAGGTTTACAACACTCCTAAGACTATATTGCATTTACGAAGCCAACTAAGTCCACAACCTCAGGCAACTGAAGTTGTTGCTGGCCAGTGTACGTGTTGAGAGATAAACACGTGTGTCTCCCCCAACAAACATGGCAGACTCGGAATATGAGTCCACGTAAAGAAATGTAGGGAAACGACAAGAACCAATATATATATATACACAAACAAATAATAATGTATTAACAACAATGACAATATTGCGTTGGACAAATGAATGTGAAAACTTTTTTGGTCCAAAGTATGTGTAGTGAGTGAATGTACATACGTACGTGTGTGTATGTATGTAGTGTTCCTGCATTTCCCAAAAGAGAACGCGTTCTTCCGCGAGAGATTTACATGTTGTCATATAAGCGGAAAAGTAAGGATAGAATGATAAAATTTTATCTCAGAGTATTTGTAGTCCTGAGAGCATCCCCTAGTAGCTGTTTCGAAAATTAGGAGGTGGAGGTTACCTGACAATACACTTGCAAGAAAGGTATAGATTTTAATTAGTTTTTTTTTAAGCAAGGGAGCTAATTCACAATAGTCATACTGGTGTGTGCGACAAAGTAGGTAGTAAAAGTTACTATAGGACAAACTAAACAATGAAACTGGCAACCTACCTAGGTTGTGTTTTATGGTCCAACAGTAGATAAATAGCAAAGGAAAACCAAGTTTTTCATACACTATACAAAAGTGTCTGTAGAAACTCAGAAAAGACATAAAACAAGTCTCCAAAGCTATCATGGGTGCTCAAACCTGAGCCATATATAAGTGGAATCTTTGAACAAATTCCATAAAACGATGTCACGACATAATTCTCAATGTGGACTTCAGAGATTTCTTCAAAAATACTAAAAATCTTCAAATCAGTCAGTGCTATAAACATTGAAGTGTTTGTGAATAATAATCATTGAAGATGATGCATATTTTAAGAGGATGCATACTATTCCCGATTCCCTCTCACCGGGGGTAGGGGTCAAACCTCATCGGAGGCCTCGGGCAGTGTTTTTTAAACTCTTGTTATTTTATCAACATTTGCTTATTTATACCTACATTTAGCGTTACAAATTAAAACAAAACAGACTATTAAAAAATTAAAGTTTTTCACAGATTTTGCCATTCTGAAGTCTTTTTTTCAAATCTGTGAATTTGTTTTGTTCATGGTAAGTCTCGGAAGACATTGTATAAAATTCACTATTTTGTATCCATAATGTTAAAGTTACTCAATCTTTTAACATGAAAAATTGCAAGTTGATTTCAAAAATTGCCGCAAAACATTATTGATTTATTTAAGATGAAATGATCTATTATGGCGTGTCTCTAATTTGTATTTAGAAACATTGTATTTATTTTCGATTTTTCTAGTTGAATTGTTCACCTATATTGCATATAATCCATTATTGTACATAATTAGGTTAGAATAAAAATTTGTATTTTATATGAATACTACCTTATGAAACTTGAAATATAGTAAAGTGGTGGTGGGGTCCCTTATCATATATTCGGTAGGAAGGGGCACAAGACCCTTTCACAGGCCCTAGATGGAAGACAGTCCTGTTTTAAACTCACAAACTATCAAGAGTGGCAGCTATAGAAAGGATATATAGACTTCATAGAGATGGAAAATAATCTCCAGCACCAATCGACAACCATCAGGAAAACATAGTGAGATAAGCTGAAGCAAACTGTAGAGCTAAAACAAAAATATGGGAAACCGGTTACCAGATCTTTTTCTGCAGTCACTGTAGAAAACCTTGCCTGTCCATCTTGGATCTCGTCAGCCATTGGAGTATATGTAATTGATTTGGGAAATGCCCTTATTTCTTTCTCCCAAAGGCAAGAGATGATGAATTATTTTATAAAAAAGTAAAGTATTACATTCTGTTTTCTTGAATAAGAAAAATGCATCGTGAAACATTTGCAAATTCTCTTAATATGAATTCTAAGTTGAAGATTATTTGCTTTGGCTATTTTCTTTTTTACTTCATTTTCAAATAAGATTCGTTCATTTGCCTATTAATATATATATATATATATATATATATATATATATATATATATATATATATATATATATATATATATATATATATATATATATATATATATATATATATATATATATATATATATAAAAAAAAAACTTAAACACTAATAATCCATGGTCATAATTTATTCCATTGGAATCGTAAATACGATCCAATTTATCAGACCTACAAATTTGTATTTACGATTCCAATAGAATAAATTATGACCATGGAATATTAGTGTTTAAGCCTTTTTTATTATATCCTTACTCTGTCCTGGACATTGAGTCCTACCTGGATTCTATCCTCTTGGAATTATTTTTATACATATATATATGTATGTGTATGTATGTATATATATTTATATATTTTAGATATATGATTGCATATGTATGTGTATATTTACCACTAATATTATATATATATATATATATATATATATATAGATATATATATATATATATATATATATATATATATATAAGGTTAGTTCATTTGTCTCTATATTAAATGTATGAAATAACCTGATGAAGACTAAATACTTCTTACTGAACCCTCTCTTTTTGCTGACAGCGCTGAAAAAAGTAAGAATTATATGAAGCAATATGGGAAATTAGATAAAAATGTCAAAGCTAAAACGTATTTATAATATTGCAAATAACATTAAGCAAGAAGCATTCATGCTCAACCAAGCTCTTCACTGAGCAGAGGATTAACATGTTAGGATCGAACAAAATAAATGGCCGGGTTTGCATTGTATTAATGCGATCAATTTTTCGCTTCATTCACTTCTGATTATGTGAACATGTTTCTCTTTCTCTCTCTCTCTCTCTCTCTCTCTCTCTTTCCCTCACCCCTCCTCTCTCTCTTTTCCCCCACTCCTCCTCTTTCTCTTTTCTTCATTCCCCTCTCTCTATTTCCCTCACCCCTCCTCTCTCTCATTTTCCCTCACTCCTCCTCTCTCTATTTCTTTCATCCTCCACTTTCTCACTCTCCGTCAACCCCTCCTCTCTCTCTTTTCCTCGCCCTTCTTTAAAAGATTCGAATCAGATAGCATTTCTCGTACAGTTTCTATCAGTATCCAGTTCATTCTTTCAGCCACTCTATTTTGCTCTGGTGTCTGAGGAACAGGTTGTTGAAGGTGTATATCCTCCTTTTGTAAGTACTTTTTCCCTTGAAATGCGCTCTCCACAATTGTCAGCGCGTAGTGTTTTCACTTTCTATCCATTATACCTTTCAACAATAATTTTTCATTCCACAAACTTCTTAAAAACTTCTCCATTGTGTTTGGGCATGTGCATCCATACAAATCTTGATTTATCATCAACTAGCTGAGATGCCCGGCGTTGCCCGTACATGGCTGCAATTGTATAACCCCCACCCTCTTGTATACCCGCATCCCACTCTCTAGAAATGTCTGCCTGGGCACCCCCTTGCATACATAATCCGTTGGTATACTAAGCTAATCACTTCTCATCTTTTTTATAGGTGTTTGATTGTTCTTAATAAATGAATTGCATCGATAAAAACTTCTTGTATGGTTGTTGCTCGGTGTTAAATTGTTTTAATGTTTTAGATATTCAGTAAATTTCCTATGACCGTAATAACTTTCAAATAGTATGGCATTGTTCACAAATCTAATAATCAGACAAAAACAGGGATGAAGCGTCAGAGCTTGATTCAAATGCAAGTGCAAACCGATGACGCTCCCTCCTTCTTCACACGTTTACTGTAAAGTTTGGGTTAATAAAAGGTTCTTCGGGAATTTTTCCCTTTTAAAGCTTCAATAATCCTTCTCAAACAATCTTTGCATTAAAGGTTGTTCTAATGCCAGTTTAGGATGGAATCATATGAAGAAACTATTGGCTAAATGGCAATAGCCTATTTTGGACCAATTTTGTCGCAGATTTCGCCCACTTCACGCAAGACAATTTGTGTGTCATATGTAATTTATATGGCAAATTTGGAAAGCATCAAATGAGAAACCAGGGAGTTATTGCCAAAAAACAGTTTTTCGTCGTTTTTTAGTTATACGCGGGGAAGCGAGCAGGACTAAAACCACACTATCTTATTTCTTGCATGATGGCAAATTTTTTGCGACGTGTTTGAAGGAAATCGGATAGAAAATGAGGAAGTTATTCAAGTTTTTATCTTAAATAGTACGAAAAACCCGATTTTTTCAGTTTTTTACAATTTTTTGTGTGAAGCCAATATCGCAGGAAAACTCTCAAGCACTCTACATAAACCTGGTAACATGAGCGGATGTTTTGCATTCAGTGCAAAGAACATCAGCTCATCCAGTAAAAATTTTGTTCGCGTGTAACTTTGCCTTGGTTTTTGTAAAAAGTCGTATCCATCTTCAGTTTTATCGATTTTTCTGCCAAATCCTGGGGCGGGGGAAGATTGAAAAGTTGGTCTTGACCTATTTTAGTAAATTTGCAACATATGTGTACAATTTGATCGAGATCGGTCGAGAAATGTGTACGTGCATAAACACATACACAAACACCGACAGACAGACATACACACAGACACACAGAAACACACACACAGAGGCATCTTCTGTTTTATAGATATAGATAAACGTGACAAAGTATTCAAATCCACCAAGTGATTTTGCCTCAATCTTTCTACATACATCGTTGTTTATAATTCCAAGCAATTCAGCTGATCTGCTCACACCAGTTTTTCGTAATTAAAACGGTGATGCTTTCCATTCATAGTTCATATCCTTAGTGACATTGAAATCAAGACCATTTCCTAGCTGATCTCTTTCTAGTTTCTGCAAATTCTTTCCACCAATTCTTTTTTACTATCATTACTTGAACATTTTGCTGCTGCATGGGTTGCTTCCCGTTCTTCAACATAGTTCAAATTGTACAAGTTTCCATTTTTGGTAGATGGAACTCCACCCTACGCACATCTGTTCCCATAAGCTAAAAAGACGTCAAACTTGCTTCTCAGCACATGAGTATCCCTGTCACAGGTGAAATGAGCTTCCTGAATTGTAGCTACATCCACACTCAAGATCTCGAAGCAGGCGTGCGGCCTCACTTCTGTCCCTCAAGCCCTTTACATTGAAACCAGCCAATTTAAGAGACATAACTTTTTAACTTGGCTGTCTCGAAGTATTCCGGTAAGAGCTTCCCGACAGGCTAGCCGAGATTTTCCTGCACCAGTTCTTTGTCGATCCGTCCCAGGGTGGTGTTAATTGCACACACATCGAGAGGAAAAGTCAATTTCATGGCCCTGTAAA
>CAHIKZ030004333.1:1170000-1202500 GCA_903632075.3 Acanthosepion pharaonis | reverse complement strand
GGTTCAGTAGAAGGTTTGAAAATTCGGATTAGGGTGCATAAGTATGAGATAAACTCGAAGACCATACCAAAATCTTTCTTTTGCTACGATATGCAGGAAATCCTGCTGAAGTGAAGCAGATCTTTTGAGTAACATACCTGCTTATGTCCACTCATTCCAAAATTGAAAATATGGCTTTCTTCTGCCATTATATATATATATATATATATATATATATATATATATATATATATATATATATATATAATGCGCGTGTGTGTGACAAAGGAGAAAGTTTCTGTGTGACATGAAGGAAAGCAGGACATGATTTCAGTCCCACCCAGATAATATTCAGCCTGAGCATACATATAACATGTAATATTGTAGGTTATTCTTATTCAAAGCAGATCTTGTTTGCCATTTAAGAACTAATGACGGTAAGCAGTCCCAAGCAGACTATGTTGACAGCCATCCACAACCACGTACGGGAAATTTTTGTGACAAAGTATGTGGATCAGGAGCAAATCTGAAGAATCAAGTGAATCTTTTTATTGTCATAAATGAACTAAAGCATGTAGAATTGAAGCAGATCTGTTGACTCACCTACGTGCTCACAGTCACTCATTCCAAAATTGAACGCATGGCCTTTTTCTGCCAAGAAGTGGCCGTTACTACTACTACCACACACACACACACACACACACACACACACACACACATAGATATGTATATCTGCTGTGTAGACCTCACAGCAGCATATGACCATGTCAATAGAAATTTCCTCTTCTCACCTGAGACTATTTTCTATGCTCCGAATCCATTGAATGTCTAGATTTGATAGAAGTTCTATATCTGTTCACAAGGTCGTACATGTCAGTCAAATTACCGAATACTGAAGCATTCCCAACTCCAGGAGTACGACAAGTAGGATTAGGGAACATTCATTTTTTTAAATTACTTCTTATGCTCTGCACATACACAAGTACAGATGTGAAGAGATAGGCACTGATCCTTTAAACAATTCATATCTTATCCCAAATGAATCTACTGATAGAAAACAGCTTTCATGCACCCGAGCCCAATGTACAGAGGATGAGTTGGCTATGCCGATGACAGGTATTCATAGTTGGGATAAGAATGATGTTGAATAAAAAAAAGAATCAACATCCTCGACCATGTTTTCCGAGAAATGTTATCATTAAGGACCCAAAATAAACCTTTTCAGAGCAGAAACTAGGATTTGGAATTGTAATGAAAACAATGATAGGACATACACTGAATCTGTTATAGAAAATCAGGATCTGAAATTAGTAAATACTAAGCCCTTCAAATACCTCGGTGTATGGATCAGTTATAATAAATTTATTATAGAAGATAAAGAAATTGAACATAGCCTGTGATATGCTTAGTTTTCCCCAACACCGCAAATTGCTACGGAACCAGAACATTAACCTAAAAACTGAAATCATGTTCTTAAATAGTCTCGTCACATGTCAAACTAATTTAGAAACATTTAAACTTTAAGCTGTATACAACCACTTTTTCAGATCGATAGTTAAAAATATTTCAATAGAAAAAACTTTATAGATTTCAACTGACAACAGTATTGACTGCTCGGTCAATGAATGCCGAGTATTAATGGTGTAGTAGGAGTCTTGCTGCATTCAGTACTGCCTATAACTATTGCAAGTTCTAGAAAATGCAATGAGCAGCTATGCACAGTCAGTCTAAGCCAAGGTTGAAAACAAAAAACTCTGAGTTTTGGTGAGTTCTGGAAAATCCCGAATAAAATTCTCAATAGAGACAAGCATTAGCTACCATAAATGAACTCATTCATCAGACAAAGGAAGGTTATTTGCAATTAATTTTGCCTCTAATTCCACGTCAGCTTCTTCCCTAGAACTGATACTTTGTGGAACAAACTCACAATAGGATGCTTTACCAAACACTACAAACTTAACGGCAAATCTAGGGTCGACCTTTATCTTTCCTTATCTACACTTCTTACCTCCTCTTCTTACGCTCATGCAACTTCATTCAGTAACCTTCTACCTTGAGTGACTCTTCGGTCTTGTATTGGGTAAAAAACGTCTAATAAAAAACACAGCTAATATTACTATTACTTTATGCATGAGGATTTGCTGAAAAGTTATCAGCACAACCCATTTCCAAAAATTTGATCAAACACCAGATTTCTGAGAACAGCTTCTTGGACAGACCAAGAACTTCTCAATACCCATATATATATATATATATATATATATATATATATATATATATATATATATATATATAAATGTGTATTATATATATATATATATATATATATATATATATATATATGTATGTAAGTATGTTTGTGTATAGTGTATATATATGTATAATATTTATATATATATAGTGTGTGTGTATGAGTTTATGTTTGTATATGTGTGTGAATACTGAAAATAAGTTTTGATATTTATAGCTAAACAACAAAATAATTACATAATTACAATGCATAATTATATATATATATATATATATATATTAATTATATGTAATTATATACATATCCTAGAGCGATTGCCTCTCATATGACGAAGTTTTAAGGTTTTGTCATTGTGAATAACATCAGGTGTTGTCATTTTTGATAATCCATACTTCATCTGTCTCATGATATACTCGTAAGTTTAAGTGGGCTTTCATCACTTATATGTAACTGTAAGTATACATAAGACAGTGTTGAAAATCTTACACTTGGACATGTTTTGCCGATTACCCGGCATCGTCAGATATAGATTAGCAAGATGAAATGGGTTTAACGTTAAGCGGTTGGGTGCTTATTTTTTTTTCACTTTATGTCGTTATAGAAACTAGGTTTTAACTAATTTCAATGTTTAACTTTTATGTAATACCAATCCACCCTTTGAGCAATGAATACTGGACTATTTCCTGATAGATGAAGAAGAGAATTGTGGTTCTCATAGATGGATGCTGAAAATACCATCGAAGAAATTGTGAGCAACGAAGAAGTTTTAACGATAATTGGAACAAAAAGAATCAGAAATAGTTGAAATTTCTAGGACACATAATGAGAAAAGATGGCTTGGAGAATAAAACACTCATAGGACATACTGAAAGCAAGAGGCGGGAAACATGGAGTAACCTGCTTAAATGGATTTGCAGAAGTGGGAATGAAAGGGACAGTAAGGGAGCAAACATTGCTTAGAGCCACAAAGGATCGGAAGTTGTAGAACCATGATTGTCCACGTCCTGAAGGGGCACATAAAAGAAAATAGAAGTTTAAAAATATCTTAACGTTAATTTGAGATGCTAGATTTTGTTTATACATGCATGTTCCTCATATGCGAAAAAATCATAAGCATAGAAAATAAAGATTCAAAAAGATTTAAATGTTTTCATATAATACATTTTGCAAGTGGACAAATGAACCGACTCCTTTAGGAAAAGAAATACTGGTTCTATAGCTTTAAAATTATCTCCTGATTAATGACAGCTATATTCTAAATGTAGACACTGGATAATTAAAACGATAGTCAAAATGAGTGAAAGTACATAATGTCCGTTTATTGAGTATTGTTGACACAAAGACGGGCAGTTTCCCCAGGGCAAGTATTACGTTATCCAGGGCAAAATCATATTACACAAGTTTGTTTTGTTCATTCATTCATTCAAAAAATACATCATCATAAATTTTAGTTACTGAAAAATATTCACAGTAGATATGAAAGTTTAATTTTATCTTCTTGTTCTAAATGACAGCCAAGGGAACATTTGATGACGTCACCCCTCTTTTTAATTTGAACAAAGGACACTAATATATACAGAGTGCTTAAAAAACTTTGATATCATTTGAAATTTAAATATCCAACTAACTACATAATCTAGGCAAATGAAACTAAACAGGCTTATTGTTGAGTTAAATTTGAAGGAGAAATTCGAAGGTATGTGGATTTGATGAACAATTTCACAAGTTTTCATTCTGCCCACTGCAAGTGACACGGCACACATGGGGATTTTCTTTGCCCCAAATATGAACATTAACCTTTATGAATTCGTATGAAATGTGGTCTCATCACTGACAGCCAGAAATTCTTCAAACTCGTCTTCTTCAAGTTTCTCTTGCATATCGATGCAGAATTGCTTGCGCTTTTGCTTATCATCTGTCTTTAAGGCATGAACGAAGTAGCTTTCAGGGTATCATTCGCAACACGCCAAATTGTCGTTAGGGGAATCTGGGTGTCCAGATTTGCTCTTCTTATAGACTTACTGGGGCTTCTCAAAAATGTTTGTCGAACGCACCCACCCATCTCTTCCGATACTGGTGGCTTTCCAGATCCTTTTGCCATATGCATCCAACCTTCCTCTTTAAACTTTTCATGCCATGTACAAATATGCATTGCAGTTGGTGCTATTTTAGCGAATTCTCTCACAAATGCACGCTGCACAATCTTGTTCGACTGCGTTGGAGCATACTCTAACAAGTTTTCTATATACAATTCAGGCTGGTCTCAAACTTTTGATCGGTAGTGACCAATCAAACGTTTTAGACCACCTTAAATTGTTTCTCTAAGTTCATAAAAAGGCTAATTTTGCATATTTGGATAAATAAATTCACCTATTGTGCATATATACAAACCTTAATACACAAGTCAAACAAATTTTTATACAAGTATTATAAATTTATTTGCATGAGCTTTGGAAATTTTTGTTACAACCTGATATCTTTTCTGAACTATAAATCAGAAATTTACAAGTATTTCTACTCCACTGTATGTAAGAGTTTCAATTCCATCGAGATTAATGTGTGATTGAAATTAATTTTCAGAAACCGTTAAAATCCCAAGAAATAAACGGATTAAAGTTGAAAAAAGAGTCCAGTTGAAAATTCTTTCTATAGAAGTGTATTCTGAACATCAGATTACAAGAAAATTACAGATTCTTTGATGAAAAGAAAATATAAATCTGCTTTAACTGAAATTATAATTATTTTGTATTCATTTTGATTTAAGTCACTGCATAATTGCATGCAAACATAGAAGAAATACATTTCTTAGTTTAAAGACATGAAAACATTTTGAAGTTGAAATCAATGTTGTCCCCAACTTCTGGTCGGTAGTGTACACGTACACACACACACACACACACACACACATATATATATATATAGTCATCCACAGACAGACTTTTTCTTCAAGCCGGGATTGTAACCCGACCGATTTGGCATCAGTCAGACACACACACACAGGCACACGCACACACACTATTGATTCTTGTACATTTAACTTTCTGGGATAGCCACTAAAGTTCAATAAAACAGAATTCCTGACACATGAACTACTTATCACTTTGCTGCCATTAGCCACGCTCACCGAACAATGACACTCACAATTTTTGATAACAGAATTTTATCATCGTCAATTTTTGGCTCCAAAATTGCTATGACTGATCACGTGATGATAATCAACCAACCAGATTGCATTTTAAATAGATAGCAATCGGAGCCACTTTTTTTTTGCATGCAACAGAAAGCATTCTCCAACTCCAGTTATATGCGAGACATATCATTGTATAGCCACACTTCTCTGCATCTCAATTTAAATTTTGAAAATCACAGAACTGTGAAACTGGTAAAGTTATTTTAATAAAAATTCTTAAACACTCCAGTTGCATTTCTATTCATCTCTCTCTGTCTCTCTGTCTCTCTCTCTCTCTCTCTATATATATATATATATATATATAATGTATTACTAAAGCATTGTTTTTAAGTAATAAAATACGTTGTATTGATAAATGAAAAACATTCCTAATACACACTCACACATATATATATATATATATATATATATATATATATATATATATATATATATATATATATATATATATAAGTGTGAATATAAACGAAATAACGAGATATTAGTAACTGCATATGCATGCAACAGCGTGCATACGCAGATAAGGAAATAAATATTTATTTAATTTATGGTGCAAACAAAACAGTGCTCAATGTAGTTAAATAGAGCTATTAAGTATATATATATATATATATATATATATATATATATATATACACACACACACACACTCACACACACACATATATATATATATATATATATATATATATATATATATATATATATATATAACAGAACTATTCTGTCTGTCAGTAAAATCTGCATTAGTTCGTGACAACCAGTTATTCCTTTTTCCATAATTTTCACATTTTACAGACTGAATACGAAAACATGCTCAGATATCATTATCAGAATTCAGTATTTATCCACCAAATGCTTTCCGATTAACAAATTTGTGCATACAAAGTACTGAACCTAAGCATGCTTTTGGTGGAGTAGCTGTATTGTCTGTTATTATTAATACAAAACTTAAAACTTGCCAACATATTCAGGATCCTTCTTCAAGATTCCTCTTTCACTTCAGGACGTTGGCGATCGTGCTCTCCACAATTTCCCGTCCTTTGGGGCTCTTAACAAATTTTGAGGTTTTGTTATTGCTCCTAGACCTTGTTCCGCCATCCAATTACTCAAACTAGCTAGGTAGGTTATGCATTGTTTTCCTTATCCCTCATGTCTTCAATCTGTCCTTTGAGTATCAGATTTTGCAAGAAATCTTTCCTCATTGTGTGTCCTAGAAAACTCAAGTGTCTCTTCCTGATGTTAAGTATGAGTCTCCTCTTTGTTTCCATTTTCTTTAAAACTTCGTCGTTGCTCCCATGTTCGGCCCATGGTATTCTGGGCATCCTTCTGTAGAACCACGTTTTGGTTGATTCAAGTCTCTTCTTTATCTGTTAGGAGATTGACCAGCATTCACTGCCGTATAGGAGGACTGATATTATGTAACAATTCAGTAGTCTTTTCTTTGTTTCTAACGAAATTTTTCTGTTTGTTAATACTTTGCTTAGCTTTTGGAAGGCTTCTTTCGCTATCCCAGTGCGCCTTCGAATTTCAGTGTCGCATTTTCCGTGGGATCCACGGTTGCATAAACAGTTAATATTACATAGTAATAGTAAGAAAAAGCTATTTCTAACAATTTACATTAAAATCAGGGTGGAATTGTTAATTTGCTTTATTTCAATGCTGTAGATTTTCGTCATACATAATTATTGATAATATCTATTTTGAATGAAAGAAAGAAAATCACTTTCTATTTCACTGAAAAGAAAGATTCTTTGTATAAAAGGCAAGAAAAAAGTTTGATGCGGGTACTTTTTTATGAACGATACAGTAAACCTAAGATATTTCTGACAACCTTTTATAGAAATTTTCTTTTATTTATCAAGTCAAAATATATTTATTGTATGTCTCAGTTGAGTGCTTACACAAATCTGAATGCCCTGCTTGGTTGGACATCTTTTGTTGTTGCAGGAGGTTTCCTTTGATAGCACCTGTGGATTGTCATTTTTACTTATCTATATACAGAGTAGGGTCTATTTATGGAAACAAAAATATATATGCCCTTGAAAATAATGACAACGGATAGGAAGAGAGAAAATTCATATTTGTGCTTTTTTTTACAGTGATGTTCACTCTATATAAGGCCCGGTAGCCACTCGAGGTAGAGGGTTATAAAGTAAGAGACACAGTTTATGTGGATATGTGGGAAAGATAACGGTTAATCCTAGATTTGAAGAGTCCATGATTGGAGTTATCGGGAAAACACTCTCTTGGGAGTCGTTTCTACATAGCAGCGGTTCGCGGGAAGAAGCTACTACAGTGGAATTTGCATCTCGCCAGTGGAATACAAAGGGAACGCGGGTGGTTTGCGACATTTTGTCTGTGAGATAAGGGGATGTAGGATAGAATATAATTTCTCATCCACAAGGATGAAGAGACTGTAAAGTAAAAAACTGAGCAGTTCCTGTCTATATATGATAATATTCAATTTTAGTCCAGATCTGGCTCTTGTAAAGATAAAGGATAACACGAGGAGTCAGGTACTTACTGGAGCGGTACAGAGAACTGACCATTTTTCCAACATCTTTAGCAATGGATCGTATGTACGAGATCCACTTGAGGTCTGGGTTGTAATTAATGCCCAATAGGCGTTCAAGACACGAGGCCTCTTTGAGGGGACATCCATTCATCGTGCTAGTTCAGGATCCGATCGGCGATGATGGAATGGAATTTGGATTTCGAGGTATTGAATGTAACCAGCCAGTGTTTTCCCACTGAGATGTTAGACATGTCAAAGGTGTGATCAGCTGCAAATCTCTTGTCATCTAGAGATTTGGAGTTGCACACATATACCGTTATATCATCAGTATAGATATTCATAGATGATCGGAGTCTACTTTAGGCAGTTCATTTATGTGAAGTAAAATGAGGTTTTCTCCAAGAAGCGATCTATGAGGGACGCATGTGTTGATGGCTAGGGCCCCGGAAGACTGGCCATTAAGAAGGAATTTAGAATATTTCTGAAAACCTGTTATATTTTTTCTTTTATTTATCAAGTCAGATAAAGGTAAATGGATTTATTGTATGTCTCAGTTGAGTGCTTACACAAATCTGAATGCCCTGCTTGGTTGGACATCTTTTGTTGTTGCAAGAGGTTTACTTTCATCGCACCTGCGGATTGTCATTTTTACTTATCTATATACAGAGTAGGATCTATTTATGGGAACAAAAATATATTTGCCCTTGAAAATAATGATAACGGATAAGAAGAGGAGGAATGGATATTTGTGCTGTTTTCTGTGGAGGTGGGGTAGTGTGGCTCAATAACAATAAAGTTGAAGTATTATTTGCAAACTAGCTGAGGTACCCATCCATACAAGGTTATGATAGGGATCACAATTTGTCGTAATGACAGTAAAACTATTTGTTATTCGCGAAAATTAATGAAGTGAAGCAGGGGTGCAGATTAAATGAAAAAACGAAATTGAATCTTCATTAATTAACATTTAATTCTCGGTCTGTCTATGTATCCGAGATGAGATATTATGATTATCTACATTATTTACATTATCTTCATCTTCATTACCATATTCACAACGTTTCGGTCGTTGTACGCTCTGGCCTCCTTCAGGTGACTGGAATTTCGAACCGAACCTTTTATTTCGTCCACCGGGGTAGATTGTTCTAGTTCCACATGCCATGCCTCTTCCGGATGTCTCAGTTATCCAATCACCTGAAGAAGGCCGGAGCGTACAATAGCCGAAAAGTTGTGAGTATGGCAATGAATATTAGGATAACAGTCCGAATAATGTAAACCAGCTCCACATGCCTTGATCCTTCTCTTCATCCTTTCCTCTATCACGCCTCTTTACTCTCGCTTCCACTCTCTGTAACCCCTTGCGTGCTAGTGGCTTCTAGCTTTGCTTGGGGTAAAATGCTTAAAAAATATATTCTCGGTTTAACATTAATATTGCATTACTTCTGGTACCAAAGGGAAGTAAATGAAATGTGTAATTAAAAAAATGTCTATAATTTGTGTTTTAAGTTAAAAATGATTGTTGTTGTTGACATGCGAAATTGATGTACTTGTCGCATTGCAGTACAAGCACATAAATATCCTCAATAGATGTGGCGTCAAGCGACTGGCATCATCCTTGCTTTTTTTTTAGGCCTACATAGCAATCAGCATGGGCAGTCAGGTTTTGTCTCCAGACATGATAAATAGCAACTGGCGCTCGACACTATGAACAGGTGCTACTCACTGACCGTGACGTGGCTCTTGCGACTTTGTCTCAGCCAAAAGGAGATAACTACCCTTTGTATCCTTACACACTTATGCAGAAAATCATCTGTGTTGAACCGCTTCCTGGATAAATATCATTTGTGGGACCAAAACATATGATATCTGAAGGAGATTAGTTAGGAGTATTTAGTCAATGGCAAAGTAACAAAACAATATCGCTGAAGCCACTTTTTTTTCAGGTTGGCATTGTCATGTAGCAGCATGAAATTACGCAAACATCCTGGTGGCTTTCGGTGAACAACTTCCTTCAGTCTGTCCAGTGTTTCACAGTATCTGACTGTATTAATTATCTAGCCTTGGAAAGCCTACCTTTTGACTCCTAGAACACAGTTGCCATCATTGGCTACTGAACTTTTATTTATTTATCTACCGTATTTTCTGGTGCGTAATACAAAAAGTTTTGAACGAAAATTAAGGGCAAAAAACGGGTCGTACACGTTTTCAGACATTTTTACTCAGCTTAAAAAAGTTTTATTTGAAGCAGCAAGATTGCAAATAAACTCAGCACAATAGACAATAAAATACAAATAGGCAGGTATTGATAACAATTGTTTAAAAAAGTATTTGATATGTCATAATATTTGTCTCTCTCATCATTAATGTCGACAATATTTGTTTCTCTCTTCATTCTTAATGAGCGACAATATTTTTTATTTTCATAATTTATTTAATATATGCAAATATAATAAGGTTATATTAAATAGAAAAGTATGACAAATTAATTAATACCCTAAACTGTATTACCAGGTATGTCTAGTTTGGATCTTTTCCCCGAAAATAAGTTTTGAAACGGAAATTAGGATATGAAACCCACAACAGTTAAACATCCGGTTCATTTCTCTTGTTTAATATCGTGAAAAAATGAATATTTTAGTGAAATATATGCACGGCATTGAGATTTTGATGGATGACATTGTATAACTTTTCAAGAGATGGCTGTATTATGGTGTCGTATTATATTCACGGATGTAATTTATTCTTTGATTTTAGCTTCAGAAACACGGGGATGTATTGTACTCAAGTCGTATTATACACAAGAGAATCCAGTATTTATTTTTGGTTGGGGTCAGTAACATTGGATACTTTCAAATCTTGGAACCAACCTTTGACTCCGGAGAAACCTGGTGCATTTATTGCAGATTCGAATCAGCCCAACAACAAAGAAAAATACGAAAAAGGTGTTTAAATATAAACGTATAAGATATTTTTATTTTCGTGTTTTTTATAATTGAATTTTTCTTAGCGTGTATGAGTGTTAAAGTTCTTACAGTCCTTGTTTATAGTTGTTTGTTAAGATGAAAAGAAATGTAATTGCTTCGCATTTATGTATGAGAAAGGGCAAGGGAAAAAATCTAAGAAGGAAAGTTTAAGTGTAGCTTGGTGAGGAAGACGGGTGAATGAGTAAGCGAATTTCTTTTAAGCCGCGTGTCCGTGAACTGTTGCCGTCTACCTCTCCTTACTAGTTTTGTCTGTCGAGAAACTTTGCTTAAATACACTTCAAAAGGATCACGAAGCATATTTGTTTTAATTGTTGACGGGAACGCAACAATAAAAACAATGGTTGAAAAATGCTAAATATTTATTTTTCAAAGAATTAATTTATTAACCGGAAGGAAACGCAGTCCACTGATTCAGACACTATTTTCTTGTCATTTGATGTTTGACTGTCTCGGTGTTTATTTTCGTCTTCACTCCACGCATTCATGTCTCATCACCTGCGATCATATGTTCTATAAAGTTTTTATCATCTTCCTTATACTGTTCTAAAAGTTGAAAAGTAATGCTCACATGCTGGAAATTGTTTTCTTTCAAATGATTTGCACCCAAAAAGATTGCACTTTCTGATATTCTTGTGAACGATTTCATGAACCACCGACTTCAGAAGATAAAGTTCCATAACCATATTACAAAGTTTGCACTATCATTTTGAATTGACGCATCAGTTGTTACCTTTCGCTGATGAACATAGACATCCTACTAGAAGCTCTTCCTGCAAATTTGTATTCCTCTCTTTGAGTGCACTACAGCAGACCAATACCTGCTTCCTGTTCCTTATCTGCTTACCATACTTCACAACAAGTTCACGATGAATTTATGTTGTATTTGTGTTCTTAGCATGAAAAAAAATCTCATCACACCTCGAATCTCTATATCGACTATTTTATGGTGACATTTGTAACATCACATAAACATTTCTAAGTCTGGATGTTATGATAACTAAATCATATTCACAGCTGCCTTGTGTTTACAACTTTTGCAATGTTTTAATTCTGGTTGATTTATGTCTAATTGCATCTTATTTTTTGGACATCCCTTGTATGCGGAAGTGTATGAACGTTTCATGCCTGTATGTCGTTTCATTCTTTGTCGTATGTGTGACAATACATTAAAGATGCTTCCATAGAAGAACACACGAACTTAAATCAATCTCAAGTGTTTATGTTTTGTAGCCAGTGGATGGGGCTTCAGAAGTTGGTTCTTCTAAGTGGCACCCACTTGACCTAAGAGTAATAAAAGAACAGATAAGTAAAAGAAAGTATTTGAAGTCAAGCAACAACAACCCGGATATTGATAATTTCCGGATATTGGTCTACATTAACAATCATATTTGGGATTGAGGAAGAGTTCTGGTCTACTCTTGACAGGGGGCAGATTCTCTCTTAAATAGTTTTGATGCATCCCACTCATGTTGCCAGCCACACATTAAAATGTTGAGATGGACAGAGAGCTGGTAGGAGGGAAGAACTGAACTGTTAGACTGACATGGATGCAGTAATCAAAGTGCCACCCAGACTGAGCAAGTGAAAGCCTTGAATGAAACAGCTATTTTATATAATTAGAAACAGTGTTTGATTTCTTAATTCTTGACCATTTGTTTTTGTCCTTTGCTACATTGTGAATGTGCAATGGTCCTTTCTCAGATTTTTTTGCACATTGACATAGACAAGAACAGAGACACAACGTGGGGTGGTCATTGGTCGATCAGTGGAAAGCTGAGTGAAGGTGTTGTTCTACAGTTACAGTATGTATTCTTTCAAATCTGTCTTGTTGGTTTGTATTTTTCTGATTTTCAATTCAGTATGTTCCACTCAGTTGGGAGTGTTGAATTGGATTTAAATCTTGTGACATGCTACACCAAGCAAGTGCATCTAACTGTTACTTCTTCAGAAACTTTATTGTTTTCTTTTAGCAAAGTATTAAGAATCATTGCTTATGTGAATCTCAACTCCTCTTCCCACGTGTTTGAGTGAAGGCAACAAGTATATATTGCAGTAGCCTTATATGTTTACAGATCTGTTGATCAAATGTATCTCACCTGTAACATTGAAGTATATATAACCACAGACCATAATGTTTCCATCAACATGATTAATTTTTTATATTGTTGTATTACTGAATATATGTTAGGTGATCTTGGTAGTAACTGACTGTAGAAAGCAGATAATTACCAAAACATTTATAATAAAAAATAAAATAAAGACCTCTAGAGAGAGATTAGAAGAATGGAAATAAGGTTTTATTTATTTTAGAAAGAATGCATGCTAAAAAAGTATAGAAATATGTTACATGCCATCTCTTCATCTCTGAAAAGGAAAGATTGTGGATGTTACAAGTGCTGTCTTTACTCACAGCATTGGAATGTCAAATGGAGAAAAGCTGTATTTACTCATATGTCCTGGGTCACATCTTGTCTTAGCGGTGTCTACCTGATCTTCTTTTTGAAGAAGCTGCTCTGTCAATTTCCCATTGATGGTCACATAGCTAACTAATATTGTATACTGACTAGGGAAAAAAATAGAAAGTTAACCCAATAAGACCAAATCCCTGTTTTTGTTTGCTATATGATGACTCGAGACTTATTGGATGCCATCAGATACAAATTGGATGTTTCTTTTGCCTCTATGTTACCCTAAAATGATTAATTTTATTCTTATTCCATTGTGCAGGCTCTAAACAAGCCTCTTTGTGTCTCAATTTCAGGAGGGGTTTCCTCAACAGTCACCAGCCATGTAAGCTGGTTTTATTCAGGGTAAGTTTTTTTAGAATAGAAACATTCAGTTCACTTTTTTGACTTCATTAGGAACACCATGGTCACTTCTGTACACTTCCAATATTTCCACTTCTGATTTTTTGCTAAATTTAGAAACAATTTGCAACAATTTTTTTTTTTTAATTATGATTTTATAAGAAATATTTTTA
This sequence comes from Acanthosepion pharaonis, assembly GCA_903632075.3. Taxonomy (NCBI): domain Eukaryota; kingdom Metazoa; phylum Mollusca; class Cephalopoda; order Sepiida; family Sepiidae; genus Acanthosepion; species Acanthosepion pharaonis. The sequence goes on along the minus strand of CAHIKZ030004333.1, from coordinate 1,188,598 downwards.
CATTGCATACTCTATTGATATTTAATCTGCCATTAGAAAATAAATGTAATCAATAATTGTTTGAAAAAATTATATCAAATGAAATAAACTATTTTCATATTTTTGGCAACAGATATTCAATGCTATGTAGTTTGGTCAAAAATGATATCTGACAATATAAATTTTCATTGTGTCAGTGTTACATTTGATATAGTAAAATCCTACTCTGTATGGTTTAGAAAAAATAAATAGTAGGGGTATATATATTTATAGTGATACTGTATAAGGATATCAATTAATATAATACAATAATGGTCAAATCCTGACTCTTTGACATTTAATGTGCAGCTTATGGAAATATGTTGACTGAGCTGCTTTTACAATGAAAGTTAACATATAAGGTAAATAAAAAATGAAACCTTTATGATTATTTATGGGTTAAATAGCATGAAAGACTGGGTCCTATAGCTTTGATTGGCCTAGACAGTCATGAATCAAAAGAGACTTGATTGCTCAAGTGTTTATCACATATGGTACTTAACTAACTGATATTTATTATTACTGTTTATTATTTCTACTCATGACATTTAAATTCTGTGTTATTAAAATACAAATTTGCATATTTTGAGTTGTTGTACTTCTTGTAGTGAACATAAAAATGGACACAGATTAATATAAAAAGTATATGTAAACCATAGATTCAGAGTTGGCTACACAAAATACATTTTTTCCTTTCTTTACTTACAGAACTCTGGAAAGAAAGGAACATAAAAGTGGATGATGTCAGAATCAGCCAATCAAGAAACAACATTAGCAGTTACTAACTGCATGCAACCACTATAATAGGGGATTACATCAGACCCCATGATTCTTTTCTTCTTTTCCTCTTTTAACCAGTAAGTTGCTTAGCAGATGGTTTAAACTGATGCTGACCAGATCAGTGTTTTATGATAAGGAGATAGGCAGCATGTATATTAATGAAATGGATTAAAGTTTCATATCCATTCTTCAGGAGATAAATAAATTTAATTTATTCATTACTTGATATACAGAGACCTGCAATAAATAAGTCTTCATTCTCTTTCACGTGCATTTGTCCATATTACTAACCTTATCATTCGTATGCAAGCAGCAACCACAACTACCATCAAGAAAAATCAGTATGTGTATAAACCACATATAAACGGAACTGACCTTCTCAGACCATTGTGACAAATACTCCACAAAATGTTTTTCCTTAATATTTAACATTTAGCAAGTCAAATTTTTATGCTTACTCAAGCCACTTTCTGAATACCCTTATCAAGTAACTACAAACAGTTTCTGGCTTTAGTCATACTATTTGTGTAAATAATAATAATTGTAGATTGTTCATGGAAATTAATCTACACAAAAAGAGTACAATGCAGTCCTACCTATATCAATCTGTTTTATACCAACCACAAGATAACAAAGCATAGAAAATAATAGATAATTTTTACTCCAGTAAACAAAATTTTGATTTAGTTGCTATTGGACATATTATATTGTTTTTAGATGAGAGATATCATGTTTATAAACAAGTAAGTTGGCATATTATAAAAAGCAAATTATAAAAATATAAATAATATTTTAAAAAGATAACAATTGGTTGTGAAAGTGCCCATTGTTTAATGAGATCAAAAGTGAAGTAGATTGAGGTGGAAGTTTTCTGGGATGTATTATTAAAATCAGATCTAAAACATCTGAGAAATTTATTGGATTTTTTGTTTGCATTTTCATCAAAAAACAAAATTTCATACTGATAATAAGTGATTCAAACCCTGGTACTTTTTGATGCCATGTTGAAATGTTACTCAGATTGATTGTATGTCACAGAAGAAGCATTTTCAGTACTCTGCTTTTTCGGGGGTTAAAAAGTAAGGCAAATGTTTTACTTGGATCATTTGTGGAAGAAAAAATGGAATGTAATATTTTCCTCTTTTACAATGAACATAGAAGAACAAAAAGAAGAGAAAAGAAAATTTTCAGATGAGTATTATTATGGCACAAATAGCCAAACAAAAACATGAAGAGGAAAGTAACTGGATAAATGACAAACTTAAATAAAGAAACATGTACAAAAGTTCCTTATATTGAGAAAGTTAAAAATAAGAAAATGGTGAGGAAAAAATGAGAATACAGATGAATACAAAAAGAAAATAAAAGATTCATATAAATCTTTTGTTTTTTTTTTTTGCAGGGGTTTGAAGGAAAGGGATGATAAAAAAATATAAATTAATACACTTGACCCCCAGAAGATAAGGGCTGAAGTAGGTTTAATCAAGCTTTTAATATTTATCACAGATTGATTAATTTGTTTTTATGATTTGTCTACCCTTTGTTGGTTATTTAAAATTAAAACATATTTTGGATTGTAAGAAAAAATTTTTTTCTTGCAAGTAAATATTGCATGAACAACTTTTGAGAATAACAATGATTTTTTTTTTTCAGCTACAAGTCTGACTATTTGAACCATAGCTGGGAGGAGGGGGACATGGATTCATACATTTCCCAAGGATATTTGTGTGTAAGTGAATGTAAAAAACCTGAGTGGAATTTGAACTCGGCTCTCTGATTCCTCATTTCAAGCCACTATCCATTACACTACTCACATATCCATGTATCCCAGATTATCAATCAATTTTAAGGTACTAAGTCACGTAAGGAAATGATATTTTAAAAGGTTGTCTTTCGTAATGGTCCTTTGAAATATGTAAGTATTTTTGAAATGTTAAAAAAAGCTTTTAAATCTTCAGAATATTTTTGAATTTGATTTTGATCAGGAAAAAACATAAATTAGATTTCTTCTTTATGTGGCTTGTCACTTCAGGACATCATGGCTTTTCATGCAGTTGCATGTTTCCTGTAGCACTTAATAAACTTTGTCTTTCTGGTATTTCTTCTAAGCCCACTTTTGCCATTCATTTACTCAAGTTCGTTAAGTATGTTATGTGCTGTTTTCCTCTGTCTCTCTTACCCACTATCTGCACTGTGAGTATCAGATTTGTCAAACCATCTTTCCTCATTATATGCCATAGAAATCTCAACTCTTTCTTCCTGATATTAATTATTTGTTTCCTTTTTGTTTCCATTTTCTCCAAACTTTGTCGTTACTCACATGTTCAGTCTGTAGAACCCCATTTCTGTTGCATCAATTCTTCTCTTCATCTTTGAGAAGATTGTTCAACATTCACTGCCACACAATAGGGCAGATATCATATAGAAGTTTAGTACACTTTTCCTTGTTTCTAAATCTCCAAAATGACACCACCTGATTGCCCTTTATGTTAATAGGTGGGTGGATATATAAGTAATGTTTAAGTGCATGTAAACATGAATTCAGTGAAATGGACAAAATTGGCATAGCAAGGGTGGATTTACAAAGAAGGAAATAACAGAAGAATTAACTAATGTGACATATCCACTAGCAATCGCAATTGAATTTAAGCACAATACTAGACAGGTGAAGAGGTCTCACCAATTTACCACTGAGTTGGCTAGATGTAACCGTAAGTTCTCTGTTAACAGTTTTTTTCACACTTCTTACCTGTGGAACTCCTTCTGGCTCTAAGCTTTCCAGCCAACTTTAATCTATAAAAATTTAAATGCAATGTCAACTGCTATCTACTGTACACTTCTTTTGTTCTTGCCCCTAAGTAAAGTTTCTGTTTTCTAATTATCCCCAACACAGTAATCACTTGTGTCCTAGTGGCTTTGCTGATCAACACTTATCATTCAATTTTAATTTCCACTGTATCTTACAATGTTAGCCATTTCATGTTATATATATATATATATATATATATATATATATATATATATATGTATATTTCAAATACTGTTATAATAGATGACAGATATAGATGTAATACACATTATTGAAAGTAAAATAATAATGGAGCATCTATTTCAAATATAAGTACACACTAACTCTCTAACTTGACTGTACCTGTCTGGAATACTTTTTACTCATGATATATATTAGTGACATTTACATACCTTGAAGTAAATTTATTACAAATTATTTAAATAAACTAGAATAGCTATTTTTTGTTTATCAATGAAAATATTCTTTAATAATTTTAATATTTTACCAATTTGGTAAATATTTACAATCCAATAAAAAAAATATTTTTTTATAACCAGCATTATAACAATAAAACAATTAAAATAAATATGAGTTTTTCATATTGATGTAATTTTAGTTTTTTTCAAAGTTATAATATCTAAAAAATTAAAATCGCTGCTTTATAAAAATTTTTGATACTTAAACGATCTGAACTAAAATCAAACATGTTATCTACTTGAAATACAATGACACATTCTAAAACATTCTTTCCTTGCTTTGCTTCCTGCAAAGTCAAATAAATATGAGTTTGATATCATTTCAGTTTATAAAACGATTTAGAAGTTATAATATCTAGAAAATTAAAATCCTTGCTTTACAAAAGCTTGAATGGCCCTAGGCTGCTATCTATACTGACTTAAACAATAATCAGTGAATATATATATATATATATATATATATATATATATATATATATATATATATATATATATGTGTGTGTGTGTGTGTGTGTGTGTGTGTGTGTGTATACATTTTTAATTTCATGCATGCAACTTGTTTGTTTTTATTTTTTCCAATTGCATAGTATAGTAGGATCAGTTGGGCACCATCTGTGAGAAAAAGAGAACCATGATCCAATTCACTTCACTAGAAATTTGGAAACGGTTTGATGAACTGCTTGGCATTCATGCTGGAAGTTCCAACACAAACATTTAAGAGTGTTTGGGTTTAAATCTACAGACAGTGCAGTTGGATGAGTCTATGTTGAGAAGGTATAGCAGCTTGAATAACTTAATGATCGTTCTTATAAGAAAAGAACTCCCAAATTTGTTGGTGAGGGCCTCACACTCAACACAGAAGCCAATATCAAGTGCCTTGAGGAGTTAGTGCTGCCCTGGGTGGCTGTTGGAAGACACTATATATGGCCACACTAGTAGGAGAACCCAGTCATGGCTGTCTGACAATTTCTTTGCCCACATCAACCCTTACATATGGCCACCTAAATCACCAGACTGCAAACCTCATGATTATTATGTGTGGGACCAACAAAACTCCTTGTAACACCAAAGATGAACTGAAGGCAATGATTATGGCAGCATTCACCAATTTAAGCAAGGAGACTGTTTAGAAGAGTTGCAGGAGTTTCTGAAGCTGTCTTCAGCCTGTGGTTTTAATCAATGGCAATTTTATTGAAAAAATTTACTCTTTAGAATTTCAAGATATATCTGTTAAAATGAGATGTCAGTGTCATTGTCATTTTTGTATAATTTAGATGACAATTTATCCATCGCACCATATATATATATATATATATATATATATATATATATATATACAAAGTGTAAAAAGCTTTTGTGTGATGTGTTTCATCCTTTAGGACTTCATCAGGCTAGTCCGATAAAACAAATCTACTCTGGTGAATTCCTAAAGGACAAAACACAGCACACAAAAAACTTTTTTTCACTTTGTCATATATATTTCCCCAAAATTGTTCTTGATATATAAAAATTTATTTATCGTTATACACACACACACACACACACACACACACACACACACACATATATATATATATATATATATATATATATATATATAACTTAAAAAGATAAAATGCTGAACAGAACACTACCATGGTTTCAATCTACCTGATGAAACCTTGGTGGTTGAAACTGTGGTAGTGTCTTGGTCAGTGTTTTATCTTTTTAAGATATTAAATTCCTCTAACAGTCACTTTCTCACTTCTGTAATGTAGCTTCCCTGTACTATTTCTATAAATATTTTCATGGTAATTGTTCTGATGAGCTTTCTTTTTTTGTACCTCTTTATGTATTTAAGCCCAGTATTAGATTGGTAGTGAGGTTGAAATTGCAATATATGTGTGTGTGTGTGTGTGTGTGTGTGAGTGTGTGTGTGTGTGGAAAAAGTTTACTTTTGACACGTAAACATGACTGACACATACACACACAGACATGAACACACACACACATACACATATATATTTCAATGAATAGTATTAAGATGTCTATGTGATTAATTGTTAACATTGAATGAAGTGCTTTGACAAGGAAGAAGAACATTTTAAAAAAATATTTGCTGTGTAAAGTAATTTATTTTTCATCATTAGGCTACATGCTTATTGATATATACCTATGTATGTAGTGTAAAATGTTAAAATGCTTTTGTATGTCAGAGTTTGTTGATCCATTCATTTCACCCATCAAAGATAAGATGATGATACTTATGATGGCTTTTTTTATGGAGGAGATAATTTCCTGTGATGCCCCAATGGCATTTGCCTGGCATTCACTTTATTCACAAAGGATACAAGAAATAATTTGAGCAAATAAAAACAAAGCAGGCTTTTCTTGTGAAGATTTTTCACACACTTGTCAGGACTAAAAGCAGCAAAATCCTCATTATTGTTTGTAAAGGTGAAAAGCCATCTTTTATTGTGGTCTGTCACAGACAAACAGATGCATAAGTATAAACATTCCTACACACTGACACATATATGTATACACACATGCTGCAAATGCATATGTACACAAACAAACATATTTAAACATCTACTTGAATACACATAACTTAGTACACATGCATATAGACAGATGAATATATATGTATATGCATATATATTAGCAATTTTTTATTACAACAAATGTTATATTAGTGAATATATGTATCTTTTAGTATACATCTAGATTATTTTACAAAATTAATAAAATTAATGCTAGTAGATATTAATTTCACTTTTTAAAAAGCACTTGTCTACCCAGTGATGCTTATATATATATATATATATATATATATATTGTTTTTACAATAAGGTTCACCCTGTACAAGACCCAGAGCAACTTGAGAGAGAGGGTTATGTTAAGGGGTAGTTTATATGGATAGGAGGGCAAGATAATGGTTAACTCTCAATTTGAACAGGTTAAGATTGTAGTGATTGAGGAGACATCCTCTTGGGAGTCTGTTCCACAGAGCAGTGGTTCATGGGAAGTATATTTTCGAGTAGAACTTACTTCTTGCTGATGGAATACAGAGTTAATGTAGTTTGTAAGTGGCCTGGTGGGTCATAGCCATGAAGGTTATACCTGGTGGAACCAAGGAATATAGTTCATATGAGCACTTCCCATGGAAGTAGTGACAGAGCATTTAGAGTCTTGCCACATCACATTTGTGAGAGAGAGGTTCTCCAATAAAAGACTCAGAAATGCTTTTGAACTCTATCAAGACTGAAAAGTGAGGACTGGGCAGCTCCCACCCAATTATGACAACAGTATTCCATTTTCAGCCTGATCTGGCTCTTATGAAGATAAAGGATAGCATGAGGAGTCAAGTACTTACTGGAATGGTACAGGGCACTGACTATTTTACCTGTATCTTTAGCAATGAATAGTATATAAGAGTTCTACTTGAGGTCATTTGTGCCACCTTGAGGGGACATCTGTTTATCATGATTGACGGTAGTTTTGAGGTCTGATAAGCGTAGATAGAATGTAACTAGTTTGGTTTTCAAGGTATTGAATGTAATCAGCCAGTTTTTTCCCCATTGTAAAGTTAGTTTCAGATCAGAAGAGAGGTCAGCTGCCAATCTCTCCCTCTCTCTCTCTCTCTCTCTCTCTCTCTATATATATATATATATATATATATATATATTAAAAAAAAACAGACCACTTTAAGGTACCATTATAATAATTTATTTCACCAGAGCCCTTTTAAAGGATGCCGGATCATCAGATAGCACTTCCAAAAATGAAATGAAAATATATATATAGTCACCCACAGACAAACTGTTTCACTGTATCACAGTTCATCAGTGTGGTTAGACATCCGATCATTTCAGGCTAGAACTGAAACCTGACTGATTTGCTATCAGTTGGAAATTCTAATCCTTAGGCCATTGATGCCTGGCAGAGAGAAAGGTGAATTTTTGCATACTTATTTTTTTCATATACACACCAGTCACTCAGAGAACTCAATTAGCTAAGAGAGTCTTGCATTATCAGCAGTAATAATGACTGTTTACAAATTCGTTCCTTACTCCCTACAGTGCTCGACTGATTAAATTATTTTATCAAGAGCTAACATTGTCATCCACAGACAGACTGTTTCACTGTATCACAGCTCATCAGTGTGACTACACATCTGATCGCTTCAGGCCAGGACTGAAACCTGACTGATTTGGTATTAGTCAGAGATTCTAACCCCTCGGCCATTGGTGCCCAGCAGAAAGAAAAGCAAATGTGTATTTATTTTTTCATAAACACACCAGTCACTCGGAGAAATCAATCAGCTAGAAGAGTTTTGCATTTTCAGCAGTAATTGTGACTGTTTACAAATTTACAAAATATATATATATATATATATATATATATATATATTATTATTTATAAAAAAATTATAACATAAGTATGTTATAAAATCACTACAAAAATAGCCATTTTGAATACACTCGGTGTCTTATCAAGTGATGATGTTGACGATAAATATATGTTGATATATATATATATATTAGGGGAAAGAAGTATGAAAATGTAGAAAAACTTTTCATGTGATGCATTTCGTCCTTTAGGACTTCATTGGACTAAGTTTAGCTTTACATTGTTGCAACTACCCATGTACATGAAAGAGAGCTGCTGAGAATTTTAAGTTTTAAAATATTTTTTTCACTTTTTATGTTTTTAGGGTATATAATTATTTTTTTTTTAAATATATGTTTTGGGCATATAGTCTAGTGGATTTCATTTAGTTTCTTTTTCTATTTGTTTATGTTTCCATCACTTTTGTTATTAAATATCATGCATTGTGATATAAGATCTGCCAAGAAAGGTGAATTGTAAAAACCTGGACACAAATTTACTGTGGATGATCTATTGATTAAAACACTTTCTATACATTTTTGTCTTAGTAAATTGCTTTCTCATTTAATTAAAATAGGATTTTTAAAATCAAAATTATGGTTAGACTCATTAAGGTAACCAACTAATACATTTAGTGTGTTGTTTAGTAAAAGATCCTTTTTGTGTTTATATAATCTTTTATTTAAATTACTTGAGGTTTCTCCTGTGTATTTCTTGGGACAATTATTACAAGTAATTGAGTATATTCCTCCTTCAAATCTTAGCAGATTAAATGTAGATTATCTACTGATTAAAGCACTTTCTAAAGATTTTTGTCTTAGTAAATTGTTTTTCTTTTAATTAGCATTTTTTAAATCAAAATTGTTTCATTACGGTGAGCAATGAATGCATTTAAAATGTGTTGTTTTGTAAAAGATGTGTTCATATAATCTTTTAGTTAAATTCCTTGAGGTTTCACTGATGTAGTCCTTGTGGTAAAATTATTACAAGTAATAGAGTAAATTTCTCTTTCAAGTTTTAGCTTGTTGTATTGTTTTGTGTTAATTAATTCTTTTATTGTTTTAGACATAGTTGTGACAAATTTCATGTTGAGTTTAGATAAATTCTTCTCAATTGCAGAGTAGAACAATATATTTTGATTCATATATTTTGGTCTCATAAATTTCTATTCTCATTGTAACAACAAAATAAAATCCAGAATAATCATTGGATTCTGTGTAAGATCACTCAGAATTTGCGGCCCTCTGTATTTACATGAAGAGGAGAAACACATTGAAAATACTTTTAAGCTCCTCCAATACCCAAACTATTTCATATTCAACATGCAACAAAAGACTCATAAAATATTAAAAATAGAGAAGCAGTCTGTTCTGACAAACTCAACGAATCAAAATTCTAATGCAAAAACTTTTCCTCTTTTCATAATTCATTCCTCTAAAATTGTTCTTCATATATAAAAATTTATATATATTGTATATTGTTATCCCACCTATATACTTGCTACATATATATATATATAAAATCTACTTGGTATATATATATATATATATATATATATATATATATATATATATATATATACCAAGTAGATTTTGATTAAATATTAGTATGATTTAAAAGAAGGTTGGGCTACATATTGAATACATTGATAAAAACATAAATTATATATGAATAAAGTATTTGGATTGGATTCAAGCTACAAAATATATCAAATATGAAGGCATATAAAACTCACTCTCTCTTTATCTATCTGTCTCAGTCTTTATTACTTAAATATTATTTTTAGTGGATACCCATATTTGAGTAGATGCGCTTTTTATTTATTAAACAGTGTTTTTATTTATTTTCATCTACCAGCCTAAATATTTGGGAAATATTATTTAAAAAAAACATGTGTTCTTTGGCAGGATTCAAATCTCCATCCCCCTAAGTAAAGGAAACTGTCATTAGATCCCATGTAATTTAGATCTCTTGTCTCCAAAGTGTGTTGATAATCAAGCAAAGTTGAATATTACCTTATAAATATAAATGTTTCCCAGTCTCTTGGGTATACTTCTCAGTTTTGTATTCTGACATAAACAAAACAATTTCTAAAGAAGTGATGAAATTTTATTTATTAATCTGACTGATTTTATTATAATTACTTAAACATTACTTTTGGTGGGTACACATATTTGAGTGGACATGCCATTTTATTTATTAAACAGTATATTTATTTATTTTTGCCTAGAAGCCTGAATAATTGAGAAATCTTATTAAAGAAAAATATGCTCTCTCTGGCAGGATTTGAATCTGCATCGCCCTGAGTAGGTGAAACTGTTGTTAGATTCAACGTGCTTTAGACTTCTCAAATATGGGTAGCCACTAAAAAGCATTTAAGTAATAAAATCTGTTGAATTAATAAATAAAAATTCATCACTTCTTTAGAAATTGCTATCTTAGCCTTCATATATATATATATATATATATATATATATATATATATATATATATATATATATATGTCCTGGAAGGGTCAATGCCAGCATGTGGCACCTTTGGAAAGTGCCTGAAAACCATACCAAGCCTTGTGAGTGAAATAGGGTAGATGGAACTCTTGAGGGCTGTCGATAGCTGTGCTAGCACAAATTCACAAGTCATCATGGCTGAGGGCTGGCCTTGTTCAAATTGTTGATCATGCTAGATAACACACTCTACCCCAGGAGCTGTAACTAAGGTCTGATCAGCATAGTTGCAGTATAAACCAAAGGTGGGTTCCGTGGGTGTTGAGCAAACAAATGTGACTGAGCAAGCATCCACAACAAGGATTAGCTAGCCACCCTAGTAGATGGGTATCCTTGAATGTGAGTGTCCAGCTATTATTATATACATCTATCTATCTATCTACATATATATATATATATGTGTGTGTGTGTGTGTATGCGCATGTGTGTATGTGCATGTGTGTGTGTGTATACATAATATCAGGAGCAACTCTAGGTCCTCAATGTTTGTTGGGCTCATTACAATCTTTAACTAAGTATCCTATTAGTATAACTTAGATGCTAAGATGATTCCTTTACTTTAACTAAAATATATAATTTTTAAAAATCTCTAGCCAGATATGTTATTTTTAAATAACATGTGTGTTAAATCTTGAGTGTGTTTGTATTTATGTTTATACATTAGTTTTTTTATGCATCTCTCTGTCTGTGAATTTTTAGCTTAATTTATTGTATGTTTTGGTGTCAGCAATCAAGTAATCATAACTGCTGACTGATATCATATTTCCTCAACACTTAACATTTCCAGTCACACTCCTTACCCCAATCCTCCAGTTGATGCATTGATTTTCACTGACTTGAGGTCGGGCTAAATTTAATTTGCCTTTTTTCAATTGATACATTGTGTTAAAACTTTATACAGTACAGAATAAATTATTTAAAATGAACATTTGAAAGCAATAAGTTGAAATAAAAATAATAAATATGTATTCTTCAAAAAATGGGTCATAGAAGTTATTAGAGATTTTTAAAAGATTATTTATAGGAATACATTGCCTATTAAAATTGTCTCCAGCTCAGATAGGACTAAGACCTACACAGCCTGATTGGCTTAATTTTATTTACTTACTTTCTTTCTTTTTTTTCTTTTTTCTTTCTTTCTTCTTTATTATGAACAATATCAATGAAATGCACTTTGTTCAGTCAATATCTTGAATTTTGGGTCCAGCTGAACTCAAGAATGAAAAAGATTTTTGTTGTTTTGAAATAGACATACTTGAATGTTAACTCACTCGGGCTGATCCTGACAAACCCAACTGCCAGAGTTGCCTCTGATATATATATCTATATCATTCTATTCAAATCTATCTATCTATCTATCTATCTATCTATCTATCTATCTATCTATGTCATTCTGCATAATTTTCCATTTATCCATTTTTAAATATTCATTTATTAATTATTAGAAATATAAAATTTAATTAATTTATAAGTCATCAACCTTATAAGTTTCAAATAAATTTCATTCAGTAAATAAAGTCTAGCAAAGAATGTGGTAAATATTCAGTATAATGGAATTTGATTGTTCTCATGTAGGAACTCCTAGACAAAGTAGTAAAAGAAAGCAGGAAGAAAGGAGTAAACATCAATTGTAAGAAGACAGAATGTATAGTCAGCAGCAAGTGAAACAGGCTAAGATTCGAACTACGAATCAAGAAAATACAGAAATTTAACTATTTGGGAAGTGGTTTAACAAATGACAGAAAATGAGAAGCAGAAATATGAAGAGACATTGAAATATTGAAATATGCTTTCCAAAAGTTCAACAAAGTATTAAAAACCAGGAAATTTTCATTAGAAATAAAGAAAAGTCTACTGAACTGCTGTGTAACTTCTATCTTCCTAATGCAATGTCAATTGCTCTCTACTGACTTCCTGATTATTCTTCTTTTGTTCTTCCTCTTTAGAAATGTTTCTCATTTCTAATTCATTCAAACCCAATAACCTCTTGTGTCGTAATGACTTTACTGCTTTGCTTGGGGTGAACTTGATAAATAAAACAAATATGGCAGTAATTATTGGACAATTTCTTCACAGATGAAGAGGTAACTTGAGATATAGTTCTATAGAAGGATGCTGAGAACACTATGGAGGGAGCAAATGAGCAATGAGGAAGTTTTAAGGAAAATGGATACTTGGACATAGAATCAGAAAGAGAAAGTTGATACTTCTGGGATAGAAATGAGGAAAGAATTCTTGGAGAATTTGACATTCACAGAATATATTGAAGGCAAGGGGTCAGAGGAAACAGTGAGTTACCTACCTAATAAAATTGTGTAAATGAATAGTAAAACAAGGACTGGTAAGGAGAAAAAAAGTGCTTAGAATTGCAGGAAGTTGTGGAGAGCCATGATTTCATGGGTCCTGAAGAGATGCAACACATCAAAGAAGAAGATGTCTTGGTTAGATTGCAATCAGTATCAACTGATCCACCTGACCGTGGAGCATTATTTAGCAACAAATATACAGTATGAAATGTTACAAACCATATTTGACATGTTCACTCGTTTACAGTACTTCCCCCCCTACAGAATTTTTTCCCCCATGTTGTGGAGAGCCATGATTTCATGGGTCCTGAAGAGATGCAACACATCAAAGAAGAAGATGTCTTGGTTAGATTGCAATCAGTATCAACTGATCCACCTGACCGTGGAGCATTATTTAGCAACAAATATACAGTATGAAATGTTACAAACCATATTTGACATGTTCACTCGTTTACAGTACTTCCCCCCCTACAGAATTTTTTCCCCCATGTTTCTGCCTTTCTTAATATAAAAAAAAAGCACAATATACCAAAAATGTTTATTTTATTCAATCTTCAATGTCAGAATTAATAAACAAAAATTTGGACAAATTTGACCCCCAAAAATGAAAGTCCTTACTTAATATGCAGTGAAAGTTACAGATATGACTGCTGGTGTGAAAGCTCACTGAGTATCAGGAAATATCAGATGGTTTTGAATTGAATTTAATGTCAATAAAGAACCTTTGTTCAAAGAGGAGTTGATCTGTGGTAGTCATGATATATACTGGACTCACTCCAGATGATACCAAAAATCTACATTGATATGACAACTGTTACAATACAATCAAATACAATCTTTTTGATTGAGGTAAGTTATGAATAAACATTCCTGTCAAAAAATATTGAACAAACGTTTTAGTCAATCCAATATCTCTGTTTCTATTTAAGGTGATCTAATAGCAAAACCTTCCCCATCTTTTGAACACGAGTAGAGGTTTATCCCTTGTTTCATGTTTAGGACTAGATTTCCAGATCCTTCCCCTGAAGTCTTCTTATTCTTATTCTCTTTCACTCTCAGTAGCCACTTGTGTCTCGGTGGCCACTTGTCATCTTGGGATGAGATGATTAAAAAAAAATTAACATTTTTAAATGTGTTTTATTGACAAATGAAATCAATTATTATTAATATTTTCTAGATATGTACAATTACATATTATATAATGAAACCAATTGTCTGACTTATAGCTGAGGTAGTATATACAACTGGTGTAAAGGAGAAGTGTTCAAATACATGTCAAAAACCCGTTCCTGTATGTTGATTTCCCAGGTAGGCAGGCAAGTCCTCCTTACTTGAAAAACATTTGCAACACAATCTTCCAGCCTACACTATTTTGTATTATGCAACATTGACGTAAATATAAAAGAAAAGGAAAAATAAAATGAAAATGAAACTGTTCAAGTGCACCAATTTCCTTCTCATATCATTTTCTCTAATAGCATTTGTTGTTGAGATACAGCATGTCCATTTTTTCTGGCAAAATTTCTGGAAAGGGTTTTGTTTTAGACCCAAGATGGCAATATATCTGTGTAATTTAATTCTCTTTTCCTCTTTTGGCTCATTCACTTCTTCTTTCTTCTTCTCTCTTCCTTCCTTTCTTACTATCTTTCTCTCTTCCTCTATCCACTGTTTTCTTTCACTCTCTCTCTTTCTCTCTCTCTCTCTCTCCATTTTTCACTCCTTGCTTCCTTTTACTCATTTTAGAGTATGATCCAAAAGAATGCACAGTTTTCATTTTCCAATGCTTCATTGAAAAATAAAACAAAAAAAATTATTACTTCTTTTTATTAACATATGATTGAAGGGCAAAACAGAAGTGTAATTGTTTAAAGCATTTCTCATCATGGCCGACACATTTTGGAAGCTGATCTCCAAATTTGACATAGATATTCAAATGAAGATTCTTGTTGTCACTGTTTTCCTAAAAGGTATCAAATGATGAATTGTTTCTTTGTTGATACAGAAAATATCAATTAATTATACAATAAAATGCATATATATATATTAAGTTATTTCACATTGTACTTTGTATATATTTGCATCTCCTCTCTCTCTTTCTCTCTCTCTCTCTCTC
This sequence comes from Acanthosepion pharaonis, assembly GCA_903632075.3. Lineage (NCBI taxonomy): Eukaryota > Metazoa > Mollusca > Cephalopoda > Sepiida > Sepiidae > Acanthosepion > Acanthosepion pharaonis. The sequence continues at coordinate 1,173,239 of CAHIKZ030004333.1, read as the reverse complement.
TCTATATATATATATATATATATATATATATATATATACTGACTGAGATGGTGGAAAGTATAAGAACAAGAGTAGACAGTGAGGTTAACACAAAGATAGAGAGGGACAGACACAGAGAAAGAGAGAGAGAGAGAGAGAGAGAGAGAAAGAGAGAGAGAGAGAGAAAGAGAGAGAGAGAGAGAAACACATGCACACACACATATATTTATATATATAGTACAGGTAATTGATCTGTTGGTATATAATCTGGATGTATCCTAGTAATAACAATACTTAAAACTGTTCCACACACAGAGCTCATTTTTATTTTAACAAAGCATATGTATTTTTTACAGCAAAAAAACAAAAAATTACCTCAACATAGTCTATTTCAAGTCATTCTGTACATGGCTATCATTCAAGTCCTGGCCATAAATAAACTCCAACCCCAAACCGCTTCCCCTGGGATAAGATACCTTACACCCCCTACCAATCGCTAACACAAACCCACTCTCATTAACAAGGCATCTACCAGAGGAAGACTGACATTGAAAATAAATCTATAACAATGATCTGAGACTGATACTTAGGGTCTGATGATAGTCATGTACAGAATGGCTTGAAATAGACTATGTTGAGGTAATTTTTGTTTGTTTTGCTGTAAAAAGATATATATATATATATATATATATATATATATATATATATAATTTAAAAGGCTCAAACACTAATATTTCATGGTTATGATTTATTACATTGGAATCGTAATCATGATCCAATTCATCAGACCTACAAATTTTAATTTATATATATATATATATATATATTGACCACTAATATTATTTATATATATACATATCTATAAACCCATTGACAAAATTATAGGGTAGGTGTATAAAAGTTAGAAATATAATTGAAACTCATTTATTTTATCATTTAAAGAAAAAGAACAAAGATTTTAAAGTAAATTTAATCTATATTTAACACTTGATATGATCTCCTTTTGCTTTTATAACTGCCTTTATGTGGTTTTGCATATTGGAGACTAACTTAGCACAAGTAGTTGCCTCAATTTTCTGCCATTCCCCATGAAGTTTGGCTTCTAATTAGCATTTTGAAGAATATTTGTGCACCCTCACTCTTGTACCTAAGCATGACCACAGATGTTCAATGGAATTCAGGTCAGGGGATTGAGAAGGCCACTTCATTACCCTTACTTCTTTCTTTTCAAACCAACCCTTTCAAAGCTCTGGATGTGTAACATAGTGTGTTGTCTTGTTCGAAGATTGCTCCATCTGGAATGTTATTGTTGAAAATTTTCTCTGATGAAGGTTTCTAACATTGGTCTAAGATACTTGTATAAGTGTTGGAATTCATTCTACCCTCACATATGAATAACATTCCTGTCCCGGAAGATGACAGGCAGCCTCAAACCATTATGCTCCCACCTCCAAATTTTACAGTTGGGGCAATACATTGAGCATCATATGCTTCCCCAACTCTTTGATGAACATAAACAACTCCAGGGGTTCCAAAAATATGATAAAAATAAAAATTTGGGGGATAATTTCCTGTTCAATAAAAATACACTAATAATTGGTGTAATGAGATCAATTATGCTCAATAAATTAGTTTCAACTAATAAAGGAACTTCAAAGTTGCTTTCATCAGACCAGACAACTCTGGCCCAATCCTCAGCTGTCCAATTTTCATGCTTTTTTGCAAAAGAAGTCTCTTTTACTTATTAACCTCAGACAGTAATGGTATTTTTCTGGCTTTACATCTTTGAGGCCAGCTTCCACTAACCTTCTTCTCACTGTGTGAGTCAATATCACTTTGTTTGTTGCCTCTTGAAATTCAGCAGTCACGTTAGAAGAGTTTTTTTTCCCTATCACCTAGATACCCTCTTTAGCAGTCTGTCTTCCTTTGAGTTTGTACACCTTTTCTATCATGATTTTTGAAAGAATTGGTTTAGCTTTTAATGGTTGTCTGTACACCATTTCTTGAGCACTTCACTTTTCTTGCAATTTTGACTTGTGATAACCCTTCTTGAGCAATGCAATGATTTCAGCCCTTTTAGTTTCAGAAATGCTTGTTTGAGACATTTTCAACAAAGAAGAAGCACTTATAAATTGGTACTAAACTTGTTACTAAAAATTTAGAAAAGATTTAGTACTACAAATTAAATTTTAGCACTACAAGATTAATTTTCAAATAAATGATTTTGCCACTTATGATAAATAAGTAAAAATGAACACTAATCATTATTAGTACCCTTAAATGCCAGTGAAACATCAATTCAAGAATGATTATTATAGTGTTTTCAGCTAATATATGTACGAGATTCAATCATATTATTAACTGCTCCATAATTTTGTCCATGTGTGTATATATTTAAGGAAAATATTGTTAAAGACAACAGAAATTTTGTGTTGATTGATTTTACTTATCAAATTTTCCAAATTACTAATAATCCTTCTCAAGCAATACTTATACAACAAATAAACAAAAGCAATTATAATTTGAGGCTGCATCATCAAATATATATATAAAAAACAAAAACACACACATACTCATCACATCTTGCCTATGTCACAGCACTCTTTGCCTATGCCACAACACTTTTTACCTGTGTCATAACACTCTTTGCCTATGTCATAACACTCTTTGCCTATGCCACAACACTTTTTACCTGTGTCATAACACTCTTTGCCTATGCCACAACACTTTTTACCTGTGTCATAACACTCTTTGCCTATGTCATAACACTCTTTGCCTATGCCACAACACTTTTTACCTGTGTCATAACACTCTTTGCCTATGCCACAACACTTTTTACCTGTGTCATAACACTCTTTGCTTATGTCACAACACTCTTTGTCTATGTCACAACACTCTTTGCCTATGCCATAGCACTTTTTGCCTATGTCATAACACTCTTTGCCTGTGTCACAATACTTTGCCTCTACCTACCCTGATAATGTCTCGAAAGTTGAAGGCTTGGACCATATTTCTTTTGAAATGAAGTCAAGACAATTCTGATAGAATTTCCTCCTTGTCTGAGAAGGATTATTCATAATTTGGAAAATTTGATCAGTAAAATTTATCAACACAAAATGTCTGTTGTCTTTAATAAAATTTGCCTTGAAGAAAATTTGCTGCCTAGATACGCTGAATATATACATAAGGTGATTGAAAAGTACCTCGCTGTTTTAAGTATGAGTGGCCAGCCAGGAATTCTGACTTAACACCATGTGACC